>VWYH01000889.1:0-256105 GCA_013399365.1 Pampusana beccarii
AATAGTGTGCAACTGCATTGGCCTGTGGAGCTCCGTGGTACTTTGTAACTCTTAATCCAGCTCTTTTGATACACTCTGTAGTAGGTAACTGACTTGAAAAGGCAAAACTGAATTTGAAACAGAGAGAAAGCAAGAGATAAAACAAACACTGGCTGTTGAGTGGAAGGATGCAATATTTTTCTGAAAAGTCTCGCATATAGCTTAGTAAAGGATTCCTGACCTGTGCCTGGGTGTTAACAGAGCAAGTGAACCACACTCATGCTGACTTCTAGAGTTTACACATCCCTATTGACATCATTTTCAATAACAGTAGGCATTATATTTTCTTTTTCTCTCTCATACTATATTCTTTTGTACTATACAAATATTGTGATTGCAGCCAATTCAAGAAACATACTCTCGTCTTTCTTTCCAGCCTATCAGTAGGTTAGTGACACAATGCTGGCTGTTGTTCTGAAATCTTGAGAGGTTTTTATGACTCTCTTTAACACAGTACTTCATAAACTTCAGAAATATTAATTTGGGGGTTTGGTATTATGCTTTTTCATCTTGGCACATTGAAATCCAAAATGTATTCCTTCCTCCATCCCCAGGGAAGGTTAAGTGGCACTATCAAAAATCATTCTGAAACCCAACAGCTTTCAGAACACAGATTAAGAGCATCTGGACCATTAGCATAAGCAGGATGTGATGAAAAGGCACTAATATAGATTATTAAAGTGACCTGCTTAAATTCATGTTAGTCTCTTTCTTTCTTTCTTTCTCTCTCTCTCTTTCTCTCTCTCTTTCTCTCTCTCTTTCTCTCTCTCTTTCTCTCTCTCTTTCTCTCTCTCTTTCTCTCTCTCTTTCTCTCTCTCTTTCTCTCTCTCTTTCTCTCTCTCTTTCTCTCTCTCTTTCTCTCTCTCTTTCTCTCTCTCTTTCTCTCTCTTTTCCTCTCTTCTCTTCTCTTCTCCTCTCCTTTTCCTTTTCCTTTTTTCTTTCTAAATAAAAAGCCTTTTGTTATCATTGGGCATTTAACTTTTAGAAATGCAGCTCCTTCTGTGTTTAAAAGCTCACCCAGATGCATACTAGCGAAGTGTCGCACCATTCTATCCACTCATGGTATCAGCAATGCCAAATGCTGCATGATTACGGATTTTTAGGTGATGATTTTACAAATGTTCCTGAACAGGCCCTCTGACAAGAAGATCTGTAGGAATGCAATATTAGATATTGAAGACTGAAAATAAAGGATAGATTTTTTTTATTTTTTTTTCCTGCTATACAGAGAAATTCTCCTGCAGAATGGATGATAGAAGTGTGGAGCTCATGAAAATGAAGACTTCATATGTAGCATAGTAACCACGAATTAATTGGTTGCAGAAATTATACATGAACTAGCATGCTAGTGCTACCAAATGAATCTCAGAGATTGCTATGATTTATAGCTCCTTTCCCAATTCAAATCATGGTGGCCAACAGTAATCTCCTTCACAAGTGTGTTATAGCAATATTCTTTTATAAATATTTACTGTTCACACTCATCCCTAATGACTGGGCACAGTGAAACAAAAAAGACAAACTGTAATGCGCTCACCACTAATTTGGCAAATGCTTCGCTCCCTATTTTATGAAGCGCTAAAGTATTTCTGTCCTGTAATCTTTCACTTCAGTAGCGAAAAATGGAAGAGATGCCATCATTTAATGTAATGAAAAATAATCACAGTTCTCCTGAAAGCAAATGTAGGAAAAGATTCTTCTAACAGAAGCTCTGTAGTAAGCTACACTGCACTAACCTTATGTGCCATACTTTATGGGGGTGCAGGGGGATAAGGGTTTGTGCTCTAGCAATTCCATTTTACTGGTCAGTACAGAATTTTAATTAAACATAGCTTATAGGCTGCATCTCAAATGGAAAAATGAAATTAGATCATAGGCTTACATGGAGTTTATATCTATTATGGTGCACGAAGGTAATTTTTTATTTCCTTTCTTCTGAACCCATGACTATTTTATGATGTTAGATAATCAGTGGTTTAATCCATGCATTTAAAAGTGTGTTCTACATAATATGTTCAGTTCATTAAATTTTTACAGACTTTTACACCAGAAAATGGGATTTGCCATTTGCCATTTCAATAGTTGTGCCAGTTCATAACTACACTTATGCATCGTTACTTTAGGAAAAAATAGGCCAATAGGTTAATAGTAAATCCTCAGATTATTTCAGATTCTCATCAATTTGTAAAATAAAATATGTCCTCTGCATCTATACACTTTAAAGTGTATATATTTACAGAAAGATACCTACTTTTAAATTTGGGTAAAACATCTACTTACTTTATTTAATTTCATAGTTGGAAAAAACTTCATCTAGTAATACATTTCAGGAAAGAGACCTATGCACACATCACTGTGTGCATGTATGTGTGTGTCTATTTTGAAGTACATACAGATTTTACTGGTACTTGCCTCGCTTTTCTCTAAGGGAGTATAATTTTAGATGATCAGATATGAAAGCAACATTAAGTTAATTAGGGGGGAAAAAAAACTACGTACCCATAGGATTTAGACTAATCCTTTATATTCATTCTGTGTCATAGGGTGAGGTGAAAGCATCATTTTTCATATTATTGCCTTATTTATCATTTATGCATTGGGAATGAAACTTCCTGCAGGGAAGTGCAGGATTTGTGCATCAGCTGTTTTCTTTTGGACTGTTTACGGATTACGTTCCATAGTCTTGTCTCAGGATATACAGGACTTTGTGGGAAGCATTGCAGGGTCAATCTCCTACAGATTTTACTGAAGTTCTGGGCAGGTCTGGAAGGAGCAACACCAGGGCCTTCTAGTGCTTGGTGGATTGACAATGACCCAGTGACATGTCCTTGCAATAAAGCAGGGCCACAGCCTCCTGGGCTGTATTTGGTAGAGAATTGCCAGCAGATCAAGGGAGACAATCCTTCCCCTCTACTCAGCACTGGTGAGACACAGCTGGAGTTCTGGGTCCAGTTCTGGGTTGCATCCTTCATTGCAGTACTGGAAAGGGCAGAGCAGGAACAACCTCTGGGGGCGATGTGACATGAAGACTGCAGCAGTCCTAGCAGGTTCGTTCAAGAAAGGATAAGATACTACAGATGTGTTTAAAGGGGAAGTAACAAGCATAGGTGAAGCAATTTCTCGACATTGTTTTTAACTCTTTGATCTCCCTATTGCCAGTCAGGCTCTACTTTCTAGATGCCTTTTACAGCACACAAATAATTGTCTATTCACGTTGTCACTGGAAAAAACAAAAAACAAAAGCAAAGCTCAAATCATCCAGGAATACTTCTTTATGGCCAGTTTAATGTCTGTGTTCAGTATATCAGTTCTGCTCTGTCTAGTTCAGTATTCTTCTGTTTCAAAATAGTTACTTTAAAAGTGCAACTGAATTTGAAAAGGAAAAAAAAAATCTGAGCTAAGGAATTCCAGAATCAAATTTCCTTATAGAATCTCAGTACCACTCCCTGTGTGTTGTGCCATAGTCTTTAACTGCATAAAAATCAATACTTGTGCGTGATGGTAATGCCCATCCTTTTGTGAGTCTCCTCACTCAAAGTCATCACATCTGGCACTGAAGTATTTACTCAGAGTCAACATCCACCTGGTGCATTTTAAACACAAGATGAAGTTCTGTTGGCAGTATAATAATGTTTTAAGTGTTCGGTATGAGTGATAATAAAATATACATTTACAGATGTAGATGGGTATATATATGAGTTTGCTTGTACATGAACACAGATTAGTTTTCAAGATCGTTAAATGAATGTATTTAACATTTTAATTGTTCATACCTGAGTGGTTTAGGTATTATCAATTAAATGTCTTCTCTATTTCTGCAAAATGTAATTAGTTTTAAGGCCAGAAATTGCTATCATATCTTTTTTTGATGTATAGTACTATGTACTCTGGTGTCCCTGATATTTAAATCAGTTTTGGAACAGGATGTCTTTGGAGGCTGTGGAATTGCCATCACAGTAAGATAAATAGTACAAACTTCTCAGTAACATTTAAGTATACTTACTGTACTTACATGGCAGAAGGCAAACTCTTTGTTCCTTCAAAGCCGATTTCTCCAGGTTTCATAGCAAAGAAATCTCAAAAAGCAAAGTACTTTTTTGTGTGTACCTATTCGGGAAAACAGAATGCGCTCACTTCCTCTGGCAGTGATGTTACACAAGATGGGCTACAGTTGATGGCTGGCACAGCTGTTGGAACAATGAAATAGTTCAATGAAAATGTGTTGTTGTAGAGGCTGAGATCTGTGTTTGCATGCCAATTTTCAAGTTACTGCTACTTGTGGCTGCCATATTATGTGTTCAAGATTTGACATTTGTTTTGGTCGCTGTATCTAGTTTCCCTATCAAGATGTTTCCCTCAACGCCCAGCAAAGATCCACAATTTTGTTACTAGAAATTGTAGCATTCTGTACTGCATTTACTGAGAGAGATAACTCTTTGTTTTTCAGAGCTTCCATATGGCTGGGAGAAAATTGATGATCCCATTTATGGCACTTATTATGTTGAGTAAGTTCCCAAGTTCAATATTAAGTTGCTGTTAATATGTCATAACCTAATACTAGCATTCTCTGCAGTGCTTAGGCTGGCAAGGCATGGGTATGATCACTTGGCATGTTAAACTGAAGTTATACAAATAATTCTCAGTCATCAATACAGCTAATGTGTCCAAGTATATTCAGTATGTCTCAAATCAGTGACTCAGGCATTCAGTCATTCTCTTTCTCCAGGGTCTGATTTCATGGTGTCATTCCAGATGATACTTGTACAAAGATGATATTAATTAAAGAAATATTTTGTTTTCTATGTAAGGTTTGGATATCCAGTGAGGTAAAGATATTATTAATCAATAAACAGAGCAAAACATAATACTTTTAGCTCAGCTAAGATCCTTTTCTGGGTAGTCATTCCTTGCTGCAAATCTGATGTTCACACTGTTTGTACCAGAAGGCAGGTTGTTTATATTTTTATATAAAATCTTAGGGATGTTGTGTTTTATTTTTTACTTAAAAGTGCAGCTGAAAAGAATGGAAAATAAATTTCTATTTTTACAGCACAATTCCTGCTTTCATTTTTTTCAGATTTTTTTTTTTAGTCATGAAACAAGAAAAAAAGATTCTTACTCCTCTGTGTAAAGGGCAACAGAAAGCTTTTGTTTGAAGTACTAAGTAGAACCTATTCTGGCCAGTTCCTCCATAAAATAAGTAAATCAGAGATAGCATTTTCTCTGCTCTTTAGCTTGACACAGTGAATGAGACTTATGCAAAGTGAATCTAGATGCAAAATTCTGATACCTCTTTAGAGTGGTCCATTCTCACTCTCTGCACAAAGTATACGGCAGAGGAGCAAGAAAGCCTCTCCCCATCGCTGTGCAGACAGCACTTTGAAAGACCGAGAAAGATCCACCCATTAGTTCCTTTTATTAAAGAAGAGAGATCTTCAGAGAAGGTGGCCCCTGACCTAAAAATCTTCATTTCAAATCCTGGCACTCAAGCAGTGAATTTATTCTAGTTGTTTCATATAGAATAGAAAATTTAATTTGTGCATCACATTATTCCCTTTGTTGCTCAAATCTGTGCCTACACTTTTACTGCAAGATCACTCTGGATAGATACTGGGGCTGCAGTTTTTCCAGACCTCCGGATATGCTACTATTAATACACAGAGGGTAGAGCTGGACATACAGCTCAAAAAAAGATCTGATATCTGGAGGGCTGGAAGGTTAAGATTCTTTTTCCTTTACTGCTGTAACAGCAGCAGTTATGGATGCTCATGCACCTTCCCTAGCCCTCTTGCAAAACAAATAAACAAATGAAAACAGTGTTTGGCCGCTGCCCTGCTGAGTCCTTTTGTCCCATTCTCCAAATGCAGTAGCACCTGCTCTGCTACTTTGTCCCCAGCTTGTTCCCTGCCCCCAGGTGAAAGAGCCAGCAGCCCCATCTGCTTTGCTTCTCAGCCCAAATCAGCTTAATCCAAATTCAAGCAAAAATACAAGTAAGTTTGTGAAGTCCCTATGTAATACTGTTAATTTCCCCCCTGTCTTTATGCCTGAGTTCTTCTACGATGTTCCCAAGTAGCTAGAGGCTGGAGTTCTTGTATTTCTTTGTACTTAACCCTCCCTGAATATTTCTGCACATCCAATTATGCAGCTGCTGGGTGTGAATAAGTCTCCTGCCCCAGTGGTTTTTAGTGTATTTTGGTGAGTAACAGGTGTTGTGCAATTTCTGTGTGTTAATCTCTTACTGAGACCCCACTTTGTTGTTAGCATAGCCCAAGGCATTCTGGCACCAGTGAGGTTCACACTTCACTGCAGTCAGAAAAGGAACAAGTATTTTTCTCCATTTTATGTCCATCCACAGGTAAACAGACACAAGGCACCAAGCCCAGATGTTATGCAATTACATACTTTAAGGCTGTTAGTGCCAAATTTATTAATCCTACCACAGCTAAGATTTGTGGAAAGATATATCAAACCTACTGCAGGCTCAGAGGTTTTTAGAAGTAGAATGGATGTTCACAGGATGGCATTAAAACTGCAGCCATGCTAAATTCATAAGGAGTTTTATAGTCAGTAAAATGTAGCTGTACTTTAATTTGCTGTTTGAGCTCAATAAGTTTGAAATAAAGATTGCTTTCCATTTTTCTTGCTAAAAAGTGTCAGTCGCGCCTTTTTTATTACCAGTATTCAGCAGCCAAGTTCATTTTTAACTAGATAACATCAGATTACAATAAACTCTCTTAATTATGTCATAAAAGTGAGTAAATCATGAAAAGTTAGGTTATGAACTTTCACACACTCAAGTCCAGTCCAACTTTACATGCAGGCCTTTAAAACTGTCAGTGAGAGAAGGGTTTCTACTCTGTTCACTGAAATATCTGTATCGCATGGGAAGTTTCTAAGGATGAGCAATGAGGCAGTCAGGTTCACCTTACAAGGACCAGCCATGCTCAGCTCCAATATTCTGAGATGAGAGGAAAAGCTAAAAAAGAAGCAAAGAAAAACCTCAAAGGTCTTGCTAGTGAAGTTAATAGAGACTAATCACAACATACTTGCAAATTCTATTAAAAAATAAGGTCTTCAGTATAACTTCCTCTCTTAATCATGCATAAATGTAGGTGTGAAACATTATTAAAATTTTCATTTGCCTTTTTATGCAGGTCCAGGCTTCATTTGTAAGGTGTAGACATTGGATATAAATGAGAAGTGTTTGCTATACATGGGTTAGCTTTCATGCAATTTTCTCTTAATTTACAAACCAAGAACTAGCAGCATTTAGTTGTGCAGGTCTATGGAAAGAATGTGGTTATTAGAGTGCACTGGGTCTTTCAGCATTCTAATTGCCAAAATATTATTTTCCCTTTTAAGGATGATTAACTACAACACAGAGCTCAATTTCCAGACATGGTGCCCTTAATAGAACACGTATGTTAGCAGTACAGGTATTGTTCTGAAAAATATACCTGCTTCACATACAATTTTCTGACAACACTCTCTTATTACCCAAATAGAAACAGTTATTTCGGGTCTTCTTGTCATTATAATGTATTAGTAACTGAAAAATGTGAATGTAAAGAGGAGTAAGGCACTAACAAGTTATGCATGAGAATGTGCATCTTTTAGGCATCCTGATCCTCAGTTTTACATCAGTGGGTTATAAGCAACAGTTTCAAAAGTTAGAGCCACAAACTACAAAAAAGCCCATACATTAGTGTAGCTAAGGAGATAGATTAAGCTCCTTCTACTGATGCACCATTGTATCAGAGCTCATTATCTTGGTCATCCACTAAAATTTGCATACTAGGCATTACTGCCCATAAATCTCCTAAGAATGTGTTTCAGTTGTCTTAAGCATGTCTAATGTGAAACTTCATCACAGAAACAACTTAGCCTGGCCGCATTCGCTGGTGAGATGGCAGAACGGTGCCGATGTCTTACAGGCTGGCTGGTGGTGACGGTACTTACTCATAACACAAGAGACAGTATTTCAACTTCACAGCTAAATGCAGCCCAGAACCAAATCCTGCCTCAAAGGCTTGTCCCCAGTTGGCAGATGGTGAGCTAACAGAGGACAACAGCAACTACCCCTTCTTCTCTGCAGAGGGAAACTCAGGGTTCCTAACATGAGAAAGCAAACAAAAGGCAGCATGATTCTTCTGTACAGCCACAATGGCACGAGAAGATTCTCATCTTTGGATAAGGCTTTTATATTTCATGTGCATTGCATAAAATAAAGGAGGAAAAGTGAAGATAAAAATGCTCACTGAATTAGATACTACGAGCAATTAGCAATACATTTTTGGATCACATCCAAAATCTATTTTAACCACAAAAGCACTTATTTGCAACCATCTCTAAAACTTGCATTTGGCTTGTCTTATTAAGGCCTCGGTTAGTAATATCTAGTTTATATGCAGTTGAAGTAGCTAGATGAAAGGCTAGAATGTCCTTTCAAGGGAACTACTTAGCTTAATAACTTCTTTTTCAGGTAGCAATTTTTCTGATTTAGCCATGAAGCTGTATAGCACTTAAAATTGCGTGAAAGGGAGGTGTTTCATGTCTCATCAGTCTGGGAGCATAAATCCAGTGTTACTGACTGATAAAAACAACTGATTATCAGTGTAATTTTCTTTTCTTCAACTCCTCTTGGACACAATATTTAATGCAGTTGCTTGAAATGGTTGGAATTCTCACATTGTGCTTTCAGAACTGCACACGACTGTAAGACAGTCAAAATATGATAAGTTGGAGATAAGAATTATTAAAGTTACACCAAAAACTTGAGTACCTCTGCTAGTCTTCCTGTCTGATCTGCTAGGACAAAAGTCATTTTCAAGACAGCCGCTACTGAAGACATTTCTGTGTAAATGGACTAAACCACAACTTAAACTCTGCCTAGAAACTGTAGAGAGTCAGTGCATAACAGATTCTAGCTGTGATTTCAGTACCACAGGAGCTGATGTTCCTTGAGCCATGAACACATCCTATAATAGCTAAAATCCCATCTTTTTTTTTTGTCACAGAACCACATCTATTATAAGTTGTAACTTAGCTTTGCAAGAGGCCTCCTGTGGCACTGAGATGTGCCCTGCAATTATAGCATGACACTGAGCACAGTTCAAGGTCCTAAATGCAAATCTGTGGTGTGATCTTGGGTATCCATTACATCTGCGTGAGATGACACAAAGGCTATGGGAAACCTGTGCTCTTCTCGAAGGGCAGCTGAAGACCAGGGCAGGATACTTTAGAGCCTCTAAAATAAAACATTATATCTGTCTTGAAGCAATTGATTCAAACCACTGTGTGGCAACCCTGTTTTTAACCTTATCAAATGCTAATATAAAACAAGCTAGATACTTTACCCTGTATCTGCTATTGAACCTGTTTCATAATTTCACATTTCTGCTTGTCAGAAGGCTACAGATTCCAAGTCTGAAATCCTGACATCTTTAATACATTATAGTATTTATTTCCAAATGTACTAATGGAATGTAATTATATATCAGAATTAATTCTGCTTGAATAAAAAGCTAAAACTCCTTTGGTCTTCTGTCATAGAAGACTCTCTCTGTCAGTGGTCTTTCTGTAAAACCTTTTCTATGGATTCATTTTATTTGGTCATAGGGGATCAGAACCTTCTGTAGTATTTCACATGATGCTTCATCACTGTCTTTTCTAATAGCGAAAGTAGCATTGCCATTACAATACTGAAATACATCGCATGATAGGTGGTAGCATGAAAATTAGCTTTTTCATACTTATGTTAGTGATTCATAATTAGCCTATTTAATGCATGTAAGTCTTGTCTTTCTCCATGTTCAATCGGTGAAGTTTGTCTCTCCTCCATCATACATTTCCAGGTTTGCAGTAGACTAAGGTGCTGAAGACCCGTGATGTAACTAGAAAACAAAAGTCTAGGAAAGGAAAGCCTGCAATCTTAAATAGCCTGTCCAAAGAAGGAAAGAAACAAGAAGGGCTTTCTCTGTCTGCACCATAGATTAGAATGTACAAGAAAACTATTAATGAAACTTTTAGGGTACCAGAGTAAATTAGCAGACACTTTAATGAGTTATAGCCATGTTAACAAACTCTAGGATTTATCAAATCTACCTCCTCTCATTAAAACAAATATTCTTTTATATGACTGGAAATCTTTTCATTGTGTTAGCTCTGTCCACTAAATCCTGATTTTCCAAGTGTATTGCACTCCCATAGGACTTGCTGCCTTTCCTCTACCTGACTTCTCAATGGCAATTCCACTTACTTTCTTTGAAGCAGTGGTAGGATCTGAATCCCAAGGGACCTGAAAAGTTCTTGACGTGGCATAAAAGGTCATTTCCATATCAACTGAAGGTGTTCAACACTTTTTGGGATCTCAGAGTTTTCAAAAGTTACCAGGTCACCTCTCCAAGGGTTTAAAGCCCATGGTTGGGATTGGATTTCAGAAGAACTCAATACATAGTAGCTCAGTGAGAACAAATAAAGAGTCACATTTGAAAACCTGCCCTTTTGTACATGTGTTTATTTCCCCAGAGCAACAATTGCAGCACAAGCTTCTTTTCTCAGTTGTGATCCTATCATGATCCTATTTTGAGGAGTTGTTCAATGCAGCTTTTTAAACTGTTTTGCCTTCTTCAGAAAATATATTAAACATATCGAAGGACAGGATTGTAGGATTATTCATTGGTGATAAAATGTATGCTTTAAATTAAAGATTTAAAATCAAGGACATTACGATACTGTGTAGTTAAGATAGTTCCAAACACAATACAGAAAACTGATGGTGTAGTGACAGATGTACTTATTGATCTGTTGTAGGAAATGTAAAACATCAAGAAAAAAAGTGTACATTAACTTTTCTTATATTTCATATATTTATCTATGTAGTTCTAATCTACCTTCTGACTTAGTTACACAACATCCGATTTTTCTCTACAGTTGAGCAGATATATAACATAGAAGTAAAATTAAATCACGTTCATTTTATTTCCTATGTTAGATGTATTTCTAAGCTGCGATCGTGAAACCACTCTGTGTTCTAGGCTTTAACTTTTCTGTAAGTGATTAAGTAGCTTCACTTACAGCTGATGGATAATAGTGCACAAAACTGGTGCAGATCCTCTGAATCAAGCACAAAACAACACTTGTGCTAAAGGCATGAAAAACTGTCACTGTAGCATGCTTCAGCAGTACTGCTATTTAATATATAGTCCCATAGATCGAAACCATTTGTCTGTAGCAGAGTTCAGCATATTGACACGATAGGATGCTTCTCAGTGCTGTTCATTACGCAATGCGCTCGGCTGTCCATTTCTCATCCCCAACAAAACTGTGTGGAGTATAAGGGACGTGCTCAGGCCCACTGGGGATTCATAAGGGTTTTGTTCTCAAACCACATACCTAAGTCACATACAGCATCCTACTGTGAAAATTATCATTTTCCCCAACTGAACCCAGTTTTTAATCAAAACCAAATTTTTTCCAGCCACATAAATAGAAGAACACAATTTGAAAACCCTGTCCTAGAAGCAAAAAGGAAGCTACAACAGCATAACATGCCCAACGCAGAACTTGGAACAAAGCCTATGCAGGCCCAAGGTTTCCGAGGTACAGTACCATGTCAGCTGTCTTAGTTAAGATGAAAGATCCTGCTGTCCTGTTTATGTGACAATGATTTTGTCATAGTCTGATTAAAAGAGTATTGTTGCCAATTCTCACAATGTTATCACCAGTCTCCTAGAATTTTCTCCCCTAAATGTCCGAGCTCCCAGAGTCGTGGGACTCGTGAGCCACCTAAAATGCTGTAACCTTCAGAGGCACAGAGAAAACGCAGAAAAGTTGACCTTAGTGTTTCCTAAAGGCTGAGAAACAGAAAGCACAATAAGAGCCCCAAGGTAATTTTCTAAATAAAATCATAGACTCTATTCTTGGGAATGTATGACTCTTTCTTGAGCACCCGAGGTTGGCAACACTGAAATAATTAATTGTACTTTCTCTAAATTACCATTAATTGATGTTTGGTATGTTTGTAAGCTAGCTCATCTAGCAAGCACCAATTAAGTTAAAAGCCTCAAGCACTGTGTTGTAGGAGTTTACAAGAATACAGCCTCATGGTAACACAAAAATTAATATGCTTAAAATGAGCTGTATAAGCAGCAAACAGTATTAGTAGAGACGAATAAACTTTAACGTAAGGATCTAGCCAGAGAGTGAGGCTTTTTCTCCTTTGTAACAGTACAAAGCTCCTCATCAACCTTACCTAGACCCAAATTCGCCCACCTGCGCCCTGTTCCCAAGAGGTCCCGCAGCGTGAATGACCTGTCCCAGTGCCCCGCGGGGACGCGCAGGCTGCACGGTACGTCCTGCGCTGCCCGCCAGCCCCGCTGCGCTGGAAACCACAACCCGTGCACCTTCCTCCCACCCTTCCTCACCGAGCAGAGCACGGGAGAGACGCACAGGGAGCCCCTGCCACCCACGGCCCGCACCAAGGGACACAGAGAGGGGACGCGGAGGTTGCACAGCCACTACGTCTGTCACTTGCTGGATGCCAGAACCCCACGTGTTTGGAGAGAAAAGTGCACAAAGCTCACCTTTTATTTAGCACTGCTTGTTAACAAACAGAATGAGATATTCAGGGGATATTTTCCTTGTTGCGGTTGGGGGGGAAATGATGGAGAATGTATGACTTTGTAGACAAAGCTGAATTTATAGGTTAAGAAAGAGGTTTTAAAATTACCTCGCAGATCATTTTTATTGTTGTAATTATTTTAGCCACACAATATCCACTTTTAAATGTATTTCTAATATGAAAGAATATTTTTAACTCCCCACTTATGGCTGATCTGCCATAGATAAGAAATACATTTTAAGCTTTGTATTAATACAAGAACTCACAAATATATTGTTCTGGAATGCCTGCACTCTTTATTTCCTTGGTTTTCATACACTGTCACCTGCTGTCAGCCAATATTGTTATCTGCTGTCCCTGCTGTGTTGTAACTAGATCAGAACTTTTGTCTTTCTTGTTTGTGTTGACTGATGTAGAAAAACCACTCTTCACCCGTGATGCATCGCAGCTGAAGGGGACTTTCCTCAGCACAACACTTAAAAAAAGCAACATGGGCTTTGGATTTACCATCATTGGTGGGGATGAGCCGGATGAGTTTCTCCAGGTGAAGAGTGTAATTCCTGATGGGCCTGCAGCACAAGATGGGAAAATGGAAACAGGTAATTAAGATGGTTCTCATTGTTCTTTTATATGAGATGCAGAATGAGACATAGATTTCTGAGTCTCATTCTCTGCATAAATACATACATTTTTCCATATGACTTTTTGTGATGATGTGTAAAACAGATGCTCTGTAAGAAAAGCTTCTCAGATAGAAATTTCTTGTAATTTTTCCTTTTAATAATGCCAAGTAGGTTATTTTCAGAATATTTTAAGGGAAAAAGTTCTCTGCATTCTCCTACATAAAAATTGGATTAAATGTTCTTTAGTTTGTAGGCTGTTTACTCAAGAAGAGTCTGTGCAGAAAGAAGAGACAGGCAAAGAAAGCACAGACTACTAAATGCAAATTTATTTTTTTAGAAAGAATGTTTTTGCAAAATAATCAGTCAAGTCTGCTACAACATTGTTCTCATTAGAACCATCAAGACAAGAGTTTTCAGTGTGGCATATGGACACATAGGCATCTGTGGCCTACTAATAAAGAATCTGTGAAAACTAACTAAATAAAAGAAACTTCCTCTGGAGATATTTAAAGCTGCTCTTAAGATCTGGACCACCACTGGAAATATTTTCACATCCACAGATTGATAAAGATTGCAAACCACCTTCTTAAAGGTTTGCAGGGCCACATCAGGTCTACATATGG
The DNA here is from genome assembly GCA_013399365.1 of Pampusana beccarii. NCBI lineage: Eukaryota > Metazoa > Chordata > Aves > Columbiformes > Columbidae > Pampusana > Pampusana beccarii. The sequence continues at coordinate 13,908 of VWYH01000889.1, forward strand.
ATGAAACACTTTTGGATGAAGAAGAACCCAGTTTCCAAGCCAGCTATCATCTCCTGTAGGATAAGAAAATCAGAGAATAACAGAATAATCTCAGTTGGCAAGGACCTCCAGACACCAACCTCCTGTTCAAAGCAGAGCTCACTTTGCCATTGGATCAGGTTGCTCAGGGCTTCATCCGTGGGACTTTAGAAAATTTTATAGGACAGAGATCCCAGAGCCTCTGTGGGCTCTTGTCCCAATACTTAACTTAGTTTTTTTGTTCTTTAGATCCAACTGGGATTTCCACTGGTGCAGTTGGTTACCAGTGAGTGCAGCTGTGTATTCTTGAACCCTGTCACTGTGTACCATCTCACCCCAGCAGTCCTTGTTCCTCAGATAATAGCAAGACTGCACATTGGTACTGGGACATGTGCATCGTTTTTCCTTCCATTTCACATCAAGACTTTACAGAAGAAATGCTAGTTTATGTTGTCTCTGCAGAAATCCAAGTTCATGGTGGCCAGATTCACTGTGACAGTAAAAAGATTTCCTGGCCTGTGACAGATAGATCACTGTGGATGGACCACAGCAGCAGAGCAGGGTCCTTTTAGTGTGTCACAGTACAGGAGGCAGACGCATGAACACACACGGGTACAAATAATGTGGATGGAATTGTGCCAAGTGATTCTTCTGGAAATTTCCTTTCATCCTTCTTTTATTGCAGTAAAGGAACGATCTGGACTATCATTATGTTAGAATAAATCACCCTGAACACTAGTTTATTGCGTAGGACTCTCCAGGACTTCAGAAGTACAAAGTGCAAAGGCTGTGAGAAGCATTATTTAAAAACAAACAAGCAAGCAGTTTGCCTCAAGTCTGATATTACAACCAGCATGATATTTCTGATATCAAATAGATAATCTATATAGAGAAGTAAAGTGTAATAAATAAGTAGAATATAGATTGTTGGCATTGGTTTTATAAGAAAAAAAAATAGTTTAACAGCTTTTTAATTCTCAGTTCTTGTTGCCATTGTAACTTAATGCAATTTGATTCCCAAAGGCAAAATTAAGTTAGCTGATTAAGTGAACAAAGGGTACAACAGACTTCCTGAAGTTCAGGAGGTTTTAGTAACATGAACTTCAATTCTCCTTCTAGTTTCGTATTACCTAATACACTGTATGAGAAATTTTCCTTGTTTGTCATGGTTTAGCATTCTCAGATCCAGCACTCAAATATAGTTACTTGCTAATCCGTATAAAGTGTAGGCTGGTTATTGGTGAACTTGTTCATGTGCAGTTATTTTATCTCAAAAAGAGAATATCCTTGCAACCTACTTATACTTTGATGTTGAAATTGAATATGGGTGTCATAATACTATTGGTGGTGATTATTGTAGGCATGGGTTGTCATGAGAATATATAGGAAAAATGAGCTTTAAAATGCACAGAAATAACTGTTGTGTTTTTTTTTTCTGGGGTAATTAATTCAACTATATTAAGAATGCAAGACAGAAATGTACATTCAAATATGTAATCACTCTATAATTATGTGAGCCTGATATGTACAAAATTACATCTCAGAATAAATTCTGGCCTCAAATGTCTTCGTTTTTGAGAAGAGTGGCAGAGTTCTGATGTAAATTAATTGGAGAATCTGAGGCTCATTATTGTGGCATCTAACATGGTTTCTATGATTATTTGAAGTGATTTCTAAAAATGATAATGGTAAACTGAAAAAAGATATTTAAGGTCAGAATATTTATGAAAGTACTGTTCAGCGAAGTGCTAGTGCTTGTGTTTCCTAATTTCCAAGACATTTCACACTTCCTGAAGTATGATTTCTCTCCCTATTCAGCCATATTACAATCTAATCAACTGGAGATATGAAAGGTTCTATTGATGGCATTTTTTCATAAAGCTGTTAAAATCTTATGGTTTAAAATTATTTGAAATTACGTATATAGCTTTTGTCTGTTAGGTAGGCATCACTAGATGATGAATAGGGCTTTTAAAATAGATTTTATGTATTCTTTTGACACAAACTGTGTGTTGTTGTGCAAGTTATGTGCACTCCAGCTCTGATCACAGTCATAGGAGGCTTTGACAAATGATAAAAACAATATGGTGGCAGCAGGGCATTATAGTAGAAAGCTTGAGGACAATGGCATTATGATCTGTGAAGTAACCTGGGTGTAACAGATCACCACAGGTGCTGGTGCTCCCAGCTGTAACACAACTCTGGAGTCTATCCTTTGCAAGACTGGTACTTGTTTTTGGCCAAGTGGTAAACAAAATCCTATTGTGTCAGACCTGCAACAGATATGAGGAAAAAAAGAAGAAAAGGCACCATCACCTTCATCTCACTTGATCTTGGCCACAGGCTGAAAGAGATCAATGCTGTATTTTATCCTAACTGTTAAAGAAACAAGCTCATAGAGAACTAATATTGTAACTTGGGCTTACTTCTCCACCAAAAATCTAATTTAGGGGTCAGGTACAAAAGCTATTCAAAGAGAAGGGTGAATCTATGTAAAATGTTATTGTCACCCTTTAACATGATCACGACACAGTGATTTCACTTGCAGGTTTCAAAATGAAACAATTTTGGATTTCATCCCTTGGAATATGGAAGCAGCTGTCCGACAGTGACTTGGTATCACTATGATGCTGTGAAACAATTAAAGCAGTGAAGCAAACTGAGTACACTGAGATGCAACAAGAGATTTCTGAAGTCCTGCTGATCTAACACCACCACTCAGAGCCACGTGCTGGGCCTTAAGAGGTAGCTATAATTGTCCCAGGCCCACAGCAAACCTCACAAACAGACTCAGAGGAACCACATCTCAGTGGATGAGTCAAAACCAGCCAAAATTACATTCCTGATCCCATTTGCCAGATGTTTCAGAATTCCTAAGGGTTATTATGCCCGCGTGTAAATCTAGCATCTGTGAGCTAATGGCTGTTAATAATACTGCAAATGCCTTTCTAGGACATGTTTTAGCATTTGGAGCTCAATCTAGCTGCTGGATATGAACATTACACTCCACAGCATCTCTGTCTACCTCAAGACAGCCTAGGAACTGATACCACATTCCTTCCTGAGAGGTTACATTGCTTAGTCTTGTCTGAAGCCCCACACACTGTCTGCATTTAAGAGGCCCCCGTATCCCATTAAAATGCTGAGTGAACGTCACTGGTAAAAGACTGCATCTACATGAAAAGATTTTTATACAGTGAGTGATTGTGAATGACTGCTGTTCTAAGGCAAACAAAGATTTAGGCCTGCGGCTGAGTCACATAAAAGCTCAAGCTGTGAAGGGAAAAACTTTCCTACAGTTCTCAAGGTTATTCAGTGGACTAGATAAACCTGAAACACTCCCACATAATCAAGCTCAGGAAAGATTCTCACTCTCTGCATTTCAGCAAGTTCCAGTTCCTTTGGTGAAAGTTTCCAGGAAACAGCTCAAAGACATGGTGTACAAATGATTAATGGAGCCTGTTGATGACCCTTCTGACTGATGAATAGCTGTGGTCATTGCAGGCTGAACTTTCCAGAAACATATCCATCTGTGGTAAACTGTCATAGCTCAACAGTGTGAATCAAGAAATGAGGAAAATGCTCTTTCATTTAGTCAGCCAAGCATATATTTGACCAGCTCCAAGATGCAGACTTGAGCTTTTTTAGATTCTATTGTCTTAGGAGTGGTAGCTTCACTATATTAACCTATTCTAAAGATAAAAATTAATAAATGTAAGATAAGTTTCAGCTAACAAATATAGATGTCCACAAGACAGATGTCTACACCTACTATATGAGTAGACATCTGCCACTTCTAGATGACTATATTAGGATGAAGCCTAGAGACTAGAGTCTACAGATCAATCCCACATCTACTACTCAGAATTTCTACTGCACCTGAAAGATCTCCAAGGGGAGTGAGCCAGCTGGTAGAAATAATGCAAGAAGTGACCCATGGCCTTGCTACTCTCTGTGGGCGTACCATCAAGACCCATAACAATCTTCTATACATGATGAATTTTTCATGAAGCTGTTACTCCAAATGTAAGCAAATTGGAGAGATTGCATACTTGTTGATCTACAAAGTCATAAATGTTGTTATTCACTTGAATAAGAAAAAAATTAAAGCCATTTATCAGGTGGCTGACCCTAGAATGTCACTAAGCTTAGGGAATAATTATCTAGTCATCATTCCTGCATATTTTTGCACAGTAAGGCTAATATCTCACAACCTCTGTAAAAAGTAGAGTACTCAAGACAGAAGGAAATGAGGACATCTGCAAAAGGATGCATTTTTACAAGTTTGGTTAGATTCTTATTAATAGTTTGTTTACTGTTTTTCCATTGTCAGTTCAGATGAACAAACCATTATCTCACCTAATGTCAGACCAGATGAGATGCAAGCTGTCCAGTTTCAGCAACACCAGCAAAAGTGAATTCTGTATGCACAAGGAATGCCTTCAATCTGAAGAAGCAAATATGTTAAAATATAAAAACAAAAAATGTTTTGTCAGTCATCTGGGAATGTGAATACTATCAGAATATCACTACAAGACTCAGCGTATCATGACCACACACCACTGTGCCTATCTTTGTTTTTCAAACAGCTCAAGTCTCTCTCACGTGCAATCAGTTAAGATTGATCTGACAGTTTTCTCTTTTACAGTATCTGCCTCCATGGTAGCTGACTGTTTACCACAGTTGTCATCTCAGGTTCACTGACCAGGAGCTCAGTGAGGAACTGGTCACACACATACATAGGATTTCGTTTCCACAATACCAGAAGCTGGCTGAAATTTAGTTAGCTCACCTCCCCGACAGCCTATTACCTCTTTATCCAGACTTTATCCACTGACACCAGGAAGACTGGCCTCCCAAAGCTAAGGCACTTCATTAGGAACATAGGAGATTGTACTGTTTAATATCTTCATCAGTGACACAGACAGTGGGATTGAGTGCACCCTCAGCAAGTTTGTGGATGACACCAAGCTGAGTGGTGCAGTTGACACACCTGAGAGATAGGATGCCATCCAGAGGGACCTGGACAAACTCGAGAAGTAGGCCCATGTGAACCTCGTGAGGTTCAACAAGGCCAAGTGCAAGGTTCATGCACATGGGTCGGGGCAACCCCCAGTATCAATACAAGCCGAGGGATGAAGAGACTGAGAGCAGGCCTGAGGAAAAGGACTTGGGGGTGCTGGTGGGTGAAAGACTGGACATGACTTGGCAATGTGCGCTTGCAGCCCAGAAGACAAATCATATCTTGGGCTGCATCAAAAGGAGCATGGCCAGCAGGTCAAGGGAGGTGATTCTGCCCTTCTACTTTGCTCTGGTGAGATCCCACCTGGAGTCCTGCATTTGGCTCTGGAGCCCTCAGTACAGGAAAGACATGGACTTGTTGGAGGGTCCAGAGGAGGCCACATAAATGATCAGAGGGTTGGAACAGCTCTCCTATGAGGACAGGCTGAGAGTGTTGGTGTTGTTCAGCCTGGAGAATAGAAGGCTCTGGGCAGGTCTTACTGTGGCCTTTCAGTACTTAAAAGGGGTCTACAGAAAGACAGAGGCAGACGTTTTAGCAGGGCCTTTTACAACAGGACAAGGGGAGATGGTTTTAAACTAAAGGAGCTAGACATGAGGTATATATTTTTTACAATGAATATGGTGAAACACCGGAACAGGTTGCCCAGTAAGGTGGTAGATGCCTCATCCCTGGAGACATCCAAGGGGCTCTGAGCAACCTGATCTGGTTGAAGATGTCCCTGCTTATTGCAGGGGTGTTGGTCTAGATGACCTTTGAAGGTCATTTCCAAGCCAAACTATTCTATCATTGTACAATAATGCTACTTGTTGGACTGCTGAGGAAGGAGTATCTTTTCATTATCCTTATGCATCTTCAGGCTAAAACACTCTTAATATATGCCAAGGCTTCAACAAGTATCAATCTTGCAGCTGCAAGCTTATGCCACATGGCAGGTCTGTGAGAGCGGAGCAACATACTTAACACCAGATTGTGTTATCAACCTTCCTTAATACACTTTCTTTGTTTGGAAGCAAGGATGTTTCACTGCAGAGAAGGACCTGGGAGTTCTGGTCACAACAGGTTGACTGTAAGTCAACAATATGCCCTTGTGGCCAGGAAGTCCAAAAGTATCCTAGGGTGCATTAAGAAAAGTGCAACCAGCAGGTCGAGGGAGGTTTTACTCCCCCTCTACTCTGCCCTGGTGAGTCGGCATCTGGAGTACTGCATCCAGTTCTGGGCTCCCCAGTTTAAGAAGGACAAGGAATTACGGGAGGGAGTCCAGCAGCAGGCTACAAAGATGATCACAGGTCTCCTCTTATGAGGAGAGACTAAGAGAGCTGTGTCTATTCAGCCTGGAGAAGGCTGAGAGGGGATCTTATCAATGCTTATAAATATCTCCATTGTGGATGTCAAGAGGATGGGACCAGACTCCTTTCAGTGGTGCCCAATGACAGGATGAGGGGCAACGGGCACAGACTGAAGCATAGAGGTTCCATCTGAATATGAGGAGAAACTTCTTCACTTTGAGGGTGCCAGAGCCCTGAAACAGGCTGCCCAGAGAGGTTGTGGAGTCTCCTTCTCTGGAGACATTCAAACCCGCCTGGACACATTCCTGTGTGATCTGCTCTGGTGAACCTGCTTTAGCGGGGGGGTTGGACTGGATGAACTCCAGAGGTCCCTTCCAACCCCAACCATTCTGTGATCTGAACCTGCAGTGGTCTTTGTCTCCCTATTTCAGTCTAGCTAAGGCTGAAGATTGATCTCTCTTCAGGTGTTGCTATTAATCCCATGCAGTAAAGAGAAGGAAAATTAACTGTTTGGAAAATAACTAACACAAATAACAAAAAGTATTTCAGTCATCATGGACAGGGAGAATTTCTCCCATCAGTATTAGCCTAGTCAGTGTGGATTTGTGCTATGTTTACTGCTTGTGTTTCTACTCTCTCCAGCACAGGCAGCTGAGGAAACAGTGCAAAGTACAGCAGAAAGAATATATTTGCATCATGTACATGCATCACGTACAACCAAAATCATTGCATTCTCTGTTCAGCCATGACACTTACAGTTCCTTTCACCAGTGACACTAGCTACATTTTCCTTTTTGTGAGCCAAACCAGGAGTAACCATCAGGTAAAACCTCAACCTAGATTTCTAAAACCAGTCTTCTTTCATTTCACAATTTAATTTGGCTTTCCAAGGAAAGGAGATTGAGAGGGCATTGAGACTGGAATTGCAGCGTGAATGCTGTGGTCTTTATACCCTACATGATAATGGAGCTAATGAATGCCCTGCTAGTTCATAGCTGAGATGAAAGGCCATATAGGAGCTGCGCTTGATTTTTTTTTTTTTGTTTGTCCAGTACACAGCATTCTGCTTCATTCAATTCACTTTATATTTCTCACCATAAAAGCCTCCGTATCTCATGTAACTAACGCCAGAACTGTTTAAGAGGTGTACGGGTAAAATTAACCCTGAGATTGAGAATCTCCCCAAGTTACACTGATGCAGTGTTGCTAGTCCTCACAATTTAATCCTGAATATCTATATAATCAGAATGCTTTAGAGCTCAACATTTTTAAGGGTGACAAGGTGTGAATCTTGGGTTAAATTTTACAAGATGAAAGTTTATGTTCCACTCATTACAGAGGAAAGCTCTGAAGTATCACCATATTATACTTAAGAGGTATAGACATATATATATATATGTAACAGAAAGCAAATTAAAAATGCCAATTTTACTGTTTATTTTTTATCATGTATTGTGACTGTCACTTTAGCTAGAGGAAGTGATATGGCTTGTGGTTTTTAATGCTTGATGGTGACAGTAAAAATAACACTTGCATTTTAGGGATATTAATAGCAATGAAGAACATGGTAACAGAAATATATTATTTTTCAGTCTCCTTTTCCTATTTTAAAGTGTGCAATTTATTGAAATCTGCATGTGAGTATATAAACCAGAAGATAGCACTTACGTTGCTAGAAATTTTTATTACTTGTGTTATTTTTTCTAACATTAATATATCATTGTGTTTGTTCATTTGTTTTTATTGCTTTCACATAAAACAAACTTGCTACAGTGGTCACAGTAATATCTGTAAATTGCTTTTTACATTAACCAAAGACCTGGGAAAAGTGTGCACTTCTGTCATAAAGGTACTGAATTCTAATCTTAATGAGATTCCTATTTTAGTGTTTTCTTCATATTTTTATTCTTTTGGTACTCACTATATTGTTAGGTACTCATTGAATGATAACCAGGACAGAGATGAGCCTAGACTAAAAAAATTGTATTAATGTTTTGTATACCACACTCTGTTCCTGTCTGCATCTGAGGTCTTTGTGTTCATTTTGTCGGATTTCTTGGTTGGCTGGTGTGATATTCAATAGCCTTGTGTTCTCCCCGAGGTGCAGAAAATCCATATGTTGCTATCTGTTCTGCCTGATATGGAGTTAGAGCTTGAGTCTGTGTTGCCTATCTATCAAGCTACTGAGCATTCATTAAGCACTGCATACAAATCTTTCCTGTTAAAACCATTCCACTTTGCATAAATATTCCTTGAGGTACGAAGAGAGCTATTGATTCTTTATAGCCCTGTCACTTGGCTATTCCCTTGCAGTCTTCAATTAAAATTATTTACGCAAACTAGAAGAGCAATTACAGCAGAGCATCTAACTTGGATTTCAAAATACTTCTGAAAATGAACACTATGTTCTTTAAGTCACAAGAATAATTAGAAAAAAAATCTTAGGAATGTCTTGTTTTCACCTCACACTCTGTTTCTGCATTACTAGCACAAATGTGACTCAGTGGTTTCTGACTCCATATCTTAGATTTCAGCCCTGAAGTTTGCTATAATTTAGACATTTTGGGAAGTTTTATGGTTAGTAGCTTAATTCATGGTGTTTCAAAACATCACATCAATGAACACAGAGCCCCGAATATGGTGTCAATAATGAGGAAAAAATTTCCTGCAGCACAAAACTGAGTCTACCAAGGTTTGTGCTGTAATTCAGTTGCACAAACATAGGTGTCCAACACCATTAAAAGTGCCAGAGATCCCACCCAGCCTCCTCCTGCCCTTCTAGGCAGCAGTCTTTTCTAAGTCCTGTGTCGTATCTGCAAGTCCCATCTGAATATCTCAAATGCTTCAGGCTGTTGTAAATGACATTAGATGCCTATTTAAACAGCCGCGTTAGTCCTTCAATGCCTTACTAGAATGGTGTGCTAATAGACTCCTTTTATTTTCCTCATCCTGCACTACAGCAAGCAGTGACTGATTCATCACTGTAATAATAACCCTTTTCTGACAATTTTAAGGATATTTGTTTCCCCTAGCTTAATTCAAAACTCATGCTTGTGGTTTTGTGAATACTTAAAAGAAACAGCAAAAACCCTTTTAAACTTAATAGGCTTAATTTTTGTCTCATTTAAGCATTCAAACAACAACATTAAATGGAGTCTGATGGTTGAGTTCAAATATGTACTGGTGATTATAAATTCTTTTTCATCTCCAACACTTATAATATTTTTGTTCAGATATTATTGGTGCCCACAAAATACTTACAAATGTTAGGATTGAATAACATATGTCACTTGTTCTCTTTCCTATAGTGACTCTTCTTCAAAAGACTTTCATTTTGCTTTGATAAAATATATATACATAGGAGACAACTCATAGTGTACATGCTTTGTGGCACTTACTTTATTTTGAAATAAATTCACATTTGTTGACACAATATTTTGAACTACATTTATCAGTCCTAAGAATGATAATATTAGCTTGCTACTTGCAACAGCAAAACATGGGAAATCCCGGGTTGTATAAGTGTGCCACGTAGTTTTCTGCGGGAGAGAATATATAAGCTAATCTGCCTACATACAATAAGTTAATTGTGATGGCTAAGCCATTAGAGCAGCTCTTCCAGCACTCGCTGTAGAAAGCTGAACACATTTGATTAGAGGTAGCTGAGGTCTGACCATGTCCAGCCAGACCAGATTCCACATGTACAGCACTTACTGTCTTTTTAACCAACTGGTTCACCTTTGACCAGATTTTCACTGCAGTTATGTTTTTATTTAGCCCAGAAACCAAAGGTGAAGCAATTTGATGGGAAGAGAGGGCATAAGACAAGTGCAATCTATGATAATATAATCAATCCTGCCTCTTGTGGACAAACACAACACAAACCATACACACCAGATGTAGACACTCTTTAACATAAGCCACCGGTCTAAGTCTCTGTAGCAAGAGTAAACAGAGATCTTCTGGTGCTCAAAGGAGCTGTATTTTTAGCAGAGAATGAGGTCATACAGAAATCAAGAGACACGATAAAGGAAAATATAAAAGAAGAAAGGTGAAAAAGTAGAGAGAGTATTTGGAACACTAATTATTCAAATATGTGCAGCCTCACTTTCCTATTAATTCAAGGTCTGACTCTATGGAAAACAAGAGCATAGACAAAGGTACTAAAACTATGTCATACATATTGCAGTATGCAAAACACAAAGGCAGTAGAAGTATTAACTGATTTTTCTGTCTACTATCACATACTAAGATACTTTTATCACATTTTACTCTTCATATTGTTCAACACCAAACCGGTGTGTATGACAAGTCTCAGAAGCCCATAAATTCATTCTTCGATCTAAACTCCACCACGCAAAACCTGCAGATTCTGTTATTAGGATATTTAGCATAGGACAGGAAATTATAAATGTATTGTCATAATCCTCCCATTTATTAAAACAATGTTGGTAAGGTTTGCAAGTAGCCAGTTGAGTAAGCAGTGTGCAATGAACTCAGGGGCTGCCAAAAATGCTGCAGTTGCAGGAATAACTTTTCTCCTGACAGATGTAATTAACATCTGTCTTGCATGATTTGAGTATTCGTATGAACAGACAAGAATATACATTGAAAATAATAGTCATCATCTTCTCATGTACCGTTTCATGAAATAAAGAATGACATCTTATTGCTTAACAAGAATGATCTGGGAGTGGGGAAAGAGCTTCTTTCTATATAAAGAAATGACAGGAAAGTGAGAACTTCATATTGCACCAATGAAATAATCTAGAAGTGTATTTTTCAATATCATCCATGCCAACTTTGATTTTCTTTTAATTTTGTTGTTTGACATATAGGACTTTATTACACAATTCAATTATCAAAATAAAAAGCAGACATTTAGCTGTTTCAGATTATTGTTCACTTTATATTAAAAATTAAGTACATTAAGAATGCATAATCTCCTCTCTGCCTCTACATTTGTGCAACCAAATACAATGTCTGTGTGTAGTAAAATTTGAGAGTTCAGAAGCTCAGCTCTTCATTTGCCTGTAACTATTTTTAAGCACAAATTTTAAAGCTAAAATTTGAAGCAAATTTTAAACCCTTTGAAAATTTAAGAAAAAAACCTAAGTAATGACTTTTAAGCTACAAGTTCTGCCATATATTTAGAATGGGAAATATCTTTCTTGACAGTTAGCAAATATTTTACTTGAAAAAGTTAGTTAACATCCCTGTACCTGAATTTCCCCATCCAAGAGGAGAAACAGTAATTTCAGAACTTTGTAAAGTCCAACAGTTACTGCATTTAGCGACTCCCGTTATAACTACTACAAATGTTAGTGAAGTTGAGCTTAAGATACCTAGGCTGACTACTGTGTATGTCCCATTGTGCAGTATACACTAAAGCAGAAATCTGTGCTCAGTTGCATGTAGATTGATCTTTTGTTTGTATTCTGAGTTTCTCATTGACTTTATGCATGGCATAAATAAAAACATCCAGAGCTGCGTTAGAGATGAAGAAACATTTCCAGGCATATAAATCATATTCCAGGAGCTTTGTGAACCTTTAACTAATTGAGGTTACAGAGACATTTCAGGCAATTTTGTTATTATTTTGCTTCTAAAGCATCTTTCACTGTCTATGGCTGGAGTCAGGATATTAGCGTGACTGCACCTCTCATCTCACCCTGTTTAGCTTTTCACATAGCCTTTGTCAGAAGAGCAAAGTTTATTCCAGCACTTATGCAACTGCCTCTCCATAACTGATTATTCTGACATTTTAAAAAATGGTTTGTTTGTTTAAAAACCTGTGATGAAATTTTCTCGATAACACAAGGAGCACTTTTCAAACTGGCAGGCGAGCATGAATCCTGATGAAAAGTGAGAGGCCCCTGGAAAATTTTGTCCAGCCTTTCCTCTCTCCACCCCACAAAATTCTTGTCCCCTCCAGCAGTCACATAAGTGGGATATTTATTCTGAGCTGGTGAAACGGAGGTGAAGGGTCAGTGGAGCTTGAGCTGCGATGCTGCTACGTGTGCTCTGTGCATGTGGCAGCCCAGACCTGCCCGGGGCAGCACTCGCTTCTGCTCATCTCCCCTTGCAGGACATACCCCGGGGCAGCAGTGCCGGAGAGCAGAGCCAGGCTCCCCTCAACGCCGCTACTCTCTCTTGCCACGTAAGCAGGGACACGGGGACTGTGTACAGGAGCTAGACAAATACTTGGTGACTGGAGCTCAGGGGTTTTGCCAGGTCTCAGCTATGGGTCTCAGGGGGTGACAAGGTGGGAGCAGGAGAAGAGGGTCCCATCCCCAGAGCCTGGGTGCAGTACTGGGAGAAAACGGACTGGACTAGGATTTGCTGGAGCTGAAGATGTGACAATTTGTTTTTCTTCTGCAGGGAGAAAAGGCAGTAATTTTATGCTCAGAGATGGCTGGAGAGTGGGTGGTGTTTCTATGCATGTGTGTGCGTGTAGAAGGAGGCGGGAAAGGGGAGGGCAAGGTACTAAAGAAGAGAGGGGCTCTGTGAGAGAGGTCTGAGAGCAGTGATGTGAGTATAGATCTTTTAAACACTGGCACTTTCACTCCTTTTGTATTGTTTCTTCTTCAGCTCCTAATGAAAGCAGATTAAAATTCTTTGTATTCAACTAATTTCTTCTGCATGAAAATCAGCATCGTTGTATGCAGTATTTACTGGGACTTTCTTTGCTGTACTGCACATCACCTGTGATACTGCTGAGAAAAAGTCAGATAATACTGGACAACTTTTCTTGATGGGTTTGTTACTTGAGAATTTATTCATAGGCTAATAGTGGGTCATGAAGCATGCTGGGTTATGCTGCTGCTCTGTTATTGATGATCTTTTCTATTCCAACTCTACATACACAAAATAACGAGTCTCAATAAGCAAAGGCTATCCACAGTTGATCATTATGGACCTGAAATCCCACTGCTGAATCCTGCAAACCCATCAACTCTGCAGAAGCTGGCAGGGCCAAGCTGGGGATATCTGTAACATGGTGAAGGATGGAAAGAGCACAGGAAAAATTGGTGGCTTTGCCTTGGGGCAATTCAGAGAAAGCAGGAAGCAAAGGAGGTGGGAAACTAGAAGAATGAGGAGATGGAGGTAGGCATACCTGACAGCACTTTCATATCTTGTAAGGGAGAGGTGCAGGTCATAATTTAACAGAAACATCATTGTGATTGTATAGGAAGGAAAGCCATTGTAGATATGCAGGGTGGCATTAATCGTACCTCTGTCACTGGCGTGTTACTGGGATTATTCCCCTGATATTGGCCAGAGCCTCAGCCAGGGCTCTCGTTACTCATCTCTTTCAATGTAGCCTGGTTGACTTTCCTCCACTGAAACCTTTAGAAAAGTCCATGCTTCTCAAGGCTCGGGCAGGTTGTCCTCAGGCAACTGGAGAGGAAGCACAGGCAATGCCTCCCATCAGACCTTGTCACTGGCACTACAAATTAACACATTTATTTAACCTCGTTTAATTAATAGGTGGGTTTGGGCTTAGATTCCTCTGTAAAATTCCACAAGAAATTCATGCGATACTGCAATGCTACACATGGTACTAAAATATTGATCACCTCCATGTGTTGATACTTTTTGTATCATTTTAGAAGGTTGTTTTATTTTAAGGACATTTTGTTCTAATATAGACAAGAGATGTTAAAAATACCATCGTTTTACCTCTGGTCATTTTCCAGACAGGTTAGAATGGTAGCATCCTTACTCAGAGTTCAAAAAAGCTTTATGGTTTTTGGTAGGTTGTTTTCAGCAATCTGTTTAGTCTGTCTTATTCCAATTATTTTCAGTATATCAGACAGAGTATGTTTTTTAGGCCAAACTTGATTGCATCGAAAGGAAATGGAGTTGCCTATTATATAAGAGATTCAGGTGTTTCTAGTGCAGTTCCTACTTATTTAAAAAATAGTTCTGAATTGTTTTGGGAAATAGGGATAATGATAAGAATTGCACTTGAACGATTGTTCATCTATCCAAGGTGCCAAGCTGATGGATTTTTATTTTAAAATGTACAGTGTTGTAAATATTATCTTTCAATAGCATGTTCAGGTCTGAGTGCAGGATGGTGATATTTAAACATTTCATTTGCTACAAAAATATTAGTTCTGCTTTTCTAGAGCATAACATATGTAATTTCAAGTCAACTGGAAGTAATATTTTTTTTAAAATGTTGGCAAATATTTTTTTTAAAACAAGTTTGAATTGAAAATAACAGGATTTTAAGAAAATTCAGTGCAGAAACAAAACCACAATGGTTCTGGTTTTTAGTCTTTTAAATTCAACTATTTCAGCAAAATTGCCACAAACTGGCAATTTCTTCTACCTGACCCCAACCTAGAAAAAAGTTCTTAGAAAACACATAGTTCTTTGTTCAACCTCTTTTTACAAGCTATATCTTATCTGTTCTCCAAGGCTCCTAATGATAAGAATTTTCTTGAAGTTTGTTAACAATGTGTATGTTAGCACCCCAAGTCTTTTTACAGCAACATCCTATATAACCATTTTCAAAGATATAATCTCAACTGAAGTTTCGCCTCAGTAATTTAATTCTCGGTTACACTTCCAAGTGTATACTTTTTCTAATCATGTTCTGTTAGAGGTAATCCATTATAAAACAATGGTATGTATATGTCATGCAAGTATCTGGATGTATCTAAAAGTGTTAGATAGTAATATAAAATTGGTTATAGTACTAGGAAATGTTGAATGTTTATGATAAAGTGCTTTTATATATGTATGCCTGTGGGTAGGTGTGTTGAAGGTGTATCTCTAAAAATACACAAGTGCATGTGTGAATATATATACACTTTTATATAGATAGATAGATAGATAGATAGATATAAAATATAAAATTGAGTCAATTTCAGAAAAAAAAAGTTCAGTTATTTCTAAGAACCAGGGGAGAGAGAGGAACTATGATATTGTTTCATCATATTGGATATTCTTATAGACATATCACTGAGCAGCTCCACGCCATGGATCAGTCACTTTTACAGGGATATGAATTTTGACTTTCTCGTGTAGAAATACATCCACATGTAGGTATTAACTCATTTTACGTGTGTGCATTAGAATTAGGAGTTAATTTTCTTTCGCTATGACTGTTGCGTGACTTTATCTTGGGCTTACAGAAAAAAACGAGCTTTCCCTGATTTGGGTCTCCTACCAGTTAAGTGCAAGAGGGACAGTGGCCACAGAAATCGACACTAAGACTCTTTTTCTCTCTCATATACAGACATAACTGGAATGCATCTGAGGGGAAAAGCCAGACCAAGTGCAGGAAAGAGAAGGGACTGGAACAAAGACACTAAAGCACATAATAAAAGATGAAGTGTTATCTCAATAAAGACTGTATCAAAATCAATGCAAACACATCAAATGCATGTAGACAGCCTTTAATCCATCAGTTTCCAAATTCAAAAAATTTCTTTTGAGGTACATAATAGATATCATAAGACACTTGAAACAATCCAAGACTGGAAGGGGAAAGTCAGTGTGTTTAGTCAGTGCCTGATAACTTGCCTGTAAATACCGTGGAAATGGCCCCATCCAATTGTCAAGCAGAGTGGCGCATAATCTCTTGTACAGTATAATTGCATCTGCTCCAACAGACTTCTGCAAGGTTTCTACTCGTTGCAGTGTCAGCAAGTTCTTCTTCCAAATCTTACAAGTGACATGGGCTTCCATGACTTCTTTGTGACCTCTGTGTCTTGCAATAGTAGTATGTAGGGACGGGCTATATATCGAACCTGCTCCTTCAGGGTAATTTAAATTTTTCATGCACTGTAGCCTTACTATTGTATTGCAATCAGTGATGGAATTGGATGTTCCTTTAAACCTTCGTTTAGCTGGAAAACAGAGAAATCACATTAAGCTCATACAATTTTTATTCCTTTTTCTTTCACCTCTTTACATTTCAGTCAATTTGTTGCAACGATATTAATTTGCCACTAGATGAAGGCACATCTCGTATTTTTGTGTATGAATTAGGTAGCATGTCTGTTTTTTAATATGGGAGAGTGAGGGATTTGAGGAAATTGCAGAAAGTTCACGTAACTAATTTCTCTTTTAATGACGACAGCTTTTAATCTCTTTCATGTCTTGTTGGTATCTGAGCACATCTGTGTCTTACTTAGGTATTCAAAATCTTTGTTATGCCTCGAGAGCATCCCTCCCAAATGGATTCTATTTGTGCAAGTGAAAAAGAAGAATATATTATCAGTCATCTTAAACAGTCTTGCTTTTGCACATTCTCTTTAACTACACAAAAATAACCATGCAGACAAGTACACTTGTTCTACTTCTTTTCATAGTTCAAGGGAGTGGGAGAATCCTTCAGGAGAAGAAATGTAGAAAGTGGGTAAGAAGCAAATTGGGAAAATATGTAATTAGAATGCTAAGCAGAACCTGACTAGACTCCAGTGGAGGAAAAGCACATCTGTTATGTGCAAACAGTTCTTCCCAGTGCTTGCAGAAGACGTGCAATTGAACCTAAACCTCGTCTTTGACATTACTCATTTTAATGAGTATTTTTGAGTGCTAGGACACAGTCTTTGATAGATTTGGGGGACATGCTCTTTGTAAGATTATCTACTGATAGTGCAAATACAGCAACGCCTTTCAGCTTCTTTGGCCAACATGTGGGATACTAGCCCAATGTTGGAGGGATTTATCCTAGACTTTGTCCACATCATAATGCTTCTTCCTCCATTGCTGCCAGTATTTGTTTTTCTCTTTGTTTCTGTGTCACTTATGTAACATTATCAGTTCCAATATTCCCAGCCCTCTTGTGCTAGGCTGGCTTCCAGGGATCTCTGATGCTATGGAGCTCTTTCTGATAGCAACAACCTAAAGCTGGACATGGAGGCAGACGGTCTCAGCTCCTGCAGAGTAAATGCTGCCCTGTGCCTTCCAGTCCAAGTGAGCACAGCTGGAAGAAAATGTGCTACCTGTGGTTATCAGCAACACTGCACCAGAGAAGCTTTTATGCTTGCTGTTATATAAATTCAGGATTGCCTCAGAATCCAAAATACACTCTTCAGTTTTTAGACTAGATGGACCATTGATTCTCCTTCTGAATCACTACTCTTTTTGAAGCTGGCTGAAGCTATATGAATAAATGTGAAAAAATACATACCTCTGTTTTCCAAAAGTACAATTTATGAGAGTTCTACTAGGGGCACTTTATGGTATTGTGGTATCCTCAGGTCATTACAATAAATCCTAGAGGACAGTGAAATCTGAGAAACAAAATGGATATGGCTACCACAAATAGCAGAGTTCATGTCCTCTCTTTTTATTATCTTCATCGTATAATGTCATATAAGCAGGCTGAGAAGCATTTTGCATTAGTTATACCTAGCATATATCAAGTCATTCTTAGAAATAGTGTTAACAATTGTACTATAGTGACGTTAACAGCATGGTTTCAAACTTTTTCATTGCATAAACCTCCTCCACTGTCCCCAGTTAATCAGATTACTCTTTGCGATGACAATAGTACCAGTGCTTTTACCATAGTTCTCTCATGTGGGATAATAATATACGTATTTATGGAGTAACAGGGAAAGACTGAATAGTTTCATTCTCAATGGAAATAAAATTACAGAACTTTTCAGAATTTGTTTCTTCACAGTGTCTAACTGTAATTCCAGTTATTAATTAACCCTGAAGATCCAGTCTTGACAATGTTTCAGTAGTACTTTCCAGTATTCCAGGTTCACTAGACATTAAATTCATCGATTGATTGGTTCATCTTTATGTATGTAAAATTTGTCAGGGCTCAACAGTTTTGCGATTCCTTGCTAAGAAAAGCTAAAGGTCTGCCAGTTTGGAAATGCTGTAATTCATTATTCTAAACGTTAACTGGGAACATGATATATAAACTTCCACTAGTATAAAATAATAAAAAAATACATAATTATATTTTGTAATTATAACATCTAGTACATTGTTTTCAACTATAGTAAAAGCTTGTTGTGTTTTACAGTTTGGTTTCTCATCCTATGAACAGGTACATGTTCTCCCTGCTATATCCATTGTAAAATCCGTGAAATCACAACATGCAAAGTAAATAAACGCTGAACTCATTCACCCAACCGTGCTTAACTTCGCTGGTAGAACAATATTAATTATAATGATGGCCCACTCGTTAGTGTCAGCAGCCCTAGATTTGTTTTGAGTGATTCATAAAGACAAATTTGAGTTTCTTTTAATGCACCTATATCTTCTTGATTATATAATACTAAATGCAGAAAGAATTAAAATAGACAAGGAGCCTTGCTTTCATTTTTTTACCTAGGGTTGTTTGATTTTTTTTTTAGTTTAACCTTAGGTGAATTTCTTTTGATTGTAAGCCCTGTTGGAGTTAATGACTCTGTCATTTCACTTTATTTCAAAAAATCACTCATATATACAGTTGACACCTTATTGTGATTTTTTGTCTGGAAATTGCTTTCTGGCAGGACATATATGTGAGCATTGTGTGCACACAAGACTGAAAAATTAATAATTTCATACTTAAACTGTCATAAGAAGCAAAAAGAATAAAATCAGTTTTAATACAAATTGCCATCCATTTTTAAAACATTAATTTTGGAGGAGGATTCACCAATAGACTCCAGGCTTTTTGTGCCTGCCTGAAGCAGGACAGGGCTCTTAGACATGCAGCCAGTTAGGGTATTTTTAAAGACAGGGAAGAACAAAGCACCCAGCTCACATCAGGTTTTTTTCCGCTTTCTCTAGCTCCCTGCTGCTGGTGTTCACATCCCAAATTCCTCCTGCTCCTTCGTTCCTGTATCCCACAGCACACACGCTCACTGGTTGCTCCTCCTTAGTTATCTCCTGTCTCTAACATGCCGCATCCCTGCACACATCTTACTTTTACTCTTCTTTGCCGTAGATCTTGGAAGTCTGTGAAATGGCTGTCTCATTTCCCAATATTTTCACAGGCTTACCAAATATGGATAAGTTGCACATAAAATATCCTTGAGATGAATTTTCCATTAATTGTCTTCTGTCACTCTGGCTACTATCTCCAGTCAGATGGGAGACCACCTCGCTCTCGATTTTTGACGAACGTAGAAGCAATACACTCTCAAGAGAGATGGTACCACCTCCTTTTTCAGGAGCAGGATAGAAATATTATATGGAAGCAAATGACAGTAATGGTAGCCTTTTGAAGAAAAATTAGACATAATGATCAATTTGAGAAGGGCTTTTTAACTGCCAGCCACCCATGCGAT
Source organism: Pampusana beccarii (assembly GCA_013399365.1). Classification (NCBI taxonomy): domain Eukaryota; kingdom Metazoa; phylum Chordata; class Aves; order Columbiformes; family Columbidae; genus Pampusana; species Pampusana beccarii. Next base: position 33,497 of record VWYH01000889.1, read on the forward strand.
GATTCACAGTGACAACATTAGGAGATGGCAGGCATGCTGTGAGACGGCTTTTTCAGTCTGAACAAATAGTCTGATACAGGATCATAGTTATTCTTAATAACCCATTTTAATGTACTTTTCTTCATTATCTAATTAACAAATTAATAAATTCAAGCATCCAGAAAATTAATTATTTCCTAAAGAGGAAGATATGGTGTGTTTTCATACACAACACAGGATTAACGCCCCTTTATATATAAAATCTAAGATTTGACTGTTGAGCAGTAATTAATGCATCCATAACGCACTTTAGTTTTTTGCAAGGGTTAGGACGCAAGCATTAAGCTGAATCCCTACACTGCGCTGGAAAATGATAGAGTATTTACACCTCAGTGGTGTTATTATTGTTCAAATATTTACTGTAGTGGAAATGAAGTCACAATGAAATTGTGACTTAACAGTGCTATAGACCGTACAAGAGTACTGCAAATTCTCGTCTCTCTTTCAGGGAGCTTATAAACCAAAACAGAAAACAGAGAAGGTAAATGAAACATACAAGGAGGCAGAACAGGTAGAGGGAGATTGGATAATCCTCATACAAGGAGAATATGATTCATAGCCATGCAGCTGTAAGGGTGACAAGTGACCTTTGCCAAACCACCATAAGGCTGAATTTTCCTGTGTATTATAAGGCAGTCTTAAAAAAGGGGCTTGGTGGGACTGTTGTTAATGATTTTGCCTGCTTGATCTCAGCAAAAAATTATTATGTAAGCTGAATTTTGTAGTTTAGACTCAGTGTAGGATTCAGGAATGGGCTGGAAAAGAAAGCATAAATTATTGAGCGGTGAAGGTGTTAAATTGTTTTGCAAAGAATAAAAATATATTGTCCTTGAAAATGAGTGCTTGGCAGTGAAAGAGGCTCTGGAGATATTAAGATAACATTTGCTTGGAAGGAAGGTCAGTTTGATAATACATTACCCTCTATTAACCTGGAAAAATACAGCAAAACCTGAGAGTACCAAAAGGAACTCCACTATTTCTCTTTGCTGTACAATTTTAAAGCAAGTAATATACTTACGCATTCCTGAGAAACTATTGAGTAGATCTTTAAGTATAGAAATTATGTGAGAAGCTCTCTGAAGTAGATGTGAGTTCTAGGTTGATGATTTTACTATCAAAAAAGACAAAATAGAGCTAATACATAAGATAAGCATGTATCAACCTACAGGCTGAACGGCCTTCATAAAACTCTGAAGTAGAAAATGACTCATACACTAGCCATACATTTGTATGAGATCTTTGTTTAGGAATTGGTAATCAAAGATGACTCCATCTTAAATGCACTGAAGTATTTATATATACTTAGTATAATAAAAATCCACTTATTTACCTGGAAATTATTTCACTGTTTTGATACATTTCAATTCTACTTGATAAAATTATAATGCTTCCTGTCTTTAATTTTGCATAAAAGCATTAACCTGCAGTAATCCAGATTTCTTTGGAAGGTACTGACCTCGTAAATCCACTTGACTGCTTTCAAGATACAGCCAGATTTGTGGATTTATATGTATGTACAAATAGGAATGCTCCTATAGATATTCTGAATTTCTCTTTTGGCAAGACAGTGGATGTTCTAATAACTGGGATGAAGCAGTGAATGGGCATGTTGTTAGTTACAACTGTCAGGATTATGGACACAAGATGTTTAGCCAGAATCAGATTCTTCAGCGTAAAGTTTGGGAGTGAATTAGTAGTGTTAACAGCAGTGTCTGGGACAACAGCAATTGCAAACATTTCTCATGGGAAGCGTTTGGATGCATATTATGGTAATAGATTGAACTTGCTAAACAATACATCACAGCAGCACCTTCCGATTCGGTGCCTGGCATTTGGCTCCACATCCGTCTTTGGCTCTGAAAGAAGCTGTTGATTTTCAGAGGTGCTGAGTGCTTGCAGCTCCCATTGAGCTTGGTCAGCAGACCGTGGACCTGAGCAAAGAATACACAAAAAAATCCACAAATCAAAGCTTTTAGTCTTAGCTTTAAATTAAGTTAATGACCTGACAGGTAGTGAAATCGGTTTTGCACCTGTCTCAGAGAGTCAGCTGCTGAAGTCAGGCACCTGGATGAGCACTCTTTCTGAGTAGAGCAAGAAAAAGAGTATTGATCAAGCAATGACAAAATTCACGGTCTTAGTAAAGAGAGAACAGAGTTATAAAACTGTCCTTGTTCAGGCAGTAATGCCCACTACAATTGCAGGGAAAGTCCTCAGAAACCATAACATCTCTAAAATCAAAATGGACTTTCAAGTTGTACCTCTATAGATTTAAAATGGACACTAATCCTACTCATTTTTTTTGCACACACTTTTAAGTGTCCAACTAACTGCTGTTACTTTCACTAAGTGCTAATTTAGTGTGTGACTAGTTATTGCTTGTCCTCATGGTGCTAGCCTAACTCAAAGAAAGAAAAAAGTTCTATTAACCATGTTGTTTCACAAGTAAAACATGCCTGCCTATTACTAAAAAAATCCCAGTTACATATATATTTCAACATATAAAGGCTTTTCCCTTTTTGCTGCAGCCTCTTTGTAAATGCTCCATCTAGTTCCTCACCTCATTCATCTCCCTCTTTCCTTCCCAGCAGTTTAGGTCAGGAATTCGCAGCTGCAAAGCTGTGTAGTTGACAATGCTGCTGAAAATGTCTTCCACTGGGGACAGGTGGCACATGGCCAGACTTCCCAGGTGGGGACGGGGGCTGCTCAGCATTTACATCATGCTTTGCCATACCCTTTTGCCTTTAGGCTGCCGGGAGGCTGGCTGGGCTACTTTCCTCCTCCTGGGAGACATTACCTAGATAAATGTGATGCTCTGCATACAGAAATAAAATGCTGTGCATACAGAAGCAAATGTGTTGTAAATTTTGACCTCCTTTTTCTGAAGAAAAAAACTGTTTCCTTTCTACATGAGCCTCTGCACACAGTGACACCTTTCAAAGTGATCCCAAATAGCTATGCAAACACAGCATACATTTTTTATCTTGCTCTTCAGGTCCACTGATGTTTTGTCACACAGTTCATTCACACCAGGCATTTCAGGATGCGCAAGTGGCTCCTGCAAGCAAAACCCAGGCAGAACAGGTTTACATAATTTGTAAATTAAAGGCTGCCTTGAAAATTGGACCTTTTTCTTTGTAGGTGGTCTTGCCTCCAAATTACCTATCTTTTAAATAATTACTTTTTTGTAAAGTGTCAGTTTTAACATCCATGCTATGCTTTCAGATGCTTGAAGAAGTGAAAAACTGTCTAGCTAAGAAGAAAATTTCCCTGCTCTTTGGCACTTTCTAAGCAGCATTCATTTAAATGTTCTTTTGCTATTGCTTTACTTACATTTTTAATCTACAATGTTTCATGTTTACTGGATCAGCAAATAATCAAGGTCTTTAGATTTTTTTGGAATGTATTTTATTCCTCTCCCCTCCAAAAAAGTTAAATGCCTCTATTTAAATAGCTTTTGCCACTATATGCAAAACACAAATAAAATGTAAATAATTTCTTCTACTAATCCACATCTGCCTGGGTGTAATTACATGCTACATGCTGGTTAAGCACAAAAATTTTGAATAAACAGCTTTTTAATTAAGCATGTGCATTGGGTCACAGCAGAATTAAAATGGGTTCTAAAAAATTGATTATATAAAAATGGCACCTGCTTAATCAACAGATCTGGTTTTGAATTTAGCACTTTTGGTCAGTATCTGTGGTTATCATACATGTACTTCTCCCCAGATTACATTCTTGATACTTTTTAGCCGTTAATTTAATGTTCATTTTTAAAAGAAATAAGTTAGAATTTTCTTGGCAGGTGTTTTAAGTATTACAGTATTAATATGCAATAGTCATCTTACACTGCAATCCCCTTTAAGAAGTTATTATAGTTCAGTAATTCTTACTTGAAAGAATAGGGGTAATTACATGAAGAGTATTGACAAAAAGCAGGGGCAAATTTAAAAAAAAAAAAAAATCAGGCTACCATGAACCACAAGATCCTAAGGTTTATCTTTTGTCCATAAAAGTTATACCACGCAGATGTTAACAGCTAGAGCCAAATTGCTTTCAAAAGGTCCTGTGGAAGGTCAGACTACAAGAAAATAGAGAAATTCTGTTTATGCAGAACCAAAGAATTGCCTCTACTCACCCATAACAAAAATGATTTATTCATACACTGGATTAACACTCATGGTGGCAGAATGAAGTTGAGATACAAAGTTTCAGAATATGATTTGTCTGCTACTGTTTAAATAGATGGTTCTTCGCACACCAGTTCTCTGTGCTGCTACTAGTAACTGTGTGTGCACCTGTAAAAATACCTCGTTTCTAAACAATCTTTGCTTCTTCCATGACCACCAGCCATCTGCCATTGTTATTAAAATTACCCCCATGTTTCATATCTCAGTACTGGAAACATGCTAACACCTCTGAATTTGTTATTAATAGGCTACAGTGTCAGCAATGTTGCAGCACTTTGCAGAAAGAGAAGACAAGGTCACTGCTGAGAAGTGACAGAAATAGCTGGTAATGACAGTAGATAGTGTGGGTGGGCAGGGAAAGGAAAACTTCAACAATAATCAGGTGCTGCTAGGGCTGAAACGCACGCAAAGTACGCATACGCAGAATTCAGAGTGTGTGGTTGAGAAATGCAAGTGGGAATAAGTAATGCTAGAGAAGTTATTGTAGTAGAGTTTACCTGGGCTGTGAATGCAGGAAGAAAATAAAATGCAGCCTGAGTCTTGCAGAGCTGGAGCTTCCTGCACTGACTAGAAGTTGAGAAGAGGGCTACAAAGTCTACTACAGGCCACCCAGCCAGGGTGATGACACTGATGAGTTATTCTTTAAGGAACTAAGTAAAACCTCTAAATTATCCACCCTTGTCCTTCTGAGAGCTGTGAATTTGGTGAAAGGTTTGGAGGGAAAGCTGTATGAGGAGCAGCTGAAGTCACTTGGTTTGTTCAGCCTGGAGAAAAGGAAACTGAGGGGAGACCTGATTGCGGTTACAGCTTCCTCACAAGGGGAGGAGGAGGGGCAGGTGTTGATCTCTTCTCTTTGGTGACCGATGACAGAACCCAAGGTAATGGCAGGAAGATGTGCCAGGGGAGGTTCAGGTTGGACATTGGGAAAAGGTTCTTTCCCCAGAGGGTGGTGGACACTGGAACAGGCTCCCCAGGGAGGTGTCATGGCCCCAAGCCTGACANCAAAGCCTGGGCTGTTGTTGATTCCATTGCTGCTGCCTTTTACTGGCTGCAGGAGGGTAGCAGAGCTGTTTCTGCCTCCCACCAAATCACAGTGTTCTGTCATCTTTTAAGCATGCATATGAACATAGATACTAAGAGCTTGATCCTAAACCCATCAAAAACAATGGAGACATTTCTACTAAACTTTGAGTGTGATCACAGATTAACAAAACAGATCTAATCTGCGTTTTTTCCTCTGCATACAGACTTCAAAGTTTCAAGGATTCTAAATAAGGACAGCGCAATAGGCAATTCAGTTCACTGAGATGCCATAAAAAATTCCAGCAGGAAACCAAGTGAACAAGAAACAATAATAAGAAGAAATAAGCAAAGTGTTTGTATACAAGTGGTGGGAACATGCCTAAGAAAATGGAAGAACTTTACATATTAGTGCAAAATGTATATACAGACATCCTAGGGGTAATAAAAACATAGCAGAAACAATAACTGGAGTCACTGAACCGTATAGGTTCTTCAGAAAGGAGGGAAATATTGCTGGTAGCATTATATGAAACATTAGGATAGTTTGGAATGAAATGAGTTATGTCAATAAAAAAAGTTTATGTTTGGATCAAGCACTTCAAGCATGGAAAGAAAAAAAAAAAGAAAAAAGGTATTTTTCAAGAATTAATGCTAGCAAAAAATCCCCAAGCTGTCAGACTTGATTCTATAACCTTATTGTAGAGAGGAATGCAAGTAAGAATCTGTCATGAGAGGATGTTGAATCTCACTAATTTCTTCACCAGTAACTAAACGAACAAAATATAATAATGATTTAGATCTGTTTTCTTTCTTTGAAATATGTAGATAACAAAACTTAACCTTTAACCAAGCATTCAGGTGCTGATTCTATTTATGTAACATGACAAAATAAGTAACGATCAGCAAACTTTAATAAGCAAAATAACTAGTTAAAGAAGTTAAATATTCTGAGTATTCATGGATATTTCTATTAAGAAGACATCAAATTTCATCAAGTGTAACATGCTGTGTTGTATTGAATAACAGGAGACTAGTTTCAACCATCCACAAAGTCCCCTCCAGACCTACATTCCTAAATTTGTCAGTTAAACGCAAGAGCCTTAAATAAAGCAGGGTTAATTGTAGGATAGTTTGACAAATTTGTTCATTGTCAATATTCTGTAACATGCTTTGACTCAGTGCTGGCTGTGGACATCAGCTGCTAGACAGCAGAATCTGTTCTTGTGACGCTGTAGATGTTTGAGATGTAGGACAGGATATTTATTGTCTGCTCTACTGGGTATCTATCAAACCTGCCGCTTCATCTTGAGGCTGTCTTTCAGATGCCTTCTCCATAGATCAGCCCTCCTGGTCTCAGTCATCCCTGAACAGTCTCAAGTAAGATAAGGTTGGCAGGGCATGTGTAGAGCTTGTACAGGCTAGTGAGGAAGATGAAACTGGGGAGAACACCTGATAGTGAGGACGTTGAAGTACAGAGATGTTCAACCTGGAGAAGAGAAGGCTCAGGGCAATCTTACCAATGTATGTAAATACCTGAAAAGACCGTGCAAAGAAGACAGAGTTAGGGTCTTTCCAGTGTTTTACGGTGATAGAACCAGAGTCAATGAGCACAAAGAGGTGCCATCAGGAAGCACTTTGTCACTGTGAGGTTGACTGAGCACTGGAACAGGTTGTCCAGAGAGGTTGTGGAGTCCCCCTCCTTGGAGATACTCAAAGGGCACTTTGACATGATCCTGGGCAACTGGTTCTAGGTGACACTGCTTAAGCAGGGGGTTTGGACAAGATGACCTCCAAAGTTCCTTGCCAACCTCAATCACTCTGTGATTCTGTAAGCAAGCTCTGGTCTTTCAGTAGGTTTAATTCTAAAAGACAAGAAAAGTTTGATGCTTAATATAAATGTTCTACATAACTTCAAAGATACCCACTCACTGTGAAACTGTGATTTCTGGAGGCAGACCACGGCTTACTCAGAAAAACAGGCAAGAATTATAGAAGGGATCGCTATTATGCTTGTCCATATGCACCCATTATTATTAGAAGCAGCAGGAGAGAATGGGCAGAAAAGATGCTACAGGAACCTTTCCGGGAGTTTTCCTGAAGTAGAGAGAGTTTGAACTTTGCATTGGCGTGGCACTGGCTCTGTAATGCTCTTACCTCTCTCTTCCTACCAAATGTTGGGTACTTCTCTCTTGTGTCAGCAATGAGGAACTCTCAGTCTGGAAAATGAGTTAGATTGGGAGAAACACCTACAATCCAGTTATTTTTTGAAGGATTTCTGAAATTAACCCCGTTTATTCCTCCTTCGTGTCTCATGATGTGAAACTGTTTCTTCCCAGTTTGACGCCACTGTAGCTATTTGAGTTGAACTTAGTAAGTCACGCCATTTTCCCCACCCCCCTTAACTTTCAGCTGTATGTTCTCCATATGACAGTACAGCATCATGGGTCCCAGCTGTGAGTGAGTTACAATTCAGAGTGTGCCTAGATGTTCATGTTGTACCTCAGAAACCACAAAGACCTTGGAAAATGTTGATTTTTTTTTTTTTTTTCTGTTACTGTGAGGGATAATGCAGGGTCGTTATTTGAAGGATTTCTTACCCAAGACATTCTGATGCTCGGTTTTGTCTGGTTAGTGACTGGGAAAGGTGCTACTTGGCCTATATGTTTCCTGAATGCACTCCTTGTGCACAAACTAATTTCTTTTCACTGGAGACCTACATAAAGACAACTAGTTTATATGATTTCTGATTTATGAAAAACATATTAAGTTTGAGATCGTAGCTAATGCTGTAGAAATGTATAAAGTGAAGCGATGAAAACAGACAATGATTTACTTGCCCAGCACAATACATACATTGTTCCTTTTGCACACTGCTTAAGTATTGCAAGAGAGGATGAACAAGCAGATTGGTCTCCTCCCACCACATATCTGCATTGCCAGCGCTCAGGGAAATAAAGACTGCATGGATTAAAAAGTTGCAAGGGTACAATTAAGGCATAAGCTACCGAAACAGGAGCATGCATTGAAGAGGTCTCAGTTCAAGAGTTCAGTCGTATTGTGAGCAATGTCAGCCTCACTGCTAATGAGGAAGCCAGGGATGAGAATGCAGGTAAGATCTTCTATACCAGGGCATGAGCAAATCACAATGAATTGCAGCCATTGCCGTGATAATTTAGTACAGTGCATTCTTTCTCTCTTTTAAATCTTGATTTTTGAAAGCTGTTGTGCTCTCAGCAGCTTGAAATAGAAACACTGGAGTTCTTTCAGCACTGCCTGTGAAGTGACCTTTCTGCTTTTGCTTATAGTTTGAAACCTATTTATTATGCAATTTAACACAGTATTTGCAGCTCTTAAGGTTTCTGTGAATAATATGCACAAACATTTAAACAAACTCTCTTAGCTTTTTTTCCCTAGATGCCCTCTGAAGAAATTTTTTTCTGAATCACAATTTGTGCATATGCAATTAATTACTGTGAGGCTGTTAGACAGGCTGATCGTGTGGGAATTGACCGTTTCATTTTCACATAGAAACAGCCTTTGCCTTTCATTGTCACCTAGAAACAGCCCTTGCACTGGCATCTTGATGATGTTCTTTTTTCCTCAGTTTGCTTGATTAGATCTTTTGATTGAAGTACTTGAAAGACATAATTTCGTAAATACACTGAAAGCAATTCCACTGAAAGCACCTCATCCTCCCTAAATCATTCTCATTTTATTGCTGAATTTTGAAATACCATAAAAAAACATTATGTTATGATAGGTTAATTATTGAACTGTGTACTTTGTAGACACCTAACAGTGTTGTCTGTATAAATGATTTATTCTACCTAATTAATGGTTGGATAATAAGATGTTCTTCACTTAGAAAAATACTTGAAATTGTGGAGTTCTCTAATGAAACACCCTTCTCTTTTGTTATAAAGATGCAAACTGTTTTTTTGAAGTGGAAACTGACTGTGGGTCATCAAACAATTTTGAATATCATTTGAACTGATTACTCATTTTTATTTTAACAGGCACCTTGACAGTACCATAAAAATAGTTTATGGTTATAAATACATAGATCCATTCTAACAACAAGAAGGAACTTATTTCTGAACTTTTCAGTAACAGAAGCTGGTTAGTGCATTAGCAATATGGAGACCCATAAATAGCCTGTTGACTAAAGTATTCTGCTTTCATATATGCTCTGACTGGCAGCTCTGTACTGTACATGAGATAAGATTTGGAGGTAAAGGTAGTATCTTTATTTTTGTTTAACCAACTGGTTTAGTTGGAAATATTAAATTGATTTTCAGACATCTGCCTAGATTTTTCTAATGAAAAGCTACTATACCTCCCAACAAAATCTGTCCTTGAACCAAGATACAGTTTAGTTCATGCCTAGAATAGGAAATGCTTGTAGTAGTCCTGGACGTCTGATGGCAAGTAATGACATTTAATAGGAAAATGTCAATACCATGATCAATGCAAAAAGTATTTCCTCATGCACATGCATACACTGTCTTGCATCCTATTCATTGATTAAGTCCTTGAGTACTTACTATTTCATTTTATTTTTCCTTGTACTCTTCACAAAACAATAATATTCCTTGATAACTAACCTTCCAAATATACTTCCATTGTATCTTATAAAAAATGCTCTGTGGCCTACACTGATAGTTAAGAAAAGGTGTATGTCTGGATCCAGTTTAATTCTCCATTTGTGAGTTTCCCCAGAAAAGAAGAAGTACTGTCATTGTCTATTTGTATTGCATTTACTGGAAGACAAACTTTAATTTTTTGTCTCCACTATTTGAGTTGGCATGTTAATCTAATTTATTTTTTTTTAGTAGAGTTCTATCTAATAAAAAAAATTGCACTGCACATATAGTAGCTGAGGTTGTCTCATGTTGACACTATTTTTTCTTCTCTTTCTAGGTGATGTCATTGTCTATATTAATGAAGTTTGTGTCCTTGGACATACTCACGCAGATGTAGTCAAACTCTTCCAGTCTGTTCCTATTGGTCAGAGTGTCAACTTGGTGCTATGTCGTGGATACCCTTTGCCCTTTGATCCTGAAGATCCTGCCAACAGCATGGTGCCACCCCTTGCAGTAATGGAGAGGCCTCCGGTAGTGGTAAATGGAAGACATAACTATGAAACTTATTTGGAATACATTTCTAGGACTTCTCAGTCTGTTCCAGACGTAACAGATCGACCACCACACTCCTTGCACTCCATTCCAGCAGATAGTCAGCTTGATAGCACATTCCCACCACCTGCCCATGATGATAATGTATCAATGGCTTCTTCTGGGGCCACCCAAGCTGAACTCATGACCTTAACCATTGTGAAAGGGGCCCAGGGCTTTGGCTTCACTATAGCAGACAGTCCTACAGGACAGAGGGTGAAGCAAATTCTAGACATTCAGGGATGTCCTGGTTTGTGTGAAGGTGACCTCATTGTTGAGATCAACCAGCAGAATGTACAGAACCTGAGCCATGCAGAAGTAGTGGATATACTTAAAGAATGTCCTGTTGGAAGTGAAACTTCTTTGATTATCCATAGAGGAGGTAAGTTTGGAAAGTCTGTACAATTACGAAAATGTGTGTAAAAGGTTCTAAACCGTAAGACATACATATACTCACTACATCCTTTTGTGCTAGATTGGAAATTAATTTCCATGTTCCGGGAGGTAAAACCGTTGGTTCTGAAAAAGTGTATCTGCAATTAAGTATCCGAAGCAAAATCTAACAATTTATTGTACATTCCTTTTTGTGTTTTGAGTGTCAATGATCCCACCTCTGTGTAAGGATAAAACTAAAGCAGTTTTAGGCCTTTCACCCATTAATCGTTTGTATGGTGTCTGCAGCAAATTCTTATAGTCTCAAAGCAGTGCTGCAAGCTTTAGATATGAATGTATATATTGACTCATTAAGGTAGATCAAAATCAGAGCAATCTATTATCCCTTTACAAGGTTAGTAGTTTTGATAAGCCATTTTGCCTCCATTTCCTTCATTGTAAAATATTGTACAACAGTTGTTTTGCTTGTTTCTTGACAACAAAGATCCATAGTACATGTTTCTCTGTTTTGAAAAAATAGCTTCTAGCAACTTGTTTTTTCTGACCAGCCTGACACAATAAGCTTGAATATACACCACCGGAAGGGGAGTCAAGACTTGCCTGTAAGAAAGCAGTAACAACAGAAGAAGTCTTAATACCTTGACAGTGATAAGTAATTTCATAGCTTTTAATATTTTAGCCAAACAAATTTTCTTCAATGTTTTGAAATAAGCATCCATCACAATTTATTATTACCTAAAGTGAATAACGATTGAATATCCTTAATTAAAGATCTTCATTCCTCTGAAGGCATTCATATGTCACTGAATGTACATTGCTCTGTGCTTCAAAAGAAAAAAAAGGATTCTATACAAAATTACTAATTACTTTCCTTCTGAAGAGCACAGGTTGGAAAAATAACCTTTAGTATTTGTGTATGCCACGTTGGTTATAAGAAAACCTACAAAGCCTTAGAACACAGTAACATTTTATCAAATTGCAGAAATAAACACACGGTGTTTATCTGCAGATTCACATAGTCAATAAAGTGTTTTTTCATATCTATATTTAAACTAATGTTTTATAAGAGACAGAATCTGACATTTATTTGGAATGAAACCTAATTAAGAGTGAAAGTGAAGGCTAATTGGTGTCACTTTAGTATATGAACTTGGAGAAAGTTGCTTTTTCCAGAGGTGCTATATTAGTTGGTATTAAATCTGGTTTTATGTAACATCCATTAAGCATCTGGAACATTGGAGTATGCGACATTTTTTTCTGAAGATGCTGACAAATTAGGAAAAATTGTGTAGCACAAAAGAAGACTGTAAAGGGGATTAGAAGGGTTAATGTAACCCCAAATTGTAGGATTTTATTTTGAAAAATGCAAACTAATCCTTCTCTAGAGGAAAACAATTCAGAACACCAATCTTCAGAGACAAGTGGAGTGTGAAGTCCAGTGTGCTGAACAAGCCTGAGCGACAATAGACAGGAAAATAGATATTTCTGCAGTCAGTGCAGGACAGTAGCAAAAAAAAAAACCACCAAACTGAAGCAGAAACATAGTCAGGCTCATGAAGATAATTCCTCTCGTGAAAATTTCTTCTTAGAGCATTGATTCCTGATCAAAACATGTTGATCAACATGATTTAACAAGTTCTGATACATTAACCAAGCCGTGGTTATTTTCTGCACATGGAGATAAGAGATACTGCACTATACTGAACTCAACCCTCAATAAAAGCAGTATAAATTTACACCATCTTGAATTTTATCAGGACAAGCATGGAAGTCCATATAGTTACCTGACACAAAATACTAGGTCCAAATGCAGTGACGTGTTCCTGAGTCTTATCCCTCTGTTGCTGGGGAAGGAGGTGGTTGGTCGCTTTAGAGAGTGCAGAGAAGGGAACAAAAACATGTTTTGTTCATGGTGAAACAATGACTGAGACTTAAGCAACTGTTTGAAAGTAGTACAGAGTGATTAAGCTTAATGGGATGATACAGAACAAATGAAAGTTTACTATCAGAAAATTCTGTACATCAGAAATAAGGAATATACCTTAATGGAAGTTTGTTAGGCTGTGAAATTAAAGAAAAGGCTCATTTGTTTGAGTTATTCAAAATAAGTGAAAAAAATTCAGTATATGAGACAAATCTACTCTATCTGAGATGGCTAATTCATAGCTTAGCAGAAATATGAAGACTGGTTTAAGGTGACAACCTTGGTTATTTTCATAAATTTATAGGAAAAGAGGATATACATCTATAATGCAGGTAATTTTATCTGTACTAGTCATCATGTCTCCTTTTATAGTCCCTGGGCAGAAATAGGCCTTTCTAGGGTGCAATTCAAATAAGTCAGGTACATCCTAAAAGTACATATTCTGCTTGACTGAGTATAAAGGGAATTCAGGATGACTGGTTCAGATGTACATGTCTATCGCACAAGATATGATTAAGAAACAGATGATGAGATTTGGTCATGTGAGATAATCTGAATACAAAACAAAATTCTAGTACTTAGAGAAACCTGCTATGATTCTAAAATATTTAATCTGTGACACTGGTGAAGCAAGGCAGACTTTCTCCTTACTCATGGATCCAATTTTTATTTTATTATATTTAATGTTTATTGAATAATACCATCCTTTTCCATCACTACCCTATGCATCCTGTCTTTAGCGTCTCATTTTTAAGATTAAGATCAAAGTACTGTTCCTGCCTTCAGAAGACGAAGGCTATGTTTTGCATAAAGTTGTGTTTTGCCTTGTAATTTATTCTGTCTCTGATATGAATATGGCCTGACTGCATAGTTCACTGTGGCAAATCCATTTTTGTAAATGACTAAATCCCTCTCTTTCATCCAGCAATCTTATCTACATTGCAGACAAGAAACAGATCAGCATTGGCTGAGATATATTCTCACTATAGCTAAAAAACATCTTATGCAGTAAAGAACGCTCTCTCATATGCATATAGTATGCATGCTGCAGCATTTAAAAAGCCATTGTCCCTCAATCTTAGGAGATCAAGAGCCAGAGTATGCATTGGGAAGAAAGTTCTGCGTATTTCGAAAAGGTGGAGGGAATAGCAGTACTCAAATTTGAAGAGGCCACTAAAGAAAACCATCTGAAACAACAGCAGAGACTTGTCATGAGGTACAATCCAGATGGAGGAAGTACTCATTTTAAAATTTCTTCCTAAAAAAAAAAAAATCATGGAAATAATATAATTGTACATCTAAGAAAATACTGAGCAGCATTTGTTTAGATGGCAACTTTGATACTCTATGGCTAAATATCTTGCAAACTTTCTGTTCGTTAGTCAGGGTCTTTGCTAAACACAGATGTGCTCCTTAGTTTGATTTCTTTGCATCTGTTTTTGCTGGCCAGCCATATAGTTTTCATCAATTGCTATCAGCTGACAGAATATACATACTGAAAAAAAAAAAAGGAAAAATGAATAGGAAAAAAATGAATAAAAATATATGAAAGTGTGTGTTACCCAGATTTACCCCTTTCCAGCTTTTCTTCAACCTTCACACTTCATCCCCAGCTTCTGCAACAGCCTGCATTGAGTATGAACTGCTGAAATAGTGTGGAAGAGCTCTCAAAAATCAGTCTTTCTGAATGTGGATAGAGCAGAAATTCTTCATTAGTCCATAACTACTGAAAAACAGCACTAAGTGATTGAATCAGTGTGTACCCAATTTATGTAGATCAAAATATTCACTAATTAGGACATCAGAAATTGGCTTTGGCATGTTCTACTAAAAGAATTATCCAAGTACCTGACACATGCCATGTCTTTTGGAAAATACCTTTGAAATACATGAACCTATAGACAGTAGCCCAGCCCCAGAAGCATTCCTGTCTAAAAAAGAACTGACACATTCAAATGTAGATCCATCTGAAACACTGCTGTTAAGGAAAACTGAAGACAGCTTAGGATTGATTCATGAAGCTATGGCGACCCCTAAGCAAGTGTTGTGAGTGAAACATTAAAACTAAATGCAAAAAGTGGGAGAGCGCCTGACAAAGTTCTTACCTCAGGTGGCTATTGTAGACTGGTGGAATCCAGGCAGGCTCAGGGACACTTGGTATGAAATGGAGCCAGAAAACTAATGCATTGTCCATACTGGTTGTTAGCCCAGTCCTGGCATGAAACTGGAGTAAGCCAGCAGCCAGTTTCACCCTGACACAGTATGGGAGATAGTGTGGGCCACATGCAATGCTCAACAGTCAAGATTAAGGCAGAGAGTTTAACTGTGTAGATGTAAACTGTTAGAATAAAAGGATGGTGAAGTATCTTGCTCAGATTTTACATAAAACCCAGTAGAAGTTTATAACTCCTTAAGGCTGCTAACAGATACCAGTACCTCACACAAAGCATCAGCAATTTCCAAAACAGCCAGAAATTTCACAAAAAACATGTCTGCATACTCTAGTGAATAAGCCTAGCCCCTCAAAATAAGCAGACTTCATCTGCAGTGCCCTTTCCATGAACTGATCTCAGGGCGGGGGGTTATTATTTTTTTTTGTCCAGGCTTGCTATAACATGTCTTGTAAGACGTCTTTCAATTCCTCTGGTCAGGAAAGCTCATACTTCTTTTTTTCCAACTTGTCCTCTCTCTTGGGAAAGCTGCACAAGATAAAGCTGCAGGCAGCACCATCACCCTGCTAACACAAGTCTGGCCCAGGCAGTTCTGATCTCCTGGTTCCATGCCCTCAGCCCACCACTGAGCTCTAAAGAGCTTTGCCTCTGCTTCTGAAGTTCTTAATTCAAAATATTAAGACAGTACCTGGTGCAAACTGGAGGCCCTGCATCTCGTTGCTTGCTCACCCCCAGTTCAGGACTTTTGACTTTCTAGTCAACAGTGCTGAGGGTTTGAAGAAATAAAATTGTTAGGAGAATGGTGTAGGTTTTTGATTTGGGATTTATGGAGGTTTTCTAACATTGTACTGTCTCTTTTATGTCCGAGTCACTGGTGATTTTTTTCCTTCCAGTCATTTCCCAAAAGGACCCAGTCTTGGTTTAATTGCTTCTTATGGGTACTATGAAGTAATAGAAGTCTATTCATGCTTACTTTGTTCACAAAGGTGTGCTTCTTTCTGTTGTCTCTGACAAGAGATATTGGGAGATACAAGGTCTGACAGCTTTCCTGCTTCCTGCTGTACTTTCTCCTTTCCAGACAGTTATTCCAACTATACATTTGCTCCTGATCCCTTTTTTCCCATTCTTGACAGTATTCTAATGTTGAGAGGAACTTAGATCTGTTTGGCAACATCTGCATTTTCAGCCCTGCTGTATTTCGAAATGGCACATACATCTCTTGTTTGTGAGTCTAAGGGACATTAAACCCAAAAAGGGAATGTGCACATGAACCTAGTAGTGAACCACTGACCCATTTGAAGTGAACCATGTGAACCATTGAACCCTAGTCAATGACATAAACTTCTTCCGTCCAACATGCTGCTGAAACATCCTCTTTCAATTTTCTCTTTCTGATTTACCACACCATTTTGCCTTGCCCTCCCTCTATGAAGCGCTTTGTTGTTCCTGGGTTTGTCTGCTTTAAAACCGATGGAAAACAAAGGTTCATAGCTGTCCTTTTTCCTTTCCATCTCAAAATTATGAGGTTTTATAGCATATCATGAATTCAACAGTTTCCTCAGCATGAGTTCTCTGTAAACATATCCTGCCCATGCTGGATTTTGAATTGTTTTGTTTTTTTCCCCATTTTTGTTGCTATTCTTAGCTAGTAATGCCAGAAGTATTTAATCATCAAAAATATTGTGAGTCATGGCACATTGTCCACTTCATTGACTTCGCTGTTAGATGTCATGTTGCCCTTTCCCCATCCCCAGCCTTGGCCACTTGCCCCTGCCTGCCTTCCTTACATAGAAATCATTGTTTTGTGCCAGGTAGTTTCATTACAGCCTTGTGAGAGGGGCAGTTGTCTTTCCTATGTTAATTCCAGAAATAAAATCTCTGAAAGATTTTTAGAAAATACTGTTACCATGCAAGAAATAGTGCTGTTATATTAACATAACTTCTGGAAGCATGGCTTTCCAGATTCATTTTTACAAGGCGTGTCTCACCTTATGGAGTATCATATTTTTAGCTGTTAGATATGTACCTTCCTAGTAACTTTCAAATTATTTACATCCTTTTCGTCCCACATATTGAGACTGTTTTATACTTTGGATCAACTTGAAATATTTTTTAAGCATCTTGTTGTAATCATCTGGTATAAAATCTATTTTAATAAATATTTTACATGTTATAGCAGGTAAACTAAAAAATAAGTTGCATATGTAGCCTAGTTTATTAAGGTATTCAATCTAAATCTTGTTAGTAAGAGAAATCATAACCTCTTGGTAGTGCAGAAAATGACGAATTTGAACAGAGGGAGTCATGGCAGGAGACTGGTTATCTGAAAATTCACACTAATGAGACTTTCATATCTTTTCTTGTATGGCTCTGATTAGCAGTGAAACAGTGTGCAATTGCTTCCATATTTCTGAATAAAAGGAAAGGAAACCATAGACCTCCTTAATGAATATGGATTCCTGAAAAAATAGACATCAATAATAGTTAGTAGCTATTACACTGTATTAATGGAAGTAGTATTAATTGCATTGCATTTCAAAGTGGTAGTGTTACGGTTTTGCTGCTTCTTTCTTATTAATGTTTGTGCGCTGTGTGGTACATTTGTGGATAATTTTGCAAAGCATTAGATAAATCTTTTTTATGTGTATTGCATAGAAGGTTTTTAATGACTATTAGCAAGCATTTTGTTTTGAAAGTACTTTTATTATTGGTGCAACTGTTTTCTAATGTAGGCTTATATGGTCTGTATTAAATTTGAACAGTGCTTCTATTAAAACTCATGAGGACACTTCTCCTAGGGAAGTGTGTGCCTAACTCTTGTTGACATTAAGAGGAGTTAGTTTGCACACTGGAGAAATAGATCGCTGTAGAAGACCTTTTAGCAAAAAGAAATACAAGTGTGTACACACAGATTCTCATAATTGCATGGCGTTAAGAGGTAACTACCATTGCTCCAATGGCTATTTTGCCGTTAAATCCTTCTGCCCAAGATGAGGGTACATACAGTAAGCAGTCAGACAGTATCGTTATTAGGTGTACGCAGAGACTTGCCACGCACGTAGGCTTTGTGCAGAGCTGCAGGAACTCTGCCCGTGGGGCAGGCAACTACCTATCTCTGCTGAGGAGTCCAGGGCACGTTTGTGTCTGGCAGCTGCAGCCCATGTCACTGCGAGAACCCAGGAGCTCTACTGGCAGCACTGCAGGCTGATTTCAGTCGTACTGATATTAGAGAACGAATTAATACTAGTTGAAGAACAATTTATTTGAGGAAACAGACCTTTTGGCTTGCCTACACTGGAATCTGGCCAGACCAGAGAGGTTTCTCCTCTGTTCTTGTAAGCCGTATGATCAGAAAACTAACTAGATTATTTTGGACTGTGTATCTCAAGTGAAAAAATGGCACCTTTTGAAGCCAAATAGCTCCCAAGTGTAGTACATGGGAGAAACCTACATCATGAAGAAACTAATTTTTTTTCCTAGTTGCCCATAGTCTAGCCTCTGGGTGAGCCTAGCCTTCCTCAGAGGAGATTTGGGAGATCTCAGCCTAAGGAAGGAGAACTACAGAGCTGGACTCTAAAAAAGTACAACATAAACTGTGCTTGTGTACTGAGGCATGTCTAAAGTTTAGTCTGAATGTGTTGAACAATGTTTCTGTTGGTTCAGTATAATGTAATGTCCTATTAAACAACATTTGTTGGGTTTCCAAATCTGTTGTCAAAGTACATTGTGTAGACGTTGTGACGTGGTGATTTGTAATATAGTGCAATATTTTATAGTAATAAAGTAAGCTAATACACTATGAAACAAGTGAGTACATTATCTATTGTGCTACAGACATGAGATACAGCACTGGGGAGATGGGAAAGTGTGATTTTCACGCACTTCCCAAACCACTTTCAACAGCCACAAAACTCTCTTGGCATCTGCAGTTTGCCTCTCAATTAAAAATGCAGAAACTAAATTAGTCTTCTAGATGAAGTATTTATACCTGTAGAATTCCTTAAGCAACTTTATTTCACATTCTTAAAAAGGGAAGGAGGGCTTTGCACTGGCTACACTTGCCCTCTGTGAATAACGCTCAACTTTTTAGTTTTTTTATAAACCAAGAGCGTGCATTTATTAAATACAACACTGCCCTTCCCAGGAAGCATTTGGGTGACTCATAATTCAAACACAATCAAAACCAACACCAGGATACATACGTCTTTGCGTGTCACCTTCAGAATACAGTATAAAAAAGGACATGGAAGCCAAAGCTGTCAGGCACAAACTGTGAAAGCTGACTCCCAAGTGTGTCAAAGCAGATTTCAAAAAGAAATAAATTTCTTTCCAAAGCCAGATTTGTCATAACTTGGAACAGTATTTCAGTGTATAAGAAACCTACCATGCAGTTTTCTTGTTTGGCAAATGAGGAAAACTTTGACTTTTATTTTTTTTGTATTTTTTATTACCATGAACCAAAAGTAGGCAAGCTTTTTGTGCACACATTCCTAGCGTCACCTTATTTTTAGTGTATATTTCAGTTAGGTTCAAATTATATTTAATGGACTTTTAAGAATATTTTTTTCTCTATTGTAAGCATTTTTATTGCATTTCATGTGTTCTAGATAGAGAACTTCTAAAGATCCTGTGATAATTAGAAAAAGACAGTATATGCATGAATTAAAGCGCAGACTCAAAACCTCTGAATGAGAAAATAGTTTAATGATCTTTAAATTCATTTAATCAATTAATTTCCATTTCCACAATGAGTTGTTTTTTCCCCAGCAGAAAGCTTGCTAATATTTTAAAAGGATAAATGATGATGATAGTAATAGTACCCTTTTCCTTAAACAATTTTTTAAAATCATTAAGTAATACTTCAGGGATTAGTTAGCATCATAGACAAAGTTTGTTGATTATGGGAAATAACATAGTATGATCTGCATATATTTTAATAGCTTAACTAAACATATTTGTCAATACAAAGGCTAGATTTTTTTTTGCTGTTCATGTGAAATAGTTTCTGTATTTTAAAATACTTGTTCTCAATAAGTGTGATTATCTTAGGCATCTGGGGCCAAGCAGTGCCTCCCTATAGTAGTGTAAACACTGTCATATCTGTGAAGTAGTGATAAAGCCAAAGACAGTCATCTCCATCCAATTTCTATCCTTTTTCATGAGCTTTTTCCAGGTTTTACTCAGTCTGTATGTTTACTGCTTGTCATTCTGGCTCCATTTTTCTTCATTTCAGCAGTTCAGAGAAGCTGTCATTCTTGGATGTCAGCTCAGTCTTTGAACTTAGCCTAGTTTTGAGCAGGGGATTGGACTAGAAGAATTCCAACTGTCCCTTCCAGTCTAAACACTTTTATTATTCTATGGTTCTCCACCTTTCTCATGCTTGAGGGTCCAACCCCAACTAAAAGAGAGGGTCTCTGACTGAATGTGATAAATCACTATCTGGATCATTTTAAACTTCTTTCACAATACTTCTCAGAGAGAAAATAAATTATTTAATCTTGTATATATATTTTTTATATAACACATATAGATATGACTTTATATATGAAAGTTCTGTAGAAATCGATGCAAACAGGAAGAATGAAGATACACTTTTTGATTTCAGCGTGCCAGATGTGTTCATCAACATTACATACAGAGCAAATTATTCTCACACCATAACTGAAAAATCACACAGTGGTTTTTTTTTATTACATAATATTCCTTAGAGATCTCAATGGCTTGTGAGGTTGGCTCTAAAATAGGAACAGCTAGATAATCTGAGCTGGCTAACATTCACTACATGGACATCAGCTATAATGATTATTTCTACTAAGGTTCATCTTAATTAAGGAAGAGGTTTATCTTGTAACTTGTTCATTGTATACCAGACTTCCAATGTTATCAAGCTCTTTATCCTAATAGAAGCATAGTAGTATGCGTTATACTAAAAGAAGAACCAGCTATAAACAGTTTCAGTCAAAATGGCCCTTTTTAAATAGTCAGGATAATTAATTGTGAATGTACATTTTTATAAGTCCTTAAAGTCAAAGAGGCTGGAACTGTTTTACATGCTACATACTTCAGCCTGTCTTCCCAGGCTTGCCATGCAACGCATACAGGCACATCCAGCTCAGATGTTGTTATCAGGGATCCTGTGTAGAGCTACAGGGCATCCTTCCTCACCTGAGCTGGGCAGCAAGCAGGGATCCCTGTCTGGTGCAGAAAACTGACGCATCTCAGCTACTGCAAACATCTGAAGTAGCTAAAATGAGTAGTATTCCAAAAGAGCCTATTCTTCCCTGTTGATTATTACAGTTTTTAAAAACTCACCCAACAAGGTTTCATATTTAAATTTCTACTCACATTTGGTCAGATGAATCCCAATTTAACTGTAAAAAAGTTAAATTTGTAGTCTACACTAGTCAAAATAGTCCCCCCTGCAGTTAGTAGTGGAAAATAGGCACCTGAAGAGGATGGGTTATGTCATTTTTTTCAGTCGTTGCTTAGGCAGCTTGTTCTCTGAGTTTGCCCATCACGCTCCTCTTATTGCAGAGGAGTCTGGCCAAGAACCATAGTTTGGCTGACCAGCCAGACAAGGGTGCATAAGATGAGTCCTGCACACACACTAAAGGCAAGCATAGAACTGAAGGAATTAAAAAAAAAAAGTAGTTGGAATCTGCCTTATGCACTACAGCTAAATCTGGAATCTCATTTATGCTACTATAGAAAGTAATCTGGGTTTCTTTATAACAAGGGAAGTTATTAATGTGGGCTTGCAGAAAATAGATTAGTTCTGATTAATTACATATTAATATCTTTATTAATATTACAAGTTTGATTATAAAGTTTAGTTGTTTTTATATAATGGAATTTTGTAAGGCTTTACATGTAACAACCCCACTCTTTATTTAAAAATGGAAAGAAGTAAAATTAGTATGGCTGACATTGAATTGAAAAATTAGTTAACTGATTGATCTTTTAACATAATTATAAGTAGGAAATTAGTGAGGGAATGTATTTTTAATGAGCTTCCCCTAGGATAAATTCTTGGCTTTTGCCTATATAGTATTTTTATGAAGATCCTGTAGAAAACAAAAAATCAATACAGATAAAGTTTGTAGAAGGCAGAGAGATTGGTCCGTGTCATTGGACAGATGACGCACTACTGATAAAGAGCAATTTAGAATACTTCATAAATTAAGCATCAGCAAACAGGGAGCATTATTATGCAGTCATTGTAAATAAATTTCTGAAACTGAGAGAAAAGAATGCAGTCCAAATTTGCCGAAGTACTTTTGAATCATTACATATAATCAACTGAGCATAACATCACCATAAAAAAGGAAAATTCAGTACAATTTCTTAAAATAAAACATTGTTTGTTTTTTCTCAGTAAGATATCATTGGTAAACTATTTTATTGCATTTATTATGGATGTTAACAAAATCAATGACATCCTGTTCCAGACAGTTTTTCCTGCTTCTTAAATTAGTATTTGTTTTTCCATCTTTTTCCCCATTTTCCACATTTACTTCAAAGTTATTACATGACACTTCCATACACGATGCAAAGATTAAGACTCTTGTGGGAGTCTCATGTTTAACTAAAGTTCTGTTATTGTTAGTAATGACCTGAAATTTGGGATTTCTCTAGGATTTTAGGATCATAGAATCATTTGAGTTGGAAGAGACCCTCAGGATCATCGAGTCCAACCATTAACCTAACTCTAGCACTAAACCGTGTTCCTAAGAACCTCGTCTAAACACCTTTTAAACCCCTCCAGGGACGGTGACTCCACCGCTTCCCTGGGCAGCCTGTTCCAATGCCTGATAACCTTTCCATTAAGAATTTTTTCCTAATATCCAATCTAAACCTTCCCTGGCACAACTTGAGGCCTTTTCCCCTTGTCCTATCACTTGCTACCTGGGAGAAGAGACCAACCCCCTCCATGCTACAACCTCCCTGCAGGTAGTTGTAGACAGCACACAATTCTTTATTAACAAAAGTAATGGCTGATTCAATTGTCCGTGTGCAAAGTAGATGGAAAGGTGTTTCCTTAATACTCAGCCCCTATAATATGTCTCATTTGCTGTAGGCACTATGAAGCATGTAATTTCAAAATTTACTTTCTGTGAGCAATCTTGCAAGCAGTTGTTCATTAAACACTTGTAGACCTGGGAGAAAAACCTGGCTTGAGAAATCTGGTCTAACGTAGAGCTGGTAGGATAGAAAGCAGATAATGAAGAATTAGGAATTCAGAAGTAACTGGTTCTCTAAGGACTCATGTTGTAGGATTATCCTTTTTTGGTTTTTTTCAGCAAGAGGAAGCACAGTCTCTGACCTACAATACTCTGGGTACATGAGTCTGCTTGATATAAAACTTCTTGATAGACATTTGTGGTTAACATGAGAATCTTTTTACTTAAAAGAGCTACAACCACCCTCTGTGTCAAGGACAGAATAGCAGTCTGATTCAGAGAATCTATTTGGTTTCTTCCAAGTGTGTGTGCTACCTTTCTTCCTCTGAGAAGCACCTGGGTCAGGCAGGCCCTCCTGCAGTGAAGGCAGATCGCTCCTCCCTGATGTCCTCCTCAGGGAGAGACATTTCCAATAGTTGTGGGATCTGAGCAAGTGGAAGGAGACTCAGGAAAAAGAGCTGGACATCTGCAGCCTAATCCAGGAACCAGCTGAACTCAGCAGGGAGAAGACAGACCTCAGAGAGAATGGGATGAAAATCTTCTGGGAGCTGGCAGGAACGATACAGAGCTTGTTTTAACAAGTCATTGATTTGACTGGAAACAAGAATCTGTAATGTAGGGAAATAGTGAGCAAGAAAAGCTGTTCAGAAAGCCCTTTTGCTTCTGTATCCCAGCTAATCGTTTTACAGTTTATCTATTTGAAAAATGTTATGTATTTTAGTTTTATCATAGTAAAGCTTGATGATTTGGGGTTTGGTTTGGTTTGGAGAGCCCTTGGAGCTGTCTGGAAGAAGGAGTCTAGGCAGATCTAGCTTAAAGCTTTGGCTAAACTGTGATTCCATCTCAGGCAGGAAGGAAACACCAAATCAAAACTTGCTACATTGCCACAAAATAAAAAGTAATTTCTTCATCAACATCCCAGGTTGGCATATTCTGCACATTGCAGATCAAGGGCTTGGATGCTGGAACTAAGAAGCGATTATGTTTCTCCTCCTGAGCAGTAACTCTGGCATAATTTCTGTGGCTATTTAAGTAAGATTTAGTAATAAAGAAACAAAATTACAGAGAAATTCTAGGGATTTCAGGGATTTTTACAAAAGGTCAAAGTACCGTTACAACAGTTTTACAATTTGTGGTGATTAAACACGAAGACAATGTGCATCATTTTAATGATAAAGTCAGAAAAAGAGCCATGAATGGAAATTTACTACTACTACTTTTCTAAAATTTTCCCTTTTGCTATTTACAACTACGAAGGTTATATTTGGAAATACACACAAATCTTAAATAATAGTGGCTATAAAAATAAATAAAAGTGATTTAGAGAGCAAGAAAATAAATAAGTTTTTTTTCCAATTCTATATGGGAAATAATGTTGCAAAATAAACAAATTGAAGAGAGAAAAATTAATGCTTCTGAAATTCTGTGGATGGAGAGTTAAAACTAATCTGAGAGTGAGGATTAATTCTGAAGTATTCACAAGCTTTTTTTCTGCTCCCCTGTGTTGTCTGAGAGATAAAGAACTGCAGTGTAAGAAGATACGTATTTTTGTCATTAAATCAAAATGCATCTAGTGCAGAGTGCTGGTGTAAAAGTTGCAATTCAGATGCATTTCTAACTCATTCATACTAGGAAAGGGATGAATGAAAATTCATTACTTGCATTTGTGCACAGAGGTACCCACTTTTATTCATTAATATGTGATAGCTACTTGCACACTGTTTTTTCCAGTTCTCATTAACAGTAAATAATCTTTACCAGATTAAAGGTGTTCATTATGTCTCCCATTTAGGGTCTTTCTTTCTATAGCAGAACACTTACATAACTTTCAGAACATTCTTCATGGAAAAGCTGTTCAATGGAGGATCTGAAGATATTTTTGCTTGCTTTCTGTTTTATATTAGCCAGTATTTTCAAATTGAAGCAATAATTTCTGAATTATTAAATTCTGAGTAGCTGGATGTATAATTTTCTTGAAACTAGTATGGAATTGTAATTAGTTTCCTCTAGCCTATGAAATATTATTAAGCTTAAAACACCTCCTAGCAAGATTGAGCCCCAGACCTTTTAAAAAATTTCACCAAAGAAAACACCCACTGTGAAAGCGAGCAATTTAGTCTACAACAGCCAATTGCCGGATAGATCAAAAAATACTTACTTATATTATAAGAAACAAAGGCCTTTTAATAATATGATAAATTAATTCAGGCTCCATGTTATCAAGAGCATCTAGTATTTAGTGCTCGCTAAATATTAGGTGGTCTTGCTAAGTATTAGATGGCTGCTAGGTATTTTATCCAGAATTTAACTAGAAATTAATCTAAGAGCTGATTTTTTATTTTATTTTATTTTAGCAATTAAATGTTTTGTGTATTCTGGAAATGCAGCTTCTTTGCAGAAAAATGGCTTTAGTGAATCACCATCCACCAATGAAAACAAGCTGTAATTTAAATCAGCCTTTTCCTTCCCCTCAAGTAGACCTTTTGTTGCTGATCCCTGTGACCTGAGTTATACTTTCAAAATTAGCTCATAAGATTTAAAATCAAACAAAGCCAGGGGCATAATCCCCTACAAACTATTTCGTATCCTAGTTGATTTGGTTTATAAACCAGCAAAACTGTATGGTGACTGGGTAAAGAGGATACCGATCTACCTTTAGTGTCTTTTTATTTACTTATTCTTGGGGGAACTACAGAAAAAAAATATGTATCATGTCTGATCTGAGGACCGTAACTGATTAATTGTACTGTTTGCTTTCTTACGCAGTAAATTCTGGTTTTAAAAAAAGGAGGGGCATACATGGTAGGTACCCTAGCAAGTCTGTCTTAAAATGCTAACTTTTAAGTTTAGGCCAGCTGTGAAGTCCACAAGGTGCTTCACGGTTGTCAGCACGATAATCTTCTCTGTTTAACCTGTCATGTTTATGTACTGTTCCAATTTTCTCAGTATTGAGGGGTTATTTCCATTATGTTAGGCATGTTGTTTAAAACTCAACAGTCTTAAATCAATTTATGTTCCTCTGAGAGACAGAAATGTCACAGGAAAAAAAAACCCACAACCTATTCACGGTTTTTCTTGCTTCTCCTTGTAAAACATTCATTTAATACTTATCATTTCCCAACTATCTTGTCAGGATCCTTTCTCAGCATCATTTTTTAGTGTTCTGTTCATTAACTTTTTAAAGTACCTCACAGGACTACATGTGACCAGCACACAATCTAAACATTATAAAATTCACATCAATACTGTTCCTCTCTCATTAGATTTAAGGACTCTGTCCTTTTTTATGTTAATTTCTCATCTTTGAATCTTGAGGAATTCAGAAAAATGTGACATTTCTCAACCTTTTTCTTGCAAACCAGGTCATCTTGATCTATTTATCATGCTTCATACCCTTTAGTGTTCTCTACTGCAATAGTATCACGTCCATCAATCATTATTTCTCTCATTTTTTTCTTTCAGGCTTCTATGGTCTTACACTAAATCTTCTGAACTTCATGTCATTTCACTGTCATAATTTAGATCACTGCAAAGCTTTTACTAATTCAGCTTTGTTCTTGATAAGTAAGTCGAATACTGAGAATTACCCCCTGACTGGGTGAACAGAAAGTAAAGGTTTATTTCTACTAGGTACATGTCAGTGTAGACAGTGTCAAATCTTCAGCAGTTCAAAGCAAAGTGAATTACCCAGAGGTTCCACCATGGAAGTGAGAGTTTAGAAATTCACTGTTTTCTTTACAGTTTTGTTACTCCTTGGACATTGGCCTCCCACTAACATCCCTTGCCAAATATTCTGCTTTCCTGCACTAAATGATAAACCTTCCCAGCTAAGGCTCAACCATGTAAAACTTGAATGTTGTGATAAGCTTTCTTTCTACTATTAGTCTTTTCTCCCAGTGTTTGTCAACCTTTCTGTTCTGCCTGAGTCCTTATTACCTGGAATGAACTGGTCTGTCAAGTTGGTGTGAAGGAACAGGAAATTAGAAAGAAATAGTTATTTTGAATAACATCTGGATCTGAAGAATCAAATAAGCAAGCCTATTCCAGTCTCCACCACTGTGGATAAGTGGCTTAATTACCTTTTCATTATGTTGCCATCAAGCCTTTATCGTTTTGCCATGTGGTATGAAAATGAGCCAATTATAGTTAACACATCTGAGCTCCTGATACTTCCCATTGTCACAGAAGAGATTTCAAAGGCAAATCAATAAAATTCAGAACCACGCTGACTTCTTAGTGCATATTAAACACAAAATTCTGAAGTTACCACAGTGTAATTTAATAATGACAGAAAGGCAGGCAGGTGAAACCACCAGGCTCTCTCAGTCTCTGTAATTTAATCTATTTGTTGCTTTATGATGAACTTTTGCCCAGTGCTCTCAAACCTCAAAGGAATCAAGAGAAGTGAAATTCCAGGCTCAGCTCTGAGCTCATTAACAGACATCCAGTACCACCTAGGATGCACTAGCTTATCAAGAAATCTTCACTAGAATGGCAGAGACAGTGGGAGATTTGAGATTGCCCAGGTTGAAAACTGAAGCTCCGAAGTCTCCCATATACCCTGTGTCATATCTTCCAATCCAGCACGGACTTCTGTGTAACAGAAGGTATAGCACCCATGATACTAGACCCTTGATATTAAACCTATAGTTGTGAATCTGTGTAAAGTTCCAAATTCACAGACTGTGACACTGAAATTTAGTTGTCTG
Source organism: Pampusana beccarii (assembly GCA_013399365.1). Lineage (NCBI taxonomy): Eukaryota > Metazoa > Chordata > Aves > Columbiformes > Columbidae > Pampusana > Pampusana beccarii. The sequence continues at coordinate 61,300 of VWYH01000889.1, forward strand.
CATATAGGTGTCTAAGTTTGGTGCAAGTGTCTATGTGTCCATTACAGTTGATGGGAGCTTCAGTAGACAGCATAAACTTTGGCATTCTATGCTAATTGAGATGCCCTTGGGTATTCCACCTCACCTCCCACCTATGGGTCCTTCTGTCACTGCTGGCAATGCCATGAGGATGCATCTTCCAACCCAAGAGACACTAGATGGTGACACAACTGAGCTGACATCTGAAAATCTATTCAGTATGAACATCAGAGTCTAGACAGTTTTTCAGCTCACTGTGAGATTGTCATCTCTATTTTGTTGCCTGAAATCTTTCTAGACTCAGTTTTTGACTGTCCTACCTCAGTTGCATGATTCACCACTACTTCCAAAGTGCTGGTTTTCTGCCTCCCACTTAGAAACAGTCACGGACACCAAGGGTGCTTCCCTACATTTATCTGGTTTTATTCTTTTATCAGGGATTCTTCTGATCACTGTTTCAGGGATAGGATTAGCTGGTTTTCAAACTGGGATGAGGACACAGAGAGAGAAATCGTGGGAACAAGGAGGAAAAGTCTGTGAGAGTCCAGGAACAGACATCTAAAGAAGCAGATAGCAGAGAGAATGTGTGGATGTGATGAATGAATTTATAAGAGGAGAAACTGGTAGCACAGATGTCAATACTAAACATCTGGTGACCCCTTTTCATCCATGCCTTAATATGTAGCTCACATGTAAGCAAATGAATGCATTTATTACTGAATATTTTCCCCACACAGTTGCTGAAGACTTTTTGTGAATGTATTTTCATTAGAAGGGCTTTAGGACACTGTGTACAAACAGCTTATGCTCCATCTGCATTTTAACAGAAAATATTGGGAACATGCCTCGATACTCATCAAAGTGACATGCCATAATGTAAACTGAGATTTCTCTTATGTGCTTGGAAGCTGTAAATCTTAAATGGGAGTGAATGCTAAACACAGGAAAGAGGAAACACTGGCATAGAGTTTCTGACTGTCAGAGAGCTCTGAAGATATGATGCAGTATTCCTAAAAAGTTAGTTTTGAAGCTTAAATTAGCTTTTGGTAAAGTCAGGCTGAGTTGTCAAACATGTTCTTACCAAGTATACGAAGTCTTTATGGGTATGGAAACACTCACTGGCCCTTCTAGAAGTGACAGTCATGAGTTGCCAGGACTCTGAAGACTCAACTTCTATTCTAAATTATGCTGCTGATTCAGTGTGTGTGACATATACCAGTCTTTTCACCTTGCTCTGTCAGCTCTGCTCGGGAAGAGTTGCATGTGACAATTAGTTTGCCCAAGACAGTGCATTATTTGCATTACTAACTCTTGCAGTATCAGAGCAGTACGGTAGAGAGCGTAATCCCTCACCTGGGCACATGAACTAGCAACGCTGATTTTAGCAGCAGTGATTGGAGAACACACGTGAGCAAAACTAGAGATTCTTCAAGGAAATCTTCCTTCTGCCAAAGAAAAGGCTCTTTTTCTTGTATGTACAGAAAAATAACCTTGACCTTTTCAAGGTGTTGGTAGAGTTTACAACCTGTGAGCAAACTTCTGAGCTCTGTTTCTCCATTGATTGTGTGTTAGTACCTGGGCATGCAGACTTTTGGTAGTTGGGTTAGTATTCACATAAAATGCATATATTAGAGACCTCACTGAGGAAAATGATGGTTCATCCGCTACTACTTGTAGTTGCAAATCATAAAACAGGACATAGACCTAATGACTTGGACTTTTAGTAGGAGCTTCTGTAATAAACGGCAAAAGTGTCTTCTTCCATTCCATAACGTATCTTTTTTTACTCCAGGTCAAGTTATCCCTGGAAAATCTATTCCAAATTGTACTGTAACAGCATTTTGTCTATTCCAAGACAGGTTTGTCCTTCAGATAATACAGTTTACTGCCAGCAAGGAGATAAATCTGTAGCAGTGTGCCACTCTTCTGGTAATAGGTGCCAGAAAAGAGAAAAAAAATTGTTTAAATTGTCACCCAGTGAGACATTGTATAAGTGTTTAGTATCAAAATTCATCTGTGGAAAATAATCTGTTCTTGTTGACCACATAAAAAGCTGCTTGTTCCAAAAATATATTTCTAGTTTCCAGAAATGGTTATGGATTTTTATGATTTTTCCAAACTCTAATACCTTTAAGTATCCAAAAAGTGTCACTGATAACGTTGCATTTACCTCTGGACTATTTTAGCTATGATCCAGAAATTCTCTGATTCACATGCAGATTAATCAAGAGAGGATATTTAATTTGTTGCTTTTTTCTAGTTTCATACATTATTTTAAATCTCTGACTGATAAGCAATTCACAGAGCTGTAGCAGTCAAGCAAAATAAATAGCTGTATGTCCATTAGAATGTAAATTAACTCATTACTATTCCAGCTTCTGACCTTTTCTGATAGTGGTATTCTTGCTAACAAAGACTCTTTGCTATTCATGAAAGTGAAAACTTAATGGTAGCTTGAGATTCTCTAGTGTATTTTAGAGGATATTCTCATAGATGTAGGTGACCAGTGAGGGTCCCAGTTTGAACAGCAAGTACTTCTATCATCCATAACTTTGAATAGCTATCCTTTTTCTAATTATTTGTGAAGATCTGAATATTACTGAAAAATTGTTGCTTAAGAAGACTGGGTCAGTGAAACTTCATTAATTGCATAAAAAGCACTCCTATGTATAAGAAGATGAATATTGCTTTAGTACCTGATCTCACAGTCAGTTAAGTTTTTGTATCAGTTCTATAGGCTTCAGTGAGACAAAATCAGTTTAATTTCCCAAGGTACTCCTCTACTTCCACACAATTTCTGATAAACTTCTCCTTCTCTCACTTTGCGTTAGTCATCAAGAAATCTGAAAGTTTGAAGGGAAGAAATATAGGTTTGGACTCATGATGCCCCCAGGTCATCTGGAGAAGAGGTGAGCCAGAGTAGGTGCGAGCCCAGTGGGGTCTAAAGCTCCAGCTAACCTTCCTGTGAAGCGTGTCTGCTCTTTGCCTTGCACCTTCATAGAGTCATTATCTGTGGGCAGGAAAGGAGTTGTTCTTTGGAGTCAATTTTCACACGTGTAGTAGGCTGAAGAGAATGAAAATTAGTGCTGATTTGGACTGGAACACTACTTCTGTGGCAGTCTCACATGGATTGAGATCAGGAGCAATGGAATAGTGAAGCATAAAGCAAAATGCCACCACAAGCAACTGGTGAGGATCAGTTTGTACCGTTGCGAGTCTCTTTCAAGCAAAACTGGCGAATAACTTCTGGGCCTATGTTATAGGCCTAAAGAAGACAGACATATTTCACAGCTCTATTAATCTGAACCTCTATTTGATATAGCTGTTGTCCGCGACCAGCTTTCATCCCAGTGCAGTGCAGCGCTATGTCAGTTACTTGCCATGCTGCCAGCGTGTAGCCCACTGCAAGGGAAAGGTGCTGAGTCTGACCCTGTATAGTGTTGTGGGCCTGATCAAACGTGATGGCTCGTTCCTATCACCCTGATGTGGGCTGTGTTGATTTTTGACCCATTGCATCGGGTGCCATCCCAACCAAAGACCGATGGATCCTCCGCAGCATGGCACCGTGACTCTGAAGGGCAGCTGGCAACAGGACTAGCTAACTATGCTTGAAGAGCTAGACTCCCAGTCTTCTTATACCTTCTCTTTATTTCAAGGTAAATCAGCTTTTGTTGTTGCTAGAGTAAGAGCTCAATACTTAAAGGTGTTTGAAAATATGGACTTTTGAAAATATATTATTTGGTAATGATTGATTTTCTTAGAAGCGGAGCTACTAATTGCCATTCCCTATACATCATCTGATATTTTAAATATGACGTGACCGATTCAAACTTTTTATCACCTGCTGTTTTCATAAGTATTATTTCCATCTATTTTAAATCATTGTTTCCTTTTAGATTTTGCTTATTACAGTATATAAATTAATTGAATTTACTTGTTCTCATTGTTTTCCTGAAAAGGGGAAAGTGTTTGAAGAATAATTGAATTAATGCTATATATTTGTTCTATGTACACAAAAAAAACCCAGATATCTCTCCCGCCAGTATTTTTTTAATTTTAGCTGGAGGATATTTTACATCTTAATGAGTGAGCCCAATTTTAGCTTGAGTTCTGTGCACCTAATCCAGCCACACCTAGCATAGCTCAACAGAAGCAAAACACACAGGAGGAGATGCCAGGTATAACACAAATAGTAAGAAACAATTCCCTGCATCCTGCTAGTGGTGTACACCTTGAGTCCAAACTCTCAAAGAAGTTCTCCATTGTCACATCTATTTGAAGTTAATGGGTATTTGACACCTCTGGAACTGAGGCCCCAGTGTAGGCAACTGATAGACATCTCAGGAATCCCAGTAAGGGAAAGAAAAAGTACAGGGNAAAAAAAAAAAAAAAAAAAAAAAGCTAAACTACAGTTATATTAAATTTATACAGGAACTTTTCTAGGTGGGAAAACTTTTGTTGAAGTGTTGTCACATGGACGTTGACAAGATGCCCATGGAGTCAGTTAATGCTTTGGGGATGCTTGTCAGCCATCTGTTCATTGACTTCCAAGCATCTACGTGAGAAAGGTCTGTGCAGTGCTTGGGACAGCTTTGCTCAGGAAGCCATATGCAGCAAGGCTTTTATAGCACACACACACAAAATAAGAAGCCCATCAAAAGCTAATGGGCAAAACACTTGCTGTATCATCAGTGTGACAAGTGATGTGGAGGGAAGTTGACGTGCACTGAACATTGCTTTGGATGAAAGGGCTTTATCTTTGACGCTGTTGAGTTCCTCCCTGCAGCACTACCACACGTTGTCACTGCAGAAATCAAACTGTTCCCGGGCTTCAGTTTAATTATACATATACATCTGCCACAGAGGTGAACATCATTAAAGGTCCTGCGGATGAGCAACACCTACGTTACTTACTTGTGATTTTACAATGTCATAAGATCTTTTCCAGGAATCAACACGAAACAGTGAGGATATTGGTTTATCTAGTGGAAAAGAATAAGAGAGATGAAAATGTAATGAAAAGCATGTACATGGCAGCAGACTAATAACCAAATGCTGGTTTTGTATTACTGATATTACATAATATGCCAAATTCAGATTGTTACTGAAAAACAACCAAACAAACAAACAAACAAAACAAATCAGGACTCTATCTTGCAAATGCTCTAAGTTCTGTCTGATAAGCTGCTTTTAGAAAGCTAAACTTTCCAACAATAAATACTGGCTGAAGTATAAGGCATGTGAAATCTGTAAGCGTATTTTATGACAAAAGCATACTTCAATTTGTATATAAGAAGAAAAAGACACAATGAATGTGATGTGATTTGTCTTTTGTTATAGGATATCTTCATCAAAAAGGAGAAGTACAGTAAACTGAAGATGGAATTTGCCTTGATGTGAAAAAAAAAGGGTTTTTTTTCCCCCAAATACATTTGAATCCAAAATCTGTTTTCTGTTACTAGTGGTTTTTAGTAAAGTTACAACATTGAAACCATCACATCTCTGATTTCCAGGGAAGCTCATTTTGGAAGGTGGTGAATATAATGTAAAAAGCAATGTCAAAAATAATTTTTCTAACACTTCTTTATGAGAAAATGTCATTCTGATTTTTAAAAGGCACATGGTTGTTACTGTACCTCAGCTTATTTATTTAAAACGAAATACTAAAATTTCAATAAAGGTGTCGGCCACCAACTGCTGTACCACATTACAGCTCAGGTGGTCAACACTGAAAAATAAATAATTGCATTCTCAAAACTAACTTCGGAGAAGCATATAAGGCTATGTATTTTATCCTCACATGCTTACACGTAATATTACAATACACTAGACTGTAACTATAGTACTTTCCTGCTGGCATCTTGGCGAGTGGTGGTGGTCACTCTTTGACAGAAGCCAGTAACCCCACTCTCTAAAATGAATTCAGACCTGTACTGCTGCTTTTACACAGAGTTTTAATAGAAAATTATTTTAAACATATAGAAAGATATGGGAGTCTTCAGAAAGTGAGCCACAACTTACGTGGTGAAGCTGCTACGAGAAGGGGTGGCTGTCAGGCGCATGGGAGAGCAGAAAGCCACTCATGGGAAGAACAGGATGCATGAAGTATTTTTAGGTGGATCTAAGTTGGCTTTTATTATTTCAAGTTTTAAAAGTGTATGTGAATAAGGAGGCGAGGATTGTTTATATGTACATGTATATAATATTCTCGGCTACTCATGCTTCTAAAGAAGACATCAGAAGTTGGACAGTAGGGGGTTGGGAGTCTGGGGAGGGAAAAGTGGAGATCTGGAAGTGGGATAAGGAGGTTATAAGAGTTTATCCAGTATGTGTGCCTAGTTAGATGTGAATTGATTAGAAGGTTGAGCAGTATTAGTACTGGATTAATACTCAGTAGCAGTTGAAAACTGCACCCGATGGAGCACAAATTCCGGTCTTGCCTCTGAGTCAGTACTGAATTGCTGCCAGTCTGCTGGCGGCTGTCGTTCAGGTGTGGTCTCTGTCTCTGGCTGGGAATTGTCACAGCACATCATGAACCAGTGCCAGAAAGTCAAGGGAAAACGTGGTGTTGTAAAGTGAGGTCAAACTAAATTGGAGTCCACTGCTTCTCGTTGCCAGCTGTCGATGTGGCTGCAGGTGGCCAACACTGTTGAATGTGCGCTACATACACATTATTATGATATATTCTGCAGGTGCGTTTCTGAGCCTTAATTTTCTACATGTAGCGGATTTGATCTCATACAGAATGCAGAACAATATTTAAAGGTGAAAGTTTGAAGGGAGCATGGAGAATACACAGGAAAGTGCATTTTGCTTTTATGCTTTTTCATGTGAATTTAAATACTAGGGATTATTTTGGACATGTTGAATAACTGGTAACACCATACATTGTCTAAAGGTCAGTTTTGCTTAGATTGGGAAAAAGGGTGTTTAGTTTGGCTGAGAATACAGATGTTATCTGAGGCAAAATTAAAATTGCCATGAAATAAATGAAAAGACTTAAGATAGAGTTTGCTTAATGGAACTAGACCTTCATCTATTTAGTCTAGCACCATGTCTTTGACGGAGGTGAGAGACCATCCCATCTTATGTGAGGTCTTGGTCTAATAGCTGAATTTAAATCTGAAGGATGGATTTCAATATCAGCTTCAAGGTTTGTTACCTTTAGCAATTTTAGCTTCTAACATGCTTTTGTACACATATGGATACCAAATAATTTTTTTTTAATTTTGCTTTGGATCTTTTACTTCTGTAGCATCCTATACCTATTAGTTTTCTTAACATAATTTCATGCTGTGTGAATAAATATGGTCTTTTATTTGTTTTGAGTGTAGATGTTGTCATTTATATGTTGCAGTCTGTGCCCATAACCTCAGAGCTAAATATAAGTCCATTTTCTCCTTATTTGGGTGAATAACTGATTTTTTTTTTAGTTGAGAGGGTTTAAAAAAAAATCTTGATATATCTCTCATGTATATGATTTATGGATATGTATCATATTTTTAATTTATGGCAAAAAATTCTGAAAGCTCCAGAAAAACATATTTTTAGGTGGAGATGGTAAATAAACAGGAAAAAATGGCAGTTCAATTTGACCTTGAGTAATTTTTGCTGACTATGAGTAATGGGAGGCACACCAGTGTTACCTCCACCAGTTTCTCCCAAACACCAAATCAGTGTAGTATGTTGATTTCAGATACCTTTCAGCAAAACTTGCAAGTTTCAAATCTTATCTTTGGCTTAGGGAGGGGAAAATACTTTTTAACTTTCACTCTTATTAGCTGTACATAACATAGCAGGTAATACAAAGGTAGCCATCTGCCATCCTAGAAGTTATTTAATAAGTTTCTACTACAGAATCTTTAATACTAAAGGTGATTTAAAAGACTTGATGTCTATTATCTCAGCTTGAATTTGTAGATGAAATCTGTCTATTTTTTAATATAGCCTTTTTTATCCGGATACTGTAAAGTCAGTAAGTGTAAACCTTTCCAGGATTACTTTTCCCAATACACTTTTAATTTAAAAGCACTAATAGCTTATAAATCAGCATTAGAAAACAGACAGTGTTTCTCTGCAAACAGCTCGAGTGCTTTTTCACAACAAGATTTTTTCAGTCTAAATGAATTTGAATTCATGACAGGAAAAAATACCTCATTATCACCCAATTCTAGGAACCTTACATGCTATGTACAAATATAGTCCTATTGTGATTTGTCTGTAGAAAAATACTTCTTTGGTGTTCTAATTATTTTAATTTTTTTCTAGACTCAACTTAGAAAAAGAAGTAATGAAGCCAGTACTGCTCTTACAGCTTCATTCATTTTCTGAATGAAAGAGTAGCCTTCCTAGTAGATGTCTCAATTTAATGCCCGTTTCTGTTTCTGACAAAACAAATGAGCTCTTTGTTATTAGCTTTTAATCTTACTTACGAAGGTCCACAGACTTTTTTGGGTTTTTTTTACCTGCTATTAAACTGAGAATGTGTTTTTTAATTAAAGCCCAATATCCTCTGAAATATTTCTTTTTATTTAATATTTTCTAAGTTTTTTAACATTGTGCTGCACAAGAGCAGTGTTTACAATGACTGTTTAAATTGTTTCCTTTTACGAAAAGGAGAGTTCTAAACGTTTGTAAGGTACAATAGTTGAAATTCGTGAAAGTCACTAAAGTAAGTTATCGGTCACTCAATGACCAAGGAATACGAGATAAGTAGTTGTGTAGAGGTAGTCATGTCTGACCACTTGCTAACTCTGACAAAAAAACAGGACAGTATCAAAACAAGCAACCCTCCCAAGACTTGGCTACCTTATCTAGACTGATGAAACATTTTGGGGTTTTTTTCCACATTTTCTTCTAAAAAAAATCTCTTGTATTATTAGGTTTTCTTGATGGGATGATCTGAATTGCTTCTTCTTAGAGGTGCAACTGCATTTGACACATCAAAACCAGGTCATTTGGTGTCTTATCCAATGTCCACCAAGACAATTGGAAGTCCTTTTTTTTAGTTATTTTAATTTCAACCTAATTCCATGCTGTTTGTAAAGTATGGCAATGATCTCAATAGCTCCACTTGCATATATATGTGTATATATATCTATATCTATATATATATACAAATATATATATGCATATATTTTTTTAGAAATTATCCCCTGTGGTTTTTGTTTTCACCCTTTGTGTGTAGAGAATTTTCATATATATCAATATTATCTGTAGACCTGAATGAGAATGGGAGTATAGACACCACTTAGCCTCCACTCTTTACGCATCAGAAAAATCTGCTAATGTTATTTTTTGTTTGTTTCAGGTTTCTTTTCTCCATGGAAAACTCCAAAGCCTGTAAGTTCCCTTTCAAAATTATACACATCGGCATCATATGATGAGTGTCATTCAAAGCAAATTTCTGTAGACTTTCATATAACCCTCCTGTTCCCAGCTCATGAGATACCTCTCAGCAGTGCCCCAGCTCTAGGTGAGACAGCATCAGGGGTGGCCTCATTAACAAGCTCTGCAAAACTATTGACTTGGAGTCTGCCAGCAGCGGTCTGGAGAAAGGAACATCTCGCTGTTAAGATGGGTGTCAAGAACCAGAAATTTTTTTTTGGAAAAGTGAGGGGTCTGGAGGAGAAGGCAGCAGAAGGCCCCAGCAGTGAGGCTAGACTAGCTGGCCTTCTCATTGGCAACCTCTTTGCAATGGACAACCTTCCCTTTTTCTGGTTTACAGGTGGATTGAGCTTAACATCCTTAAAGTGATTGTTACTCTTTCCTGCGCTAGTAGTTCTAGAGCTGGAAATAGTCACACTTCAGGTGAGAGCTTGAACTAGGTAACTTACTGAGGTGCCTTCTAAGCAATATTTCTATGTTTCTGTGATTTTGACATTAAACCCCAAGGTATGAAGACCTTTCCTACTGTAAGACCTGTAAGCAATGACTGTATGTATTCTGTTGATGCCACATGATATCATTTTTGAAGTTGTGACAACATTCACAGTGTAAAAAGAAATCACAGTCTTTTTTTTTTTTTTTTGGTTGTCTGGTTTGTTTTGGGTTATTTAATTTGGCTTTTTTTATTTAGATGTAAAGATCTTAAAGCAATGCTTGTCTCTCATCAGAGGTGTGTAAATGACAAAAAAAGCCCTGTCTCTGCCTGAAGGCTTCTAAGAGGAATAGGAATAACAATAGAAATATTTTTTATGGGATTTATACCTTTCTCATGTTTTGGAGGGGTAGTGAGGTGGTATGTTGAATCTGGACAACTTCACATCCTCACATATTGGATCATAACACATTTAATGCACACCAAAATAATTTGTGTAGCCTGTCAAATATGAATAGTGACTAATTAATCAGCTGACACAACTGTCAATGCTCACCTTCTTTACATATGCATCAAATATATAAACATCAGCATATTGTTGATGATTTTTTGCACAGTTTTGTTATATAAACAGTATAGTAGTTCATATTCAAGTAGCACTTGCCAATAATCAGAATCTGGAGAAACAACCCAAGTGATGCAGTTTTTCATGCAATAGTCTGAGGAAACCAGGGCCCACAGAATAACATAACACCATTGTTTGCAGATACCGTACCTGCATGCAGGCTAACCATTCACAGCTAGTTTATTTGGGGTAGTCGCAGCAGGGGAGTTTACAAAGGCAGTATGCAATTCCTCTGTCACCACTTTAACTAGAGAAATGGTCAGACATAAATCTCTGCTGCCCAAGGTGTGAAGATCAGATTCAAACGAGGTGCCCCTGATGCACTGAGTGTCTGCAGATGGTCTGAAGCAATCAGGCCAGCACTGGCAGGTTCAGAAATCCTTCCCAGCACCCCAGAACAGCCCTGTAGGTGTGTAACAGGAAAGAAAAACTGTAGGTAGCCCAAACATAGGTTTCTTTTCTGCATGAGTGACTATTGCTGCCCCCTCACCTCTCTGGCTACACAGAGCAGAAGCACCCACCATTCTTTATAGCAAATAGGGGACCACGGGCCATTGACTGTAAGAAGAGAAGAGACAAGCTCCTCTCCTTGAGACAGAGGCTCAAGGATGGTGTTCACTGCATCCTAGTGTGCTCAACGTCCCAGAGTAACCTGGACTGATAGAAATTTTCTGTGTTTTCTATGTATATAGTGCGTATATTATATATATCACACATAATGCAATTTTATTAGTACAAAATTAATTCGAGCAATGTCACCAAACCATTACCATGACTTAGATTTGATGCCCTGCACTCGATACCATGCTTACTCATTTCCCAGAGTGCCTTCCTCTGTGAGCTGACTTTATGATAACTCACACTGCAAAACACTATGTGGCTATTTAACTATTTGATACGGGTTTGGGAATATATAATTCAAATTGTGTTTATCTGTTCATATAACTATCTATGCTAGCAGTATTACCCACAAGTAAAAATGTTTTCCTTGCTTTTTAATTTCACTCTTGAAGATGCAGAGCTAACTAGCAAGCAAGAGTTAGACATATGGGACCCAGTAGGGTTTTGCCAATTGATCTCCAGTTTCTTGTTCTTCCTCCAGGGAAAAGTTTGCTCATCAAAGATAATTATGTTCTCCTTTCTCTTTTTAAAGCATTCTTTAAGTATTTTAATTTTATTCAGTTTCACATTTTGAAAGAGGTAAGTGTTCTATTTCTCTGGCACTGTCCAAGAAATTAGGAAAACTTCACTTCTGGATAGACAGGACCCCACATGTCTTTCTGCTTCATAGCAATATGATAGACAGTTTGGTTTCACTGGCTTGTATTATTTTTTAGATTCTTCCAAAGGTAAAACCTAAACATAATTCTCCATTATTTTCCTTGGTCATAAGGAGCATATATTGAGCCCAGTTCTCCTTTCCTATTTAGACACAGGTGTCATAATCAGGTTTTTTTTGGTAGACCTTTGAATTTATACTTCCATGATACAATGATATACCGTATATATTTGTATATATACCTAAGATAATTCCTTAGATCCAGAAGAACTATCAGAAGTATTATAGTGACATTCAGGTGATTTGCAACATAGACTGCTTTGCCCAACAAAGAGGGTTTGTCTTGGTATAAAGGGTACCTTCAGGTACCCTGGGTACTTTCCCTTACCTAAGCTAAGGTATGTCCATGTATCACTGTATCACACAGGATCTACATGTCTACAGTTCCCTCTTATATCACATCCTACTTGCCATCTTGTGTATCTGACTCAAAATAAATGTCTCTTTCTCGAACAACATTGGTGAATATTGAATACAGTATTCCATATCTTCATCATTAGCACTTCATAACACTAATACTTTCTCAACTTAAATATCATACCAAATGCATACTAGTGCGTGAGAGTCATCCTACGATTGACTGAGATACCAAGATCTTTCTTCATTGTTTCTAATGAACCAGGCCTACTTACTGCTGAAACTCTGACAGAAGCACAGATTGATTTATAACACTAATCTCTATAAAGAATGAGATCCTCAATGATTTAAAATGGTCAATATCCATATTCTGTTTATTTTGAAGTACGAAGCCAAGAGTGTCAGATCACCTGGGATATACAGAGTGATAGTTACTCAGCATGTTCACCAGGAGGACTCTGAAACATCTGTAGTCCACACATACTCGGTATGCAAAAAGCCTGGTGCTGTTAATCATCAGAACAGAGAGCAAAGCCTGCCTGCTGAGCCAAACATCTTCTGAAACCCAGGAACTAAAGGCAAAGGTTAATCACAGAATTTGTAGAGCAAACTTACTGTAAACCCGCAATCATCTTTGATAAGGCACTGCTGATAAAACACTAGAAGTTGGTGGTACTTAATTACAGTTCACTTTGTTTCCAAGGGTCATTTTTTGTATAATTAACTGATTGTTGGGTTATGTGCAAGCACGTACTGTTCTGAAGCCTTTACCATCCTTTGCTTCAGGAGGGATCACAGCAAAAGGCAAATATTCTTTTCCTGGGATAAACATTTGTGTTTTGTTTAACTTAGACTCCTCAAATATATTTGCTAATGCAATTTAATTAGTAGCCAACTGCTTCAGAAAGAAAGTCCCCAAGTCATCTTTTGTGCAATCTATTGTATTATGTCTTTTCTGCCTTGATGTACTTGTGAGACCCACTAAGCACATTCTTGGAGAAAATATGGACTGCAGTGGCTTTCATGCATAGAGAAAAAACTGCTGTGTACTTCTCTACTCTAAATGGTCTGAAAGAGTTGAAAAGCTTGTCCCATGCTTGAGAGTTTAGTTGGATGGCGCCAATATCATTTTTTTGTATAAGAAAGAAACAGGAAGAAATGAAAAAGACTTCATCAGATTAATGCTCATTTTTTTTCTCATCATGTTCTGTGTTTTACCATTGAACTTTCAACTATCACTAGATGCTCACATACCTGCTGTAATAATTTTCCTGGGTTTTTTTCTTCAACTGAAGCTGTGAATTCTGCTCACAGTTACAGTAAACTGCTTCTCCCTGGGCAGCTAGGTTTTTTTGTGCATTCTCAAAAGATACAGCATTAAGATCACTCAGTTGCTACCCAATCTGGCCACTTCTTTGTTAAACACTGATTTCAGTTATGTATTTTGAAGAATCTGATAATTATGTCTTCACAGACCCATAGATTCTGCCATTAGCACAATAACTTCCAGTAGCTCAGCACATGCTGGGAGAGGCGTTAAACATGCCTCAAGGGTAACGCTTGACCCTAATCCATATGGGATCATACTATCTGAGAAAGGTCACATCTTCCCATGAGTGACAAATTGACAAGTAAATTCAACTACATCATTTTATAAACAGCACAACACACACCCTTCATCTCAAAAGGCAGCAAAGGGATTTGCTAATTTTACAAAATATATCTTTAACTCAAATCAGCATCTTGGGTCTCACTGTGGAAGTCACAGTTTTGGCAAAACTTTATCTTTATTCCCTGTATGTTTTCTATCCAGGTGATGGAACGATGGGAGAATCAAGGCAGCCCTCAAACAAGCCTGTCGGCTCCAGCTATGCCACAGAATATTCCCTATCCACCTGCTCTTCATAGGAGTTCATTTCCCGATTCAACAGAGGCCTTTGATCCACGAAAACCTGACCCATATGAGCTGTATGAGAAATCAAGAGCTATTTATGAAAGTAGGCGTAAGTGAAAGCACTGTTCACCCTGCTGACCATTTAATACTTTAAGCTTTTGCCTATGAATGTGTCACTGCTGACATAATTTCCATAATTATCTTTTGTAATTTAAAGAAAGCAACTATAATCCCAGTAATAGAGGCCATTATAAATTATTCAAAAATTCTACACTTATACATTTTCCTAGATCTTGCCTAGATTCTGAAGGTATTTTCTCTTATATTTTTACTCTCCTCATTTTGACTGTTAAATCCTTACTGAAGAACAGTAAATATGCCACCACATTTTACTGTGCTATTTTTCTTCATAGTTAACCAATAGGAGGATGTGAATTTATCAATACAGAATTCTTTCCTTTACTTTCACTTTAAAGTGAGATTTATTAAAGAAATTACAGATTTTTTTGTTTTTATAAAAATTACTTCGGCAAGTTTTCACATTGTCTTCAGTAGTTAGAAGGAAACCCATAGCACTTGTAAGTACTATTTGAAGATCTATACAAAACCGTTCTGAGCCATCAAGATTATCATCTTGATTTTATTTTTCTTGGTTTTGAGGGGTGTACCATATATCTTCCACGACTGTAAAAGGGGTTAAACTTATATACTCCTTATCATAAATAACATTTGAGCTGAAAATGTTATTCTAAATTCTAGATTTTACACTTATTAACATCAAAGCCTCAAAATTGTTTGTTTGTTTAATTAAAGCTTTTTCATAGCAATTATTACTTGGACATACCACCTTTCAATTCATTTCATAAATTACTTCAGCCTATAGACCAAATTACTTTATAAATTACACATAAAATATTGCACTGCAGCTGATCCAGATTAGCCTGTTAATATTAGTTGGTCCCTGAGACATAGACATAAACCTAAACTATCATAATCCATGATCTGCAAGGTACAAATTTCTTGAATGTGCAAAGGGATAGTCAAAGCTGGCAAAGGGTCTAGAGCACAAGTGTGATGAGGAGCAGCTGAGGGAACAAGGGTTGTTCAGCCTGGAGAACAGGAGGCTGAGGGGAGACATTATAGCTCCCTACAACTACCTGAAAGGAGGTTGTAGTGAGGTGGGTATCAGTCTGTTCTCCCAAGTAACAAGTGATAGGACAAGAGGAAATGGCCTCAAGTTGTGCCAGAAGTGGTTTAGATTGGATATTAGGAAAAATTTATTCATCAAAAGGCTAATCGAACGTTGGAACAGGCTGCCCAGTGAAGCGGCTGAGTCACCAGCCCTGAAGGTGTTTAAAAGTCATGACAATGTGGCACTTAGGGACATGGTTTCATGGGACTTGGCAGTGTTAAGTTTACAACTGGACTCAGCGATCTTAAATGTCTTTTCCAACCAAAATGGTTCCATGATTCTGTGATTCTACGCTATTGTCCCAGATACGGTGTTGGTGATGCTGTTACTTTCCTTGGCTCTTTAACTACAGTATCAGCATCTCCCATCAGTTTTTGGTATTTCCAATCCCCAGCAGGATGGATAGGCTGGAGGAACACCAAGTTTTGTTGTTATCAGCTCTAAGTTAACTCTAACGTAGTCCGTGAATTGCATCTCTTCCTTGACCAACATGAACTCCACTCTTTTAATGATATAATCTGCTGTGTTGAAAAGCATATGCTACACCAAGGGAAGAGCTGTTAACTTGTAGGTTGGAGTTATACTAAAGCCTGTGTTTAAATGGTTTAATTGCATCTGAGTTCTGTTCAAGAGGCAACTGGAAACAGTACACAAGCCTTTTTCAGCCAACTATCCAGACAAAAGACGAATTAAAAGTCATGAAGCTGTTAGGCCCAAAAAAAGAAAGTGAGAGATGAAAAACAAGAGTATGGTAATGACTCCTCCTAGATTTCCAGCAGTGTCCTGATCTTTCAGCTAATTCTGAAAGCTTTAATTTGTTGTCTTCTGACATTGGTATCCTTTGAACATTTACTCTAATTCTTGATTCAAACCAGATCTCTTCTGCACTTATTCATATCCCTTGGTCTTAAATAACTGCCTCCAAACACCTCTTTTCTCCCTGAGATTTTTGTTTCTTTAATGCCATAACCACACATTTTAGAAAATTCAATTTGTTGAGCCTTTGATTGCTTTTATTCTCTACTTAGTGCTAGTGCTTCCTGAAGTGAGAGGAACAACAGGCAGAAAATCCATTACTGAGTCAAGAAATTGTCATCTCAATTGAGTGTATGGGAGGGAGAGTTTCAAGTTAATACACAGTTTCCTACCATATGGCTGTGTCAGGTTTGTTATCTTCAGTAAAGACAAACCCTTAAAGTGTACAGAAAAAGTTCAGCTACTTTCGGATTTTTTTAAATACTTCTTATCTCAAAGCAAGTTTGCCTTATCTCCTGGCAAGACCAGAAAAGAAAGAGGTTCATCTTCTAAAAATAGTGCAAGGAAGTGAACAATTATGACCTGGAAAACTCAAAAAGAAAGACATAGTGCTAGATTTTTTGTTTCTCACACAGTGAGACTGCTACTAAACAGTTCCTTTTCGTACTGCTAGACCTCTGAATTTCTATAGATCCTTTTATCAAAGGATCTCACCGCAGCACTCACCAGGACCTTATCAAATCCTCCTGCTTCTGTGTCAGGGAGATGAGTAAGTTACGCAGCACGCATAGTTCTGTGAGGAGCACAAGCCACACGGCTCAAAGCAGAGCAAGAACCCCAAGGAGCCTGATTCACAAGCTTTTGCTCTTGCCACTAGGTATGCTCATCCCTACTTAATGGTAGCTAGAAAGGGGCTTCAAACACAAAGAAAATTTTAATTGTACAGGAATGTCTTTCCACCTCAGGCATGTCAAGGACCTGTTTGACCCTGTGTGATAGAGAGATTTCAATTTTTAATGATCACATAGGAATTAAAAAGGACTATTTCTTCCTCCCTGGAAACAGTTCCATAGAGGCAGTTCTACTAATACAGATTTGAGACAAATCAAATGTTCCATTAGTAGAGAAGTGGAGTGCAACTGTATTTTGTAAGTCATAGCTCCTTGGAAAATTGTCGCTAGTTAGCTATGACCTGTCAGCTCCTACCTGTTAGCTCTCACCTGCCCCTGCTGTCACCCATCAACTGTGCTCAATAGTTCCAAGTAGCCAAAAAGGAGCATAAAGTGTTTCCAAAGACTGTTGAAGAACATCACATCATCCAAAACAGTTGCCTAAAAGTACAAGAAGGGAAATTATATTGTTCTCTTTCTTTTCTGGACCTACGTCTCTCCCTCTCTCTGATTCTTTTTGGTTGGTTGGTGGTTTTTTTCCTTCCACTTATTTCTTCTCCTTGGTGAAGAGAACCTACCCAGCTTTCTGCGGTTACATTATTTTGCGAAACTCAGAAACGGAGGACGAGACCTGCTCGAACAACTGAATTATTTTTCCTTTTTCCATCCAACTATAACTTTTAGATGTCTTAAAGGCAATCCTTTAACTTCTTTCTCCTTATGACAACTCTTGGGGTGTAATTGACAGTGTGACTCTGCCAGTATCCATGGAAGCTAGGTACAAGAGCTAGAAGATGGAACATCGGATCAGGAATTTTGTATTAACAAAAGAAATTATGAGACTTGATATGCACCAGTTGTTACAGCTGTAACTGGAGCTCCACAGCTTCCATTGGCAGAACTCGTTCTCCTGAATTTAACATTTTCTTTATCCTGTCCTATATTTTATATTGAACACTGTTTGTTGTAAATACACAGTTTATAACAAAATGTTCAGGGGTCTGTGTAGGAAGACATTAGGCAAACAGGGACACAAAGCTGTTGGGAACCATAATGCTATAATATTTCTCTAGTTATAAAATGTATAATATAAATTCAGGTTTACATTCTTCCAAAGAAAGCAATAAAATAAAAGGTTACATTTGTCCTTCAGTGAGTGTAGTAGACCAAGACAGGTGATGTGACACAGAAATGCCAGCAGGAAGAATGAGTTAAGCCAGTGATAAGCTCTCATTAAAAGTGAAAACTGAGTGATTACAGTTCCACCTTTTACTGGAATAACAAAGGTTCCTTCCTTCAAAATCTCCCATGTTATTTTCTCCTCTGACCATGGTATCATGAATTCCCCAAATTCCTTTATAATCCATCATCTGTCTTAGGCTCTGTACGTTTTTTTCTGCCAGCTAGTTAGACAAATTGGAAAAGAACCAAAAATCACAGTCCACCAACAATTGTGAGACATGTAAATAGCCCATGTATTAGCATAATATGTTATTAGCCTTCATAAAATAAGGGTGTTTTCTTATGCAGACTTACTAATAACTTTTTCTAAGGGCCACAGACAAGTATTTCAATGCATATTCACAGCATACCTTTCATCTGAAATACCACTGTGGGTATTCAGATAAAGGTATTAAAGTATCAAAAATAGGAAAGATATGTCAGACAACATTATACTTACTCATACTCTGTAACTCTGAAAATACCATTCTTGCAGAAAAATACTAAGACCATCAGGGTTTCCTAAACAGGATACTCATGGAACATTAAAAAAATGCTAGGTATATAGAACTGAATGAATTATCACCTGAGAGGTTCTATGGCATGGTCTACAGCTAAGCAGGATTTTCTTGTCAATGCCTGTTGGCCGAAGTCCTGCACAGTTACAGTCTTAAAAATTGAAGGAAATTTTTCACATAAATGTTGATGCATTTTTTTCAGACAGTGTCTTCCTGACAAAAATTTTGCCTGTAACAATTTTTCACATTTTTGCTCATCTCTAGTCTAAAATAATTTCACATTTTGGTTATGGTTCTTTAAAAACGTATATACATATGTATGCATATGTATGTATATGTAGCACCATTCTAGTGTTAAATACACAGTATTCTGAAGTATTATAGAGGTAGAAGGTATTTATTTGAATGAGTAAAGGGTTTGGGACTACAAATTTAGAAAATTATGTTCTAGTTTCAAATATTCCTTCAGCTCAGTTTGCCATACTTTCAATACTTCTGTTCAGCAGTTACTGCCCTTTGTACCAGTAAAGACATGCCTGTCTTTACTTAGTAAATAAAAGAGTATTGGGAAATTACTAATTGTTACATATTATCATCAAACTGCTCCTTGACCATGAGCAATTGAATTATACGAAGGTGATTTCTCAAAGTAATTTCCAGACAGTACAGGTTGTTGTTTTCCTTGCATCTATTGCTACCCCAAACAATAGCATAGAGAAGGTCTAAGAACTTACATTACTAAATTATTGTAGCCTTTTTTTTTAATAAGGTATGATACATAATAAAAGGAGAGAAATTTTAACAGACCACCATCAAATAATTTTGTACTGTTCATCACCGTAGAAAGATTTGCTTGCCGTGACAAAATGGATTTGTTGGTTATAAGAACTGACAGGGAAACCAAAAGCATTTTCAAATGAAATCATGAGAATATCATCATCACAGTACTGTGGATGTAAAGTGATTTTGATTGCTGGATTGCAAAGTAGGTCCCAAACAGCCTACACTAATACGAAGTGTCAGTTTTACAACTGATGGTGGTATTAAAGATGCAGTATTCCTTTCTCTTAAACAATTTACACTTTACTACAATGTATACAAATAGATTTTCATCTGCAAAGTGATAGGGTATACTTAAGAAGTCAAAATAATAATTTAAGAAAACTAACATGCAAGCGTTGGAGAGTTGGTCACAAGTGCATGAGACCAATGGAAAATTCATTGCCTGTGTGCTGTTTCAAACTGCTGCTTGCCCAGGTTTGGAAAGAATGTTGCAGTATGATCATATTCATTCTGCTCATTTGCAAAACTTCTATTTACCTCAGCACGGCTAGGACTGAGATACTGAAAAATAAATGCTTCCTAGTACTAGTTTTGTTCCTCCAAAGAATACCAGTGACTCCATTTTGCAAATAAGAATACCCTTGTATCATGTTGTAGGTGAACTGTGCTCCTAGGGCTGTATCTACCAGCTAAGAAGTCTGATATTTTCACCATTGGTTTCAGTTAAGTCAGGATTGTCTCCCAGTTCTTGTTTATTGGTCATCTGTCTTCACAAACATTTTGCAGCTTTCAGTTTCAAAACCATTAGTGTAATTTATTGTATATTAAGCATGAAGCCAAATGTGCAAGCTTTTTACTGTTCTGTCTTCTAATGGCAAAATTAACCTTGGCTTTGCATTCACCTGATACGGAAGAAATCTTGTTGTGTAGAAAGAACCTTTGAAATCCACAGCTGCATCCTCATTCTTCAGAGTACACAGAGCAATCCCCACAGTGGAGATTTGTTTCAGTTACAGTTATATACCAGTAGCAGTTCAGAAGAAGGCTTCTTAGTTTTACTTTCCTGACTCTTGTTTCTAGGATAGGTTAGCTGAACTAGAAGAATTGATGCAGCCATTTTACCAGGTATTTTGTTATTTATTCAAGCTCTACTTTGCAATTATTTTGTTCCTATTTCACAGAAAAGACTACAACTATTCATGACAATGCAGCCACAGAAGTTCAACTGAAAAGGCTTTATCTGGAGAATACACAAACATTATGTCAACATTTTAAAGATTTCTGCACTTTGAGTGCCTGTTCATGGTGACAGTGTTGGGTAGTCTGGATCTCTCCAAACGTACCTTCTGCTGCCTCATTTCCTAAGAGATGAGGTGTAACTTAGTCAAAGTTTAGAAAATGCCAAAATGAATTTAATAATAAGTGAATGGAAAGTTTCAAATTGTCTTATGTAAAGGTTAGTTTCCTACAAAACCTAACTGACAGGTTTTTTTATAAAACAGATCTTACTGGACTGTCTCAGTATTTTGGTAAAGTCACCAGCTCAATCCATTTGTTCTCAGCAGATACAAGGCACCACGATGTGCACAAATGTGCATTCTGCTTGGTTGAGGACCAGTCCAAGGGCTCCTTCCTCTTCACTTGGAAGCTGCTGTTCCGTAGGGTCTTTGAGCCCAGAACTATGTCAGTTTTGAAAATAACTACCTATATCTCCGTTTTTCATATAGGAATACATTGCTAATAAAGCCCCTTCTTAGATGTTAAATGTTCTTCACAGATCTTCCAACTTTTGAAGTTTTGGACTAGCTGCTTACAGTTTGCCTATTAAATGAGGCAGCAGTTTAGAGATTTTATTCTGTTTTTCGAAGTGCCAGTGACACAATTACAAATATCATCCACTGCACACAGACCCAGACTGCTGATAGTAGATTCTTCCTAAAATGAACATTGCTTTGCTGTATTTACCAAAAAAACAGGTCTGCACTTAGGTTTATGTTTAAAAACTTTAAGGCTTGATTCAACACCTTCGGCATAGCAAAATTCCAAGCTCCGTATGTGTGAATTTCTAAACTGCAATGAAAAAAAATGGTAGATTTCATAATGGTTGATTATGAGTTGATAATTAACACCATGAGACACTACACGAAGTTCTGCAAGGTAAAGAAAAGACATCCCTTCAAGAACAAAAGCCAGATCAAGCTTAATGAGATGAGCTTTGAAGGAAACTACCTCATTGACAGGCACTTCTGCTTGACCACAAAAAGCAGTTTACAAAAAAGATACTGCTAACTCACTTAAGATATTTGGCTATCTTGACACAGCAAGTTGTTCCCCGATTTGTCACAGTTTGAGCGTACTCCTGCTTCTTTCACTTTGCTGCTTGAGGCCAGTTCTGAGGGATATTAGAGTGAGGGGCAACGGGCACAGACTGAAGCACAGGAGGTTCCATCTGAATATGAGGAGAAACTTCTTTACTTTGAGGTGCCAGAGCCCTGGAACAGGCTGCCCAGAGAGGTTGTGGAGTCTCCCTCTCTGGAGACATTCAAACCCGCCTGAACACATTCCTGTGTGATCTGCTCTGGTGAACCTGCTTTAGCAGGTGGGTTGGACAGGATGATCTCCAGAGGTCCCTTCCAACCCCAAAAATTCTGTGATGCTGTGATTCTGTGAATACAATCAGAAATGGAAACACAGAATGAACCAATCTTACAGGAGCTCAAAGGAATAATTCCAGCTGGATGACCCAAGAAAAGTCTTAGGTCCTTTCAAACATAGAAGTTAATTGAGACTATCAAAATGAAATTGCTTTCTGTACATTAAAATAATTCTGTCTCTTTTAAGAATCCCACTAAAATCTTGAAAGGATGTGAGTAAAAAAATCATTTCTCCAAGTTTCCAGTGGAGCAGCATCAGTTTCAAAGGCTCTGGTTTTCAGGAGTTGTGCTGGTGGAATAATTTACGTTTAGATATCACCTCTCATCTTGAAGTATCTCAAATCGCTTTACAAGATCCGAAGTCTGTGAAGAAATTACCTTCTTTAACCACCAAAGCAAAGATGTGCAGCCACCTACAAAGTAAAAGACCACAGCCCATATGACACCACTCCTAACACAGCAGGTGAAAAGTAGGTTAAATGGGTTTACCTGCATTTGCTTAATTTACAAGCAGTTGTTGTTATTGGCAACATACATCCTTCTAGCAAAATCTTGCTCTTCTTGATAATAAAAGACATTTTGCAATTGAGTTGAATAAAATCAGTCATCAAGTCATCTAAACACAGCCATTAAATTTTCCCTTTTATTGCTTTACTTCAATAAGACCAAATATTGTATTTAACTTACACAATTTTAAACACATTAACAGTTTTAACTTCATCATAACCTATGTTATGTTAAAGGAACATTACCATCTCACCATCTGTTTCCCTTCACATGGAAACGGACAGGCAGGTCTATGTATAGCTGGAACACATACATGTACCACCGAGGAAGTCAGGAAGGAGGGGAGGAGGAAAAAAAAAAAGGCAATAAAAAGTAGAAATTGCACTTCAGTAATTCAAAACACAGCAGAGAAATTGATGCTGCATCTTTAAATAACTTGAGAAATGTATTTCATCTTTAATTCCCCATTTTCCTATTCAGAACAAGTGCTGCCCAGGACTGGTTTTCGAGTGGATTCCTCTGGCAAGTATTCCTCAGCCTTCATTGTTCTGTAAACTAATTGTCCTTCATTTTATGTTCTAGTTATTCTTCTTTATTTAATCATTTTTCTAGATAATTGCCAGTCATGACAGCTTGGTCACCATTTTATTTTTGTATGAACTTTGTGGGGTATAGAATGATACCTATAAATCTTTTTATAATAGATTTGCATTTTGAGCAAGGAAAAGCATTTCTTCAGGCAGTCTTTGTGTATGTTTTACAATGTTTTGTGTGTGCTTTCATATTTTAGTGTTCACTTTTTGAACATAAAAATATATCTAGACTTCACACCCAAATTTAAACTTAAGTAATATTTTGTGTAAAACTGAAATTATTTTGGTCTTTATTTGTAAAAGGACAGAATTAATGTATTATGCAGACCCAGCCATCCCTTGCTCCCTTAGCTGTATCTTGTTCTGTAAACACCTAAAAGCAAAAACTTTCAAAAATAGAAGCTTTTGGGGTGTTTGAATCAAGATTGGTCTTGTAAAGTGGCAATGGACCTGTTTAAAAACCAGCAGTACCTAATTTCCCAATGTAGTCATGTTAAGCAAACAGTTAAAACAGACTGTTTCGACAATCCTGTTAAAGTTTTTTCTAGTCCTACACAGGTTGGACAGACATCCTAACTTGAATATGATATTGAGCTGGTTTTGCACATCCCAGTAGGGTTTATCTGTTGAATAACTCTGTTATCACGCCAATTCTCTTTTTTTTTTTCCTTTGCTGTTTTTTATGCTGAAGTCTTTATTTACCAGTTTTCCCTCTCTATAAATACCAAGAGGAAATGGTTTCTTAAAAAGCAACTGGTGTCAGAAAGCAGCAGATCTATCACTGTTTTCAAGCTTTTCACATCTTTCAGGAGCAACTGCATCTCAGATAAAAAGTTATTGTAGATTTATGTCAACCACAATTCACAATTCACAGTAATAATTTATATGGAACAAAAATCTTCATCATCTTCAGCAAAGAAGTCCAAATTAATTATTATTTTTAGCAGGAAAGTAGAATACACACAGAAAAACTGTAAAATTACTACAACAAAGCTCTCCATCCTTGTTTTAATTGCAAAATAGAACAGATTTAATAATAATAAAAAATATCAGAATTTACAGCATCACCGCAAATACCAGATTCATCACTATAAAAATCACATAGCACTTGTGCAACTTGACTCATGCAGAAAATGAATTAATCATCTTCAGGGGTATATTTTCTCTACATACTTTTAAGAAACAATTGCATGTACACTTACCATTGCATAATTCACCTAGGAATCAAGATGAATACAGTACAGAAATGTAGCTAAGAGTTGATAATCACATCTTTACCTGTGAGATCTCACTATTGTTCAGTAACAATCTATTCTGGTACTTTTACAATTAAAGCACATTCCCCACAATTCAGGAAACAGAAAACAGAATTTCCCAACGCTCTTTACCATCCTCACTGTGCAACAACGGTCGGATCACAACTTATCCCATACCATTCTCAAATTCATGGAGGAACCAGCTGGTTTTGTAACATAGCAAAATGTTGTGGTGTTTTTTTTCTCTTCTAGACCAAATGATCAGTTAAGAAAGTATAACTATAAAAAAGACAATGAAGTTGCTAGCAGGCAAATCTAAAATTATTTTACTAATAGAAATGTACAAGTAGGCGAGCGAAAACAGGGAACATTGTTATTCTTGCACAGGATAACCATATTATATGATGAGAAATGTTGACTTTTAAGCTGAAAATCTCATTTCAATGAAACTTGTAGGAGATGAGACGTTCAGATGTATTAAGCTGAGTCGAAGGAAGAGCAAACTGTACAGAAGACTATACTAACTCTAGTCTTGGCTTGACTCCCATGTCTGCAAACCTATTCATTTTTTCTTGCTTGGCATGAATTACAAGGTGCTAATCTAGCTTATAAGCAGAAAAGAAAAAATATATATTTTTTTTTTTTCATAATGAAGTTATATTAACCAACAGTTTGCAGTATATTGCAAAGCACAGGAGTGTCATTTTCCTGTTAGTATAGGTTAGTATTTTCTTTGTATGATCAATGGAACATCTGTTCCGGAAAGAAAAGGTTTAGTTTACCTAACAAACCTTTGTGAGGGAAAAAAAAGAGTCATAGAGAAGCAAGAACT
Organism: Pampusana beccarii; assembly: GCA_013399365.1. NCBI lineage: Eukaryota > Metazoa > Chordata > Aves > Columbiformes > Columbidae > Pampusana > Pampusana beccarii. Next base: position 86,555 of record VWYH01000889.1, read on the forward strand.
GAAGAAATATCAGAGGAAATGTAATTATTTATATGAATGAGAATACTTGATTGATGTACATTCAGGAATATTGAAACTGCTGCCACGTACTAGCAGGGACTTTTAGTAAACCTACCAAGCATAAGCTTCTGAAGTAAAAGCTCATGGTACTGAACAACTTGTGTGTCTTTAGGAAACAGGAAAAAAAGATAGTTCATCATCAGCGAGGCTTTAAAACATATTTTTGCTTAAAGACTAACTGCTGATGTAGAGATAAGCTGAGACCTAATGCAAAAGAAGTCTATCAAAAATCTGCTAAACTGGTAACAGATTTTTTGCACCAAAAAGGCCGTGCATGTTTAGTCAATCTAGACTTCAACTTGACATTTTACAAAATGCCAGTTATAGTTGATGGACTTCCATGCTAGCCTTGAGAATACATGTAAAGACGAATGGCTAGAAAGAAGATAAGCAATTCTACCAAAAGAACAGTTTCTGGACTGAAATGGTAATATTAGTGGAGAGCCTTTGCCTTTTCGTTAATGTCCTAAGCACAGAATCTAAGGGTAGAAGTCAGATCTGCACTCAAACATATAACCTCAGGTATCTATGGTATAGTTTTCTCCAGACCAATGGAGAGCTGGTCAGTGCAGCCAATGGAGTCGTATCATACTAAGCACGAAAGCTGAAACAACCAGCAACACCACTGGAGGAAACACTCTTAAGTGTACTAGTCAGTCACTGGAGATAGTGCAGTATTACTGTCAAAAAGTAAATCGTGGTGTGCAATCCACCAGTGAAAATTCTGAATGAGGCAGGTGACCTAGTGACAAAGGCCACAGTGTCTTCTTTGCCCGTGTCTTTACTGGAAAAGTCTGCGTGCTGTTTGCCTGCAGACGCTTGCATTAACAGGGAGCTAGACTCGATGACCCGGGGATTCTTTCCAGTCCTATGTTTTGTTTGCTAGGTGGGACAGAAAACAACATTATTTTTTAAAAGCAGTTTTCAATGACCTGATAAGAGTTGGCAGAAAATGGACTCCATAGACTTCCAGCTCTTTGGGAAGGAAGGTGCTTCTGAACGAGCGTGATGGCATAATTGGTTTATCCAACGGTTTCCAAACTGTTAGAACTGATTAAAAAGTATGCCCACATACAGTATTTTTAGCCTAAACCTTTTCATGGTCAACAGAGCTTACCTGTTCCATTCCATGTAGAAATCAGCCTCTTTTAAAAAAAATTGTACCTCTTATTTTGGTGTTTGGTACCGATGTTGATTTGGATCAGCTTTGTCAATGCATGGACGTGAGGGAAGTTTTCATCTCAGTGTGCCAGAGTATGTATTCTTCACATCCTGATATTCTCATACTTTCTTAATGTGTTCCCAACTGTGTATATTCATTCATGTGTGTGCAAATAAAGGTAGTGCTTGGTTTGTGACACACTACTGGAAGCAGCACCTTCGAGTGTTAGATCTGGGCTATAAATGATGATCCTACTGTGCCTGTCCACAAAACCCTCTCCCTAGTACTGAGCTCCATCCTTGTTACACCTTGGTACAGCAAATCATGTAAAGATAAAGTATAGCTCTCATCTTAAAATTCCTTTGCCTCTCACAACTTTGAAACAATCTTTACATTAAGTTAACATACTGTACATGCACAAACTTGTTCTTTTATGAACTGTTGGGACACATCAAATAAATTGAAAAAAGTCAGGGTAATAAGCTGTTAGAAATTTTGCATTTGTCTTCTAAATATATGAGAAGCAAGTTGGTAGGGAAAAGTAATACTTTTATTTTTCCAACTGAAATATTTGTGATTCAGTCTCACTCATACAGATATACATTGCTGAAACAATGCACTTTCTTGTCCCAGATAAGGGGGGAACCCAACAAGCATTAAAGCACAAGAACAGCACTGTGCTTCTGTCCAGAGATTATTTTTATTGCACAGCCATGGTATATCGCCATTGCATGTCGTTCTGTGTCTGTCTTGGCAAGACCTGACTAAAACAGAATCAGCTTTAATCCCAGATTAAACCTGGGAACTGCCCAACTCCGCAGTTTGTGAGGTGTCCACTGATGGCTCTGGGAGGTATCTGTAAATCAACCACTGAAATACTGTGTTTAAGCCATCTGTAGTCCATTCCCTCCTGAGGAAAGAAGGCACAACAGGCAACACTACAGTTTGCTGAGTAAGCTCATTCCGTTCTGTCTTTTGGGTTTAGCAACCAGCTGACACTGGCCAAAAGCTGTCACAATTTGTAGGCCAGAGTGCAAGCTGTACAAAAGGTCGTTCTTGTTAATCACTGCCCTGCTTTGGGTGATGAGTCTAAAGCATCTCTGAACATGCAGACAAAGCAACAGTTAAAATAGACCGCTTCTTAGTCCTTTAGCTCCTTACTGTTTCACTTTACATGATTTGAAATTTTATTCAAAATGTCTCTTTTATATTTTGAGGTATCAAGATCCAAAACAATGGTCTCTTTCAAATGAACCTAAAGACACTTTTATAAAAAACTGGCTTCTAAAGAGCAGTACATTCCTGAACAAATATATTCCAGAGCAGAATGTACGTTTACAGGAAAGTTACAGAGGCATATAGAAGCACAATTTTAATGATCCATAAAGGTGTTGAGACTTAAATTGAGTAGCCTTGAGGAGTTCAAGTTAAGATGTTAGCTTTCAATTTAAACCATAGGAGTCAGAGGCTTATAATTACAGCTTTCATCAAAACTATTGAAGGTATTACCTGCAAGTGGAGTACTTAAAAGTTACATTACATAAAAAGACACACTGGTTTACGTCTGTATGTGAAACTAAAGCAACTTGTAATGATTATTCATCTTTTCCAAGTTGGACTAATAACTTTTCAATTCATCTTTATCTCCCATTTCAGTTTATTCTCTTTAGGTTTCAACAAACTTCAAGGAACACAAATTAAATGCCAGAGGTGGATGAACAGTATATCGTGAAGTCAGTTGTAGAAAGAAGGCACCTTTATAACCTCTGTTTTGAACAGATGTTTCCAGTACTGTTCTCCTGTGAATGTGTTCTAGCTTGGTTTAGTATATTCTACTGAGCATAATCATCCTTCAAGATAGCTACATTTTCAAGTCTCCTTGTCTGTGTACAACACATCATGTCCCATTTGTTTCCACCAGCTCTAACTAGGATATCATTAGTCATGTGCAATGAAAACAAGGTGGGAGGGAAGATGGTGCAAATTCTCAAGACAAAACCAAAATTCTTTGCTCAGTGAGGTTTCCCTTTAAACCAGGTCCCGATTACAAGGAGCTGGATGTTCACCTTCGGAGGATGGAGTCTGGGTTTGGCTTCAGAATCCTGGGAGGAGATGAGCCTGGACAGCCTGTGAGTTGTTTCTTCCTGACTTTCCTTTTCATAACTTTATAAGCTGTGTAAAGTTCAGAAAAATGTTGCTACATACACGAATGCCATTTTAAGGCTATGAGTAAAATGGCTTTTTTATTCACCCATGGAAAAAGACAGGACTCTCAGCCCTTTGCTGCAGAGTGTGACCTGGCGTCTTTTAATCCTTACTTTCCAAAACCAAGTTTAAGCAGAAGATTTTAAAAATCAGATTACGTAAAACTATGCGTAACTGTGTTCAGTGTAGGCAGACTATATATATATATGTATAACGCTAAAAGGTACTGTTGACAATGCAGTTTATTTCCAGAAACACAGAAGGCCCAACCAGGGAACAGTAGTCCATGTTCTAGGTTAGATGGCAACATCAGATAATGCATTGGGCATAAAAATGGTAGCTTTATACCGAGGGAGACATCCCCATAACCAAATAACAGGTAACAAACCCATCACAGATGCATTGCAGGTGAAATAAAGTATAAAATAAAACATATACACAATTTAAAAAATAAGTTTTTACATATTTTGGTAAATTAGTGATATGTATAAATTCTATAGTTTTGAGAGAGCAGGCAGAATTAGTACTCCTTCAAAATAACTATGATGATGCAACTGTGGTCTGTCAGCGAGGACTAATCCCAAGTGGATAATGATAACATTTTATTATCACAACCTTATGCATAGTCCAAGTCCTGTGTTACCACATTTCTGAGATAATGTATAACTAGTTGATAGATTTATTTATGCCATATTCAAGTTCATACAGAATAATACAGTTGTCATTCAAGCATTAACATTAACTGACATATTGTAAACATCTGTCTAAGTACTGATAAATATTGTTTACTGATGCCTCCTGTAAAAAGAAACAAATGCAATGTATTCTAACAACGGTGCTTCAAGTGCTGGTTTACATGCAGAGACTGTATTTTAGAATAAGTGTTTTGGAACGGATTTTCAAAGCTAAATAAGCTGAAGTTGTACAGATGAACTTCAAAACAACATTGTTTCATCATCTACACTTGCAGTGTGGCTGAAGCCCCTCTGGCATCTAACTTTCTTCCATGGAGCACATCCCAGTGCACATAAAATGGGGCCACTGGGCCATCATCTTCAAATTATCCACCTGAGCATTTTTCCTGCCATTTCTGGATGGCCCAGCCAGTACAGGTTCTCAAAGCTCACCTACTGGGTGAAATCAGAGAGGAAATCTGTTAGGAGCTAGAGGAAATGTCCCATTTTAACATTTTACAAAAGAATTTTTGCAAAGAATTGGCACTAGTGGAAGATTTGGAAAACTCCCTTTACCTGCTTTGGACAGTAGTGTCTAGTGGTATTTCCCATCTCCCAGGAAAGTGTCCCTGGCTACAGGGCTTCTCAGTATTCTGGGAATGTGTGTCTTGGTGTCTTCTCTAGTGTTTTTTTTTTAATTATAAATGAATAATTAACTAGTCACAGACTTGGTGTTTGACTGGCTCTGCAGTTGGGAGGTTTATGACATTCTCATGGGGAAAAGTGCAGCTCAAATGCCTCATCTAAAAGAAGATTATTTATATAAACCAGAAATATTTCAACCTAAAGGACTGTGAGAAAACCAGTTTACAATATCTAATATCCTGATGGTTAAGAATACATGCTGAAGTTGTGGAAGACCTGAATTTACTTTTCTGCTCAACAATACAGTAGAGTGGGAATTTGGAAACGAGTCCCCTGCCTCCCAGCTACACACATTATGCACTGAACTGTTACAGAGAAAGCAGCTCTTTCTGGTTTCTTTTCAGCCAAGGACTGACCTGGCTTTACTGTCCAAAGTCAGAGAGTCGCAGCTGGATACAAAGTGCAGAGATAAGCACCTTGCTATTTCTGGAGAGCATGACCAAAAATTCTGCCTTCTGTGAACCGCCTTCTAAGATGCTTCACTGCCCTGCTGAACAATTGCTCTCAGCCTGCACTTAGCCTCAGGGTTGCTATCTCTATTTCAGATCTTGCAAATACAAAAGCATTTTTCCCCAGACGTATCAATCTAACAGGCTTTATGCCTCCCCACAAGCCGTGTCTCAAGGTCCTCAAAATGAATGAGATCCTAGCTTGAGGTTGAGGATCCTACGAGGCAAAGAGACACCTTAGAGCAAGGTGTCTCAGTGCTGAACCTCTCAATTCTCACTCCCTTTGTTGTCCTTCTACTTGTGTTCGCTGCTCAGATTCATCACTAATAAAGACAATAGATGCACTCCACTTTTTTTAGTTTCTATCTATTTTGTATTCAAAACACAAGATTTCTTAACTCTGTTTTCTCTACTTCACCGCTTCCCTGCTCCCCCCTGGACAGCCCACCTGCAGCATCCCATTTCTTTCACCCCCAGAAAAGGAGAGGCAGTTTCTGCCTGTCCTCCAAACCCACGCATTTCCTATGAAACAAGAACTGAAATGCTTTGAAATATTTGTTTCAGCTCTCCTGCTGTGCAGTCAGGTAACAAAGAACAAAAGGAAGCTTTCCTTGCCTTTTGTCTTTGTGGTTTGGTTTCTAAAAAGGAATATGGTTCCTTCGGAATAAAGCAATAAGTTTTTCAAAGAAGCAGAATCCACATAAAGGTTTTTTTAGAAGTGTAACACTGACACTATAGAGGGAATGTAGCTTAAGTTTCCTTCTAGTCATATCATCTACCTGGCATCTTAGAAGGAGAAAGTCCTGTTGGGCTAATGCAGTTTCCGTACTTGTAAGCATAAAGATACTTTCCCAAGGACTTAAATTTATTAAGAAATTTCAAATATCAAGACTGTGGGTTGTGCCACTTCTAATCATCTCTCAAATCTCGAGATCATACCACCGCAGGTATTTATCACATCTCCCAGTTACTTGAGGAGTTAGAGATAATCTGACTCTATTACAGTGACTTACAATATCACTGAAAGGTTGTGAATATACATAAACTGGAATTTTACTGAAGTTGCAAATTGTTGTTGCAAAGCAGAGAAGTATTCCGGATACATTTGTGCAGCTCAAACTCAAAATCATGGGATATATAATTACACTGTTTCACCCTTTCAATGCAGATTTTCTGGGATTCTTCTCCAAAATGCCTGCAAGATGTATTTCTATATTCCTTTTATGATCAGTGACGAGAAACAGACAGTGCTAAGACATAACAGATGTCCATAGAGTAAAACACTAGGGTAATGCAGACCACTACTTAGGGGCTGGTAGTTTTAGCAGTGATTAGACAGAGTTCAGATTGTTAGCTTGGTTTTAGACATCACAGACGTTTAAAATTAGGTGAGATGAATCACACATTTTCTGTGTATTATTTAAATTTTACTATGTGCCTGTGGAGTTACTATATTACGTTCAGAGAAACTGAAACTCAAATAATTACCACGTATCACAAAGAAACTCAGTATCAAAACAGATTAACATGTATGAATTGATAGACTCAGGCTTCCATTTCAGATTATGCTCTGTCACAGTCTTCCTAATCCCAGTATTTCTCATGATTAATTTCAAGCAATAGGTGAAACTTCCCTTTTCTCTACAACACACTCTTTATGGCCTACATGTCATCTTCCTTTTCCTCACACATTCAAAGCAATCTCATGGCAGTAGAAACTGTGTTACAGAAGAAATATGATCTTGATAAATATTTTTCCGTTTGTGTTTTCCTTATAAAATTTGTAACTATTACGGAAACTACTCAACCGTTAAATGAGAGCAGATAGTGGATAAGAAACAAGTTCAGACACAGAAAATTAAAAAGAAGAAAAATTAAGTTATTCTTGCTATTAAATATAACCAATAACGTAACAGATATGGTGGCCATCATCTTGACAAACACACCGGAAGCATTTCAAGTAGGACTCTGCTGCTTGTGTTAGGAGTCTGTTCCACCACTGAGATGAGTAAAATCAGTATGTTCCACTGTGGACATGTGAAATATCAGCAACAATTACTTAATTAGCCAAAACTAGAAAGAGTTTTTGCACTTTGCTGGACATACTGATGACCTGCCTTGCTATGAGCTGCTTTTCTGTTTCTCCGAATGTTAAGGATGCACAAATTGTTCAATCCTTTGGCAGCCAATTATGAAGAAACTGCAAGTTGTCAGTAAAACCAAAGGAGGAAGTCATTCTCTACAGTCTTCCAACCTGCAGAGGGTTATCACCCATCTCTTCCCAAGATAACTAGGAAGAAATTCTTACTCATTTAAGATGCACAAATGTAAAGGTTTTGAGAATGCTTTGTGGAGATCTAGATAAATGTAGCTTTGGACAGCTTTTTTTCTTGTCTAGTAAAGGAGCATAAATACATATTTCATAGTTTGATTTTGCACAAAGTATTTTGCAAACCTTTGAGATATATTCTTTCACTGTTTGAAGAACAGAATGGAGAACCTGAAAGAGTGTCTCTGGCAACTCAGCCTGGTACTGCTTAACAGGATCCCAGGAACACCAGGAAGCAGGAAAGTGCCACATCGTGTTCTCTCTTTGCTAAGTTTTGACAGCAAAAGTGAGCCAAAGGGAGGCTAGAAACTGGGGAAAATTCTCCGGGTTCCATGTGGAGTTTCATTTAAACACACTGCTGGGATAGTTGCTAAGACCATAAAAAACTGTAAGACTACCTGCGTGACTACCACATCTAGCCTTTGCAGTTCATCATGAAAAGCAACACTTGATAGCTTTTATCTTTTATTATTTAAAGTGGATTGTCACACGGCATTTCATATCCATCATTCTGTAGTCACTCTCACACTGAATAGGAAAAAGGAAACTTTGGAAGACACTCTGTGAATGCTTTAATATTCTTTCAAAGAAAGCAGGTTCTGTTTGAATCAATCTCAACTGTTCTATCACTTATTCCTCAAGGAAAATATATATGTCATCTTCTCATAAATTATGTGAATTTATGTGCATAGAAAGTGGAGAAAGTCATTAAAAGGTTTTGAACAGATTTTTTACCAGTTCATATGGCCCATACAAATTACATTAAAATGTCAATTTGCGAAAACAACATCTGCCCAGAGTAAGCTGACATTTTCCCCTTTTTCCATTTTGTTAATCAACCACTAGCTGAGCAATTACTTATTATGAGTAACAGCATTTGATATAGCTCTTCTTTTCCCCTAAAGAGTCCCAAGGCAAACTCTGTGTAGTGGGGTCACTTCCACTACTGACTTCAAGTGAATTACTCCAGGTGCTTAAATCACACAGCAGCGAGGAACCTTGAATAAAAAATACGCAGACTAACTAATTTTGAGTCAAAAAGACCCGTACATGGAATTAATCTGTTTAGATCTTCTGCATCATGTAGTCTGTATAAACTCAACACCCCTTACTAGACAGTGCTGATTTGAAGATATCAGGTAGATTGGGTAGATCATCCATTCTCAGGTGTATCACTCCTACCTGGATAGGAAACATCTTACCTTCTTACCAAAGGAAAGGAAGCGTCTCCAATCGTACCCACAGGGAAGGAGCAAAGCTTTCAGACACACACAGGTGTCTTCACCTGCACTGACTCACTAGCTTAATTTCGAAAGAAAGGGACAATCACTGCAACATTCATGGCACTAAATTGGAGGCTCGGTGTATATGTGATGGGATTTTGTTTCTTTGCTGCCTAGATTCTCATCGGAGCAGTGATTGCCATGGGCTCAGCAGACCGAGATGGTCGTCTCCATCCTGGTGATGAGCTGGTGTATGTAGATGGGATTCCAGTGGCTGGCAAAACCCACCGATATGTGATTGATCTTATGCACAACGCTGCCCGAAACGGGCAAGTGAATCTTACTGTGAGGAGAAAGGTGCTACCCACGGGTAAGTGAATGCTGAGGAAGGTGAAAGAAAAAACAGATCTCAATGCTGGCAGCGCAAAAACATGCTGCTTTAAAAAACAGAGATATGTAAAATCGAACAGAACGTTTGTGTCATTCTGAAGAAAGAATAATTGTAAATATGTATTGCTTGTTTCTGTGACAAAAACACTACAGCTGAGTGTTGTTTCCTTCAGAAATGGAAACAATATTGGCAACCCTGGTGTGGTGACCATGAGTGCTCTGGATTTGTTCCATGCTGTCTTGATCTGTGCTGTCTCCTCTTGTCTATTTTTGGGATAAAACGTTCACCTAAGTGTAAGCTGTTGATGCTGACCATGTCAATAAACAATCAGAGAAAGGCTCAAAGACTGTTGACCATTTAGGGCAAGAACTCATTTCACTCTTGTATGTGTTAAAAGCCCATTTCTGGTCTCACTGATGTCACTTGGAGATTTCCCCCCGACTGCAATGCCAGCTGCCTGAAAACCATTCGTATGGCACAAGCAGCTCCCAGGAACAGGGCCGGATCCTCTCTTCAAACAGACACAGTCAGAAAATAAGCCTAAAACAACATGAAGGATCTGAAGTAAATTAAATGTTTAGACTAGGTCAATCTCAATTATTGAAAAACACTGGAAGCTGGAAAAATGTGTGGCAGCATCTCTTAAAGCTTTAAAGGGAGGATCTGCTGCCTTTCCATTGCAACCTCTACTTACACGAGGAAAGGAGTTTATTTCAGAACTTTTAAGACATTTGTGGCGAGTACACTTCACTGAGGCACCAGAAATGAGCAAAACCACCTTCCCAGCCTGTCGTGTCTTCTGCCTTCCCGCGCCCCAGATCCGCTGTCGTTGCCTGCGCCGTTCTCCTTCGCTCCCCTGCCAAAAAAGCCGCCCTCCCACTCACCTTCGTCTTCCCAGTCCCCCTCCCACTGCGGCACCGCAGCTCCCTGCCAGCCGCGCTCTCGCGGGACTGACTTTCTTCTGTTACTGACTCCAGAGTCCTCCAGCCAGAAAGGTCCCCCTCCGCCCGGCGCGACGCCCCCTCGCAGCTCCCCCAGCGCTAGGAAAATGGCCAATAACCAAGGTAATCCGCCGAGCGCTTGCGATTTAGCACCTTTCCCGGGTCAGGCGGCTGTACAGGCTGCAGGCAAAATTAGCACGAGGGGTAGCACAGAGTGGATGCCAGCCTTTGCTGCTGCTTGTTAAATATTAGATAAAAGGGTCTATTAAACACTCTGGTCTCCTGGCACAGAAAACGAGGCAAGCTGGTAAAACACCTGGAGTCATTCTTGGGCCTGGAGAGTGCCACACCGGGGAGTAGAGTGCGTAAATCATTAATGTTTAAGCATTTCAGGAGCTGAACAGGATTTTAATGTGGTGTGTTACAACATAAGCTTTGTGGAAAAAAAACTAAATGACTGATGCTGGGCATGACTGAAAAATGCAATACTAATTCATCAGGTCAATTGATTTCCTGTGAATTTCTCACTAGTGTGAATGTATACAGCAGAGGGATCTGGGGTTTTCCTTACCTGCCTGACAGCTGATGCACATCTCTTAGCCCTGGAATCACCTGGAATCACCATTATGCACAGATATTTACCCAGACCTGGAACAGAAAATCACCATTCACAACCTCTGGAAAACAATTTGATTAGGAAAATGTGATGTTCAGAACAATGCGGATTAAAATGCCATTTTTTCACAGGCAGAAGCAAAACATATTTTTTCTGATGAATATCTATTGCACAGCTGACAACTGAATAGCCATTTAAACATTTCCTCCTTTATGTTTCTTTTTCTGTGCTTAATGGCATTCAGTTGCATTCATTTATGGCCAAGCCAGCTCTTGGTCATTCTGCAGGGTAAGATAATTTCCTTTCTGTTGCAGCCACACTGACATAAACAGTATCCAGTTTTCTGAAACATGACAGCCAGAAAATGAGATTTCTCTTGTCACTGACTATAGCATTTAGTTGCAGATTTGGTTCAATAACTCCTGGATATTTTCAATTCTGGTGCAGGAGTACAATAATTGTTTGTTTTTCTTCCTCTTTATTCTCTCTAATCACTTTATTTCATAGTTGCAGAAGGACTACTAAAGGACACACCTGACTGAGGAAACAACAGCTTGTCCTTGGATGATGTTTATTTGATTAATATATACATACTGAAGGTCTAATTTGCAGGCTCTCTTCCTAGGATGTATGTGTGTATGCGTAAGCTCTTCACATGTTCAGTAGAATGACTCTGCCACTCTCATCACTCTGAACAGAAAACATATTACTTGGATTCATCTGAAAGTTCTGTATTAAAACTGTCAATAAATACTGATTTGTGTAAACAACTGAGATCTGTGATGAATATAAATCTTTTTTCCTATCTGGAAGTGTAACATTACTATTTTCAATTGCCAAAATGCTTGTAATAAAAAAGCGTGTAATCCCACAAGATTTAACTTGTTCCCCATTCTTGTTACTACAAAGCAATAGTGAAGTGTGGATGGACTCCATTTTCACTTCTGCTCTTTCCAACTCACCACACAAGAGCATCTTCAAAACCTTTAAATGAGTACTGCTTCTGTCATGACTCCCACAGAAAAACTATTTGTGATTATTTTTCATTGTATAACTGCTCTGTATCATGAATGTCTTTTGAGCATGCTAATCAACTTGTAAGAAGAACATTATGCAGCTAATCCTAATTACTCTATGTTAGCTGACTGCTTAAATTCTTCTAATCCAAACGCAAATAATTTTATATTGGATTAGACAGATTAACATTTTCCTCTTGATGACAGATCAACCGGCAGACAAGGGAACAGCTCTTGCTAATGTTTTTGCAATCCAGATAGCCACTGTTTCTTGCTTTCCTCTCTCGTGGATAGCTTAGCAGTGAGTGTTCATGCTTGCTTTATCTGATTGCCCTTGAATGTTTTGCATAATTGTGTAGATCCCTGTCTCTCTGCATCTATTACAGCTCCTAGTTTAATACTCACAGTCTGGGCTATAGGCAGTCAACTGTATTCATGTTGCATTAGCAAATGTAGTGTAAGTCACAGAGCCACTGAGCTAGTCAAACTGTAATACTGGTGTGATTTATGTTGTAGGAGAACCGTGCCCAGAGAATGGCAGAAGCCCAGGCTCAGTGTCTACACACCACAGTTCTCCAAGAAGTGACTACACTACTTATGCTAACAGTAATCACGCTGTCTCTAGTAGCAATGCCACACCGCCCGAGGGCTTCACTGCTCACAGCCTGCAAACCAGTGACGTTGTGATCCACCGCAAGGAGAACGAAGGCTTTGGCTTTGTTATCATCAGTTCCCTGAACAGGCCCGAGTCTGGGTCCACAATAAGTAAGTAAACCACATTTTTCAGAGTATATTTTTCCAAGTGCACCCCAAATTAAAAACAAAACAAAACAAAACTGCTGCTAATAATTGCTGCAGAGATCAAAACTGAAGGGACTCTCAAGGTTTCTCCCAAGGGCACCATTTTTTTGTCTGTTGTGCCTTGGACACAGGTTATTCTGGCCTCTGAGGCTCTGTGCTTCACACACTCACTCGTTTGGCTGTCAGACTACCACAGGGTTCACCCACAAAATAGATTTTCTCTGTTCCTCTGTCCCAAGGAGACACGCTGCAGGTAACCACCAGGGTTATGTGAATAAATGATTCCCCCACACGCAATTGAGTTACATTTTTTTTTAATCAAGATGAAGTTCAGGAACTTGAAATAAAAGCTGAGATCACAGCAAACCCCATGACAGCAGCTGTCCAGTTAGGGCACTGCAGAAGCTACTGAAAAATGGGGAAACTGGTTACATGGAGATGCAGGGAGCTTGATTTTTTAACTGCCTGGACTATACACAGTATAAAAGTTATGACTGTGTACAGAGAGATAGTAAGTATAGTGGCAGAATCTGCCCTTAATGATTATAGCCTAGTTTATGTTCAGAAAACTAATGTTTATTGGGGCTCAACTTCGTTGCTTTAATACAGGCACCTGGTGCCATCTCAAAGAATGTTCTAGGTACATGTAGGGAGAAGTCAGGCAGATGTGACACAGGACCTACAGGAGACTCTGACCCGTTGGCAGAGGCAGCTGCAGGCACAGGGGCGCCCTTGGGTGTTTCATTGGTATTTAACTAACTGGGAGCTGAGCCCCCTGGAAGGAGAAATCATAAAGGGCTTTACATTGAGAGACATCAACATCTCCCACCAAACCCATCTGAAGCTGTGAATGGTAACCACAGCTCAAAAACCAAGACAAGTGGTAATGTTTGTCATTTTGTAAATTGCGGCCTAATGCAGTCCTTTCCCTGCATTCAAAACGTATTTTGAAGGAACTGTTGTTTTGCCCAAAACTGCTTCCTGAGGGAACAGCTATTTTAACTTTTAGGGCCAAACTTTGCTCTTCTAAATTCATTAGAGAAAAACAACTAGAGAGCGTACTGGGAAAGCCATACTGCACAACAGCAAATGATCTCAGAAAACCTCTTTGCAGTATTTCATGATCATGCAGTTATTAAAACAGCTGCTTTTCATGTTAGCTCAGCTGAATTTTAAAATTCCATGATTGCCAAAATTAATATTGTAACAATACCATGGATAATTAGCCTCTTGGGACTCTGAGTTTTCACTTTATTGAATATAATAGCCAATTGGAAGTTCTTTGCAGATCAGACAGAGAAAAGAATAATCCATAGAGGACACTGAGACATACATATTAATCAGTTAAGTCAGTAATGAATTTTTCAAGAAAATTATTTCACATATAGGCTTTGTGGTTGGGGAAGACATAGAGGGAAAGAGGAGAGGAAGTAGAAAGAGAAAATGCCTAAGCAACCAAAAGTTCTGTGGCTGGAGTATCCTGCTGAGAAGAACAGACCCAGGTTCAAGATCCTGCTTTGCCTCCTGCCCTCCAATGTGTTCTTGTGGTACTTTTCTTCCTCCCCAAGAAACTACATAGGGAGCCACTGCTGAACACCTCCAGTAGTAAAGGAAAATGACAGTCTGATGCAGAAGTGACAAGCGAATTTATTCAAATAATAACTGCACTGAATTTCAGTCATCCCAAAGAGCACCCAAATCCTAAGTTTAGAAGAACAGCAGTGAACCAAAAAATGACATTTGCTGTAGACAGTGACAGCACAGAGAATAAAATACCCTTCCTATGTGAATTCTGTTTCAAAAATGTAGTAGGAAAAATAAGCTTAAAATGACATAATCTTTCATTAGTGATAAAAACAGCCTAAAAATCATTAGCCATTTGTAGTTTAAAGGCAGTCCATTTTCTTCACTTAATATGTATTTGGGCTATATTCACAGGAGTATAGATGGTAGATTGCAGGGAAATTATTATCCCCTTTTTGACAGCATTCATTAGGACCCATCTAGAATACATCATCCCAGTTTTAGGCCCTTCAGTACAAGAAATAGTTCAGCAGCATCCACTGAGACCGCCTGAGGTCCCTTCCAGCTTGAATTAACCTAAAATACTTTAATTAAAATGCACAATAAGGGGTAGAAAGCATACAACAAGAACAAAGTATCAACTGGATGTAGGAGGTGTAATGTCCAAAATATAGCTTACATCGATACAGAAATAGGGATCTGTGTGGCACCAAGTACCTTGGTAGTCACTTCTCATAGCAGCAGTATGTTAATTTGGTGAAATGTTGTACAATAGTTCAAGTGTTTCTGGCTTCAGAGCCAGTGTGATTATCTCCAGCTCATGCATCCCAGCATGGCACAGAATGATGTTGTGCAGACATACCATAAACGTACACAGTTAAATGTTGATGTAGTAATTGCAAGGCAACACTGAAAGAATCAAAATGGGCAAAAGAGGTCAGAAAAGGTAATATCTTGTAGTGCCAGACACTACTAAGAATAGCATAACCTAAGAAGTCTGCTCACTGGGAGCATCCTCAGGGCAAAGTGAAGAAGAGTTCCTTTGATTTAAGAATGTTTATTTTGATAACTCTGTTCCCCCCTCTACTTTCTTGTAAAAGCAAAAGATTTGAAGACTTGGAAGTATCATCATTGCTTTTTCTTAAGAAGGCAATTAATTGTGCACTGGAAGTATTTTCCTTGTTTTTGAAATCACACTTATAAACTGTGTTTTACAACCCAAGAAATTACAACAGCTCTTGCTCAGTACAGAAGCATGAACCTTGTGTCAGTAGGCGCTTGTGCTTCAAGCACCGTTAAAAGTGAGGTAGTAATTCAAAGACAGTGGCTACCAGCCTCAGAGCTGCAGGTTCATGTGTTTGCTGCTTTGCAGTTGGCCTGAAGCTCAAGGGGTTGCACAAAAGCTCAGCCTGTGGGTGTTTGCCAGGGAAGATAAAACCAGCTGTGGCTGTGAAGCCATAGGACCACCCCATTAAGTAAGAGGAGCAGAGCTCCACATGAGTCTGGTATCCCTTTCCCACCCTTTGTGATGGGGTGTTCGCTGTGCTGCTCCCACATAGCCCCTTAGGGGTGCTTCATGCTCCCCCTGACCTGGCAAGGAGCCATAAAACACTCAGGAACTCCCAGAGAGGAGGATATTGTTCGTGTTCCAAGGTTTATGGTCTTGGTCAACTTTTCTCTTGACGTGCTTTGCAATGGGTTCATCATCACTGTTGATTTACAGATCTGCCTTTGCCTTGCAGAAATTTTCAAAACACTAAGAGGCACAGAGTGAGGGCAGACTACAGCCATAATCAGGGAACAGACTATTTTTTCACATTTTGTTACAGGCATCACTGTAGTAGCTGTCATTTAAGTAAATTACTGTTAGTTAGTTAGGAGCCAGCCTTGAGATCTGGATGTAATTTTGACTTACTGGTACTCACTTAAACATTCAATTCTTGTGACACAATTTTTTCCTGTGTTTTATAACAGACGAAATTTTGTCCCCACTTGTCAAAGAATTGCTCAAGACGTTCTCTAATCCAGCATAGATTATTATCTTGCACCAAACTACACTTCTGATGTGGCACACATCAGGAGTGGAAAACAAGTGACAAGGTTTGAATACAGAAATTTCACAGGGCAAAGCAGGGGTGTAGGACAAGGTCAGCCACGCTTGAAAATTGTATCAGTAAAAGAAGATAAACTGTACAAATAAAAAACTGTGTTTGAGTTGTACATCCACGAGCAAGTCATTTTGGCTAATGCAGAATCCAGAGGACCTTAGAGTGCTAAGAGATTAAAAGAAAATTCACCTGACCAGGCTCCTAACCTGTTCCTAATGAAAGGATCAACTTCCACTGCCCATAAAACTATCATACTTTTGCCCAGACCCCATCCCAACGTTAAAGATGCTTTGTCTCTCATCCTGATAGGCCACCTAAATTACTCTGTGTTTTCTTTTGCTGTTTGGGCTACACATAAATTATCAATATGTTGTAATCTCAAGTGGTATTTCTTAAAATGGATTCAGTGTCATATTCCTAGCTGAATGATTGGAAGCTACAAACTCTATTTTTTCACTTTTATTTGGGGTAGATCTGGAATGCTTTAACTTCATGGCTCTGTGGGGACCTTCCCAGGCAACTGCCTTTGCCCCCCAAATTACGAACATCTACTAGATGCTCTGGTTCAGTGGCAGAGTTAAGTGGCTAAACTGAGCAAACTACAGCCTGTTTATGAAATCCTGTCCCAAGGAATATCTTCATGATTCCCCTAGTAAAAATACTTGCAGCGTATGTGATTCTGCAAGGAAGGGCTCCTCCTGGGACTGTCCCCTCTGAGTCCCCAGTGTCCTGCAGCAACACGGGAGGCTATGGAGGTGCAGCTGTCCTGGGGTGGCATTGCCTCACATGACACTACTGAGCGTCACATTACAGCTAAAACACTGAATTAATTAATCTATCCATTGCATTACGTTTAGGATAATACTCAACAGTGTGTGTCCTCCATGGTAAAACTCCGTTCTTGTGGAGACTTCAGGGTATCAAGATAAGTTCACTATCTGCATCCCGTGGAAATGTGCTTCCAGACAGCTGGAAAAGGCCAAAAGGAGATTTCTGCTTTAATTTGTCCCAGAACTTTATGGAGTACATTTGTCCTTGCCTGCTTCATCTCTTCCTGCTGCTTTTTCTTTGTGTGTTTGGGATGCAGCTTCCTCTAGGATAACTTGTTGTCCCCTTTAAATCTCTTTAACACCCTAATTTCTGTAGGAAAAAAAAAAAAAAAAGGTGTTGCAAACAGGTCTCATTAACTGGCAACTTCCAGTGAAATTGGAAAATTGACAATATTTCCATGAATTTTATTGTAGCAAGTAGTGTCAATTAGCACACTTACAAAGTGTAAACAAACTGAAAATACAGGCATAATCAAAAAACAATTTTTTAAAAAATTAAGGGCAGAAGACTGTTCGTACTAGTTACGATCTTCTTTCTATTTATCAAAACAGGAGTTGTAAATTTAATTTACCCTTACACTGCATATGTCAGTGACTGCTGGATTTTCAAAAAATAGTAAAACGGAGTCTAATGAAAGAAGTTTCTCTCACTCCTCGAAACATGCAGTCTTAACTAAAAACCATAGATCCAAGATAAGCCTCTGCTGACTGCAGAAAACAGCGTTCTGAAATAAGTCCCATTCAGTCCCAGGGTTCTTTGAACTCCTTGCAGTTTAGAGATAAAAAAACAGCTTATTGATCAATGATAACCGTGTCATCTGAGACAGTTATTTGTGTTGCAATTTCACCCATGCTCCTTCCTGGGTAAGAAGGTGCCTGGGGACACAATTTTCTGTGACCAATCTGCAAATGCTAAAGAAAAAAAGAGCTTTAGGAATCAGGATGTCCACCTACCCCAGCTTAGAGGTCTTTGGAACAGAGCGGTGAAAACCCACCTGCAGCATGAGTCCCCTGTGGCAGGTATTAGCGGGCAAAGAATCTGTTTTCTCATTTCTGCTTGGCTTCAATATTCAGGTTTGAGCTGTTCTCCTGCCTCCTCAGCTACAAAAATGCACTTTCCAAGCTTGTTTAACTGATAGTATAATTTGGAGCTAAAAGAAATTGTTACCTGATTAGTGTTTCAAATCAATATATGAAATTAAGAATAATGAAATAATCTTAAGAAGTGAAAGAGATTTTTTATATCACTGAAAATACACTGCTGCAGTTTGCAGGCATGAATTACTCAATCTGCTATTTGGTATTTTTGGAGAATAAAGCATGGAGGATCTCAGCCACATCACTCCCCTCTCTAGGCGACTTGTGTCCTCCAGCTTGTTCCTGAATAGGTGGTTTGGATCCAGTGGGGCCGCTCTTGTGTTTTCTAAGATCAAGCTCTGAGAGTTTTCTTAGCACACACCTGGGAAGGGAATCAAAGTTTTTCTAATGATTCCACAGGGCCCATTTTGCTTTCAGGAGAAGCCTGAATTAAGGTACCAAAGTTTCGTTGATTTTTTTCTTAGATCTTTAGATTTCTAAGTGACATGCATTCCTTCCCACCTGTCTTCTTATGCCTGTGACAAAATCATGCTCTGCAAGTAAATATGCTCTATATTGGCACACGACGGGATGTTTCCATTCATAGGTTCATTAACCGCATAAACAAAAGGAATTATTGTCATCTGCAACTATGCAGCATGACACTGATTTATATTTTCCAAGTGGGTGTCACATAAAAAACTCATCAATTTCAGGAAAATGTTTTACCTTGATTCTAATATTAGCCCTGATAGAAAGTCCACTGTGCACAAGCTTCCCAAATTTTAGATTATTCAGTAACAGTGAAATTACAGATGTTTACATTTAATATATTCTCCCAATTAAAATCTGTCATGCTGGAGCCTGCTGGTTGAATGAAAACTCTTGCACCTTTTGAGAGTTGAATATATAATAAATATTCATGTGATCAGCTGCATAACATTGAAAAGGACAGCTGGCTCAGGAAGGTTCATTTGCTTGGTTTACTATCTATATCCATTAACATTAGAAAAGATTGCAAGAATTTATCTGCCAGAGGGTTTAATAGATAGAGGTTTGATTTTTTTTTTCCCCTTAACTGATCCTTTTTGACATTCAGCTGCTATAAATGGAAAAAACAGGAAAGGTACTTTTTACAAAACACACACTCGACAGCTATGACTAGAAAAACTGAATGCATGTAAAAAAAATTATTGATGTAAACCAGAAAAGCATTATTTGTTGGCAACATCTTCTTAGAAACAGGTATTTCCAGCATATAGGTCTCCCAAGTAAGGAGAAATCATTTTTATTTCCAAAAAGCAAGAGGCTGTTATAGAAATATACAGTGTTAGAAGCAGAATCTGTATTCAGCAACTGCTCTGGCTTTGTGTACAGCTGACCCAAGCATATGGACCCTCAGTTATAAAGTCACAGAGTTTACTCTTTCTTTTCTATGACAAGGTGTGGGAAGGATGTTAATTTGGACCATGTAGAGTAAAAGTTCAATAAAACACACTGCAGGAAAATTAGATGCCATCGTAAGATCTATTGTTACGAAATGCTTCTGCAGCATTGATGGTTTTGGCTAGGTTTTTTTGGATCTAGGATTATGATTTCTGCCTTGGAAGGACTTTTTTTCTGGAGGTAGATATCCATATATATCACTCCTAGCTATCACATTTTGGATGACTTGATGGTATTAGAGAAAAAAATCTATATATCTGGTTTGAAGGACTGTATGTTTCGTATACATATAAAGTGTATCTCACTCATTTCCCATATTTTCAACAGTTTAAAAAAATCTTTATAAATCCCTGTTTACCAAAATATTTTTCCCTGGCAGTCTCATCCCTTGTGTAGTCTATGAGAACTAAGAAATGAGTTGTCCTGCAAAGGGACAGTTTGTTTTCTGTGTTCATTCTTAGTGTGAATAAATGATTCCTAGGGAAAATATTTTTTTTTTTTTTTTTTTTTTTTTTCTATTTTTTTTTTTTTTTTTTCTTATTTTAATGNCACTAATTTCCCATATTTTCAACAGTTTAAAAAAATCTTTATAAATCCCTGTTTACCAAAATATTTTTCCCTGGCAGTCTCATCCCTTGTGTAGTCTATGAGAACTAAGAAATGAGTTGTCCTGCAAAGGGACAGTTTGTTTTCTGTGTTCATTCTTAGTGTGAATAAATGATTCCTAGGGAAAATATTTTTTTTTTTTTTTTTTTTTTAAATCCAAGTGTTTCTGTATAGCCTGCTAATATTAAATGCTGCTCAGGTAACTCTGTGTTTTGCAATAAGTGGATTAAATTCTCTGCAGAGTCTAATCTGGGCACGTGCTGCCACTTTTCAAGATGTGCATATGTTTAGAGAACAGCTTGTGGCGAATTCTTAAAAGTGGTGTGAATAGATTCGTAAAAATTTTTTAAGGGCGAGTGGATTCATTTATCACCAGTCAAGTGATCTGGGACTTCCTTTGAAAGGCTCCATTATTAATTGCTCTGGTTAGATAAAAATGAAACACCAAAGATGCAATTTAAGAAAAAATACGATGTGCTAACAAAGCCGTAATTAAATGCCAAACATGGGAGGTTTCTTCCTGAGGAGACATCTGTGATGCTGTGAGAGATGGAAGAGCTGCGGAGCTCCGTGCTGTCCCTGGCCACGACCAGCAGCAGGGGACAGCACCTGCAGCAGACAGGCCTTCCCCAGGCATCTCCTCAGCTTTCACAACAACCAGCAGTAGATCCACCCCTGGCAATTTGTCTAATTCCTTTTGGAATCCTGTCATTCTTCTGGCCCTCCAGAAGGGACCAGACTCCTTTCAGAGGTGCCCAACGACAGGATGAGGGGCAACGGGCACAGACTGAAGCACAGGAGGTTCCATCTGAACGTGAGGAGAAACTTCTTTACTTTGAGGGTACCAGAGCCCTGGAACAGGCTGCCCAGAGAGGTTGTGGAGTCTCCTTCTCTGTAGACATTCAAACCCGCCTGGACACATTCCTGTGTGATCTGCTCTGGTGACCCTGCTTTAGCAGGTGAGTTGGACTGGATGATCTCCAGAGGTCCCTTCCAACCCTGACCATTCCTTGAAGGCTGTCCCACCTTCTCCAAGCTGCAGATGTTGAGCTCATGGACTACTTTGCACAGAGGCTGTCCAGTGCTTCTGCCTGCCGTGCTGCCTTTCACTGAACCTTTGCTGGCTCAGCGCTGTGATTTTTGAGTGGGGATAATGGAACTGTCAGCAATACTCAGCTGCAGAGTAGTAACTAACAATGGTATGTTTTGTTTGATATTGCTTTCCTAGATCTTAAAATTCTCTTTACTGTTTTACTAAGTTTATGTTTTTAGAGAAGTAGGCAAACTTATTTCAAGGTCTCCTAAGTGGCAATAATTAATTTAGCACCCATTCCTGCTTAAGCTTAGCCAGGGTTATTTTCTCCCCATGTGCATCATCTTGCATTTCTTTTCATGAGATCTTGTCTGCCACTTCACTCAGCCCACTCAATACCGACAGTTTTACAGCTCTTCCATGCCTATTTTAAATGTGACCATTCTGAAAGTTTCTCCATTATGAAAACTCACAGTTCATTTCTACCTTTTCTCCTTAGCTTTTACCTAATTAATTCCCTCTGAAAGTACCTCCTTGTCCTTTCACAGTATTTCACCACCAAAAGCTCTTAAAAATTAAAAGTTTTCTAGCATATTCTGACGTGTTCATCTTTTCATGAACAACCTGCATATGAGATAACCTGCATCCCTTAGAAGCACCCATGCTTGTAAATAAATCCTTAAATAAATCCTCCTCTCCCAAAGCAGCAGCAGGGACCATGGTGACCAGGATGTTGTGGCTTAGGAGGAGACTCAGGTGGAACTCCACTGGGAGAGCAAGCAGAGACCAGGTGCTCCTTGGGATATTACTGGGAGAGAAAGAGCCAGGAGGTAAACTTCTCCTCATATCATCTAGAAACGCACAGAAACCAGCTTCTGCTGAATTGCTGTGAGTTTCGTTAGTAAGTCACTGGATTTGCGAATAAAAACCTGATACAGTATACCAGTGGTCTCTTTTGCAGACTCTGATAGAGTTCCTTCCGCAAAAGCTTTCCACACCCCACTCTGCAACAAGATCATACAGCAACACATTGCATCAACACAACCTCAGAAGAGGACCATTAAGTCCTCAAAAAACCAAGTGCAGTGGAAAAGGTACTTTGACACACATGAACTTTGTTCTGATGGTCACACTGTTAATCCTCTCATAGCATGGCAGGATGGAGTGTGGTGATACCAAAACATTTAGAGTAGTTACCTTTCTCAGGAAGATAAGGGCCTAGAACATTCCTCCTCTTTCTCCCCTCTTCCCTTTTCTCAGGATTTGGAGCTGGGTCAGACTCTCATGGCTCTCCCACCTCCACCTCTGAGTTGGCCGGTATTGCAAACATGCAGGCATCTGCATCTTCTCGTCAGCCCCAACAAAAACCGTGATGGAAAATTAATAGAATTTCCTATCTCCCTCAACTCACTACTGAAAGTATGTTCCTACTCAATTATTTAGGCTATCAAAAACATCTTCTTCAGGGTTAGAAATGGCAACCATGGGAATTTTTACTATGACATATTGGCCATAATACATCCCCTTGTTTCTTCCTACTAAATTTCTTGCTCCTTCGAATATGGCAGTCTCATTTTCACATCTCCACTGATGTGTACTATAGGCATGATAATTTCTTGCATTACATGTACTGGAAACAGGCAAGTTTTAGTCTTAACTTAAATGATACTTGGTGATGCTTTAAGATTCAGCGAAAGGCTCTGTGTGAATGTAAACTATTTTGCTGTCAAGTTCCTCTTTTACTTGTTTACCTACTGATATGCATGCGTGGCAGTTATAGATTTGCATCAGGGTCAAAATAAATGCAAATTTCGTACAAAGTATGGATATCCATACTTAATATATTTTTTTTAAAATACAAAGGTTTAGTCATTGTGACATAAATTGGGTGTTTATTTCCTAAGCAGCAAGACATTTCTGAAGTACACCTAGCTGTGTCCATATTACTAAAGCTGTAGTTTAATCTGTATTCTTGTCTGAAATACAGTGGTAAAGAAACATGCAGTTTGATTATGGCTTGCGCTTCAGAGTACTCATATTTTTAGTTCTCAGAAAATTAATTTTTAACACTGTAAACAACACTTGCATCCATACTAGAAACAAAAGTCACTTTGAGGTGTGTGTATTGTGACTTTGCATGAGATGTGCAATCTGCGTTTGTCACCATGACCTTCAGGGAATGTTTATCAGAGGGCTGAGAAATTTGTTCTGTGGTGATGGAGTGTTCTGAACATGTCTCTTGTTAGGGCTTTGTTTTATACGATCATTGATAGCCTATATTTCTCCCAAAAAATGTTTGATTAATCTTTTCTTTCACCTTTTCCAAGTTATCTTTAGAAGTGAGAATTTTAAAGGTTATATTATTTCAAAGGAAAAAAAAGTAGGGGGGAGATAAGCCAACTGTTTTTAAACACCAGTTGGAGGAGGACAGTGAGGCCAAGCAGCTTTGTGCTAAGTTTGCCAAGACTGAAATGTGTGATTGGTGAGGAATACTCAAACACCATTATGATACTAATAAAATATGTAGTCAAATTTAACTGTGATAAGTGTATTTATGAATAGCAGAGAGAAAGAAGAATAGCATGCTCTTTGGGGAGCCTAGGTAGAGAGAAGAGTCAGCTATAGTATATACATGTAGTTAAAAACCACAGCAAAAGAGAGTTGTACTGCGAGAAAGATCAAGACTAATATGTAGAAAAATCATTGGGAAATGAGGGAAAAGACAAACCAAGAGAATGGATGGAGTACACAGAAAGACTGAGAACCACAGAGAAGAACAAAAAGGGAAGAAAATTTTATCGCTGATGTTTTGAGAATGCGTGCGCATGCATGTCTATTTGATGTAGTAAATGTGTAAATTCACGCTGGTGTGTATCTAATTAGAAAGCTGTGCATCTCTATAAATCTTCAGTATGTTTTCTGTTTATCAATTAACTTATTTGAATGGAGGAGGAGAACAATTTAGTGAACCCTGGGAATTGTCAGTAGTAGCATCTATTTGTATATAAAATAAATCATGTTTGCAGGGCCTCTATTGCAACATACAAATAAAGAAATTCTGTAAGCTAGGAGGTGGGAGGCAATTTATGACTACTACTTATTGTGCAAATTTATCCCCTTCATGGTTTAAAAGCCTTATTGTTCCCCTGATCTGTTTATTATCTTGTTACATGCCAGGTTTGCAAACTAGCTGAACCATAATCTGATTTTGGACTTCATATGTAATGTATATGCACATCTGGATTCTGAATTCTTAGTGAAATTTGTACTGTGTTAATGCAAATCATGTTGTATAAGAATTTAAGTGTTTATACACAAGCTGTTTTTTAATTCATATAGAGCTTTCTTCCAAATGAACCCATTTTCTTTTGCTTGTGGACATCACCATTTGTTGCGGCATATGTTAACTGTGACTATTTTTCCTTGTCTAGCTGTACCCCATAAAATAGGGCGGATAATTGATGGAAGTCCTGCAGATCGCTGTGCAAAACTTAAAGTTGGAGACCGGATCTTAGCTGTGAATGGCCAGTCTATTATTAACATGCCTCATGCAGATATTGTGAAGCTAATTAAAGATGCAGGTCTCAGTGTAACTCTTCGCATCATTCCTCAGGAGGGTAAGTCAGTAGCCTTTAAAAACAGGAAGAAAATTTTAAGTAGCCTCCAATTAGTTTGAATTATGTCACAGCTTGAAAGAACATCTTTTGTTTCACTTTCTCAGCTGTAATGTGTAGCACACCAAAATTACAGCCTTACAACTAACTGGAATAATAACTGAATTCTTGAAAAGGTTTCTAGTTATGAAAAGGATATCTAAAACAAACTTGGATAAACCCGAGTGAGAGCAGAGTACCAGAGAGTCAGTGGTAATGTCTTTTGGAAGATTTCCTACATGGAAAAGCACCCTAAAAGAGAGCCAGGTTTTGAGTTCATTCCCTTATATCCTGCTATAAACCAAACTAAAGTCTGGCTTACAGGAGACTGCAATTGTCATCACCAGACATCTTCAGCCACCAGTTACCTGTGACAAAGTGAAGGAAGAGTTCAGATTTAGTAGTTTCTTCCACATATATCACTATAAATGCACAAAGCAGAAAAGATCTAAACCCTGTATTCTCTCATTTGTAAGGTGAGGGTAAGGGGACAGACTCATTAGCCTGTTCATTACTCCACAGCTAATCAGTGAAGATCTTTTGATGTTGGCTTCATGGGTTTCAGGTTGATTTCAGGGCTTTTTTTAGTTTAGTGATGTGCTGTACTGATGTATGAATTATACTGCATTAATGAGGCTGTGGCTTTATATCTCAGAAATAGCATTAGAGCTAGGAATGTCACACAGCAAGTTGTGTAATTGCTTAATGATCCATGCTCCAGTTAGACGACCTTCACCTGCTGCCGCATCCAGCAATGGGACAAGGAGACAGTCTGACACTGACCATGGACTGCAGCTGGGGGAAGTTATCTGCTCTGTTAAATGAGTTCAGTGAAGGGAAAAATACAAACATACACAAGTTCAGAATTCACACCAAAGAGCTGCTGTATAATCACTGGAGGTCAGTTTTGCAAGCGTCCACAAAAGAGTGTGATGCTGCATGCAGTCCGTGCAGCTTATTTAGGCCACCCTGGTATCCGGATAAATTCATAATAGCAAATTGCTAATACTTCAGTGTTAGAGACAGATACCTTAAATTAGAAAGAAAGCAGAGGTGCATCTGAGATGCAGTGCTACGAGATGTTCTTGGATGGTGAGAAATTATGTGTCCAAGTCATGGCTTCCCTGTGTGACACTGGACACCTCATTTACCTCCTGATATTAGCTTGCCAGCTTCTAAAATTGGGAAAAAATCTAATACCTCTGTAATGCACTTTCAGGTGAAAAATACCATATAAATGCAAAGCAGTTTTAGAAGCAGCTTATGATTTATCTAGTTCATCCATAGTTATGAGGGTAATGTAGAAATGAGGGACAATATTCCCAATCTTCATCTCTGAAACTTCGCAATACAAAAGAGACTCGCAGATGCAAAATTGGCAATTAAAGCTCTAAGCGTAGTAATTACACAGACAACTATTGTTTATGCCTGCATGAGGAGTGTTTTAAGTGCAAATATACAAGCTTTTTTGACAATTAAGCCTAAATTGAAAAGATTTTTAATAAAGTAGACACAATTTTTAAAATAATTACAAGCATAAATAAGTAGAGAGCCATTAGAAATGTGCAGCCATGGGGGACAAAATCACATGTTAAAAATAAAAAACAAAATCATTCAAAATTCAAACTAGATTCAAATATAAAACTAGGCAACACCTGGATGAGGCATAGCTATTGCTATTAGGAATGCTCAGCCATACGCATGTCCGTGCTGGAACCTTTGCACCGCATCACACTGGCCTCACTTGTTCTGTTGCAAGCAGAAATAAAAAAAATATGAAGTGTACCTTTGCTGTTGATAGTGCTTGGGCAACTGCTTCTGCAGTGCTCTGGCTGCTTGTGGGTGGAGACTCCCTCATTTGTGCTTCTTAATAGGTAAATGATGAGCAACATAACTGTTCTAGTGCCTCAGGAGAAATTTATTTGATATGAGCTCAGTGCTAAATGTGTCTTCCCCCAAATGCAGCGGGAAGCCTGAAGGAAGATTGACATTCCTTGTTTGCATCAAGGCCACAGGCCACATTTCCTACCCCAGCCTGTCTTTTTGAATTTTATGTTGTTTGGAAAGGGGGATTCTGGTTTTCTACAGTGTTCCCACATGAAGCCCTGGTCATTTGGCACAATACAGTGAAATAAAAGATTGGTTTAGCTGGTTATTCAGAATTTATTGAGATTGCTTTTACTGTTCACTGTCCCCAAAGATTTTTAAAAGATACGAAACTCTTGTTGAGCTCAAAGCCAGCAGGAGCTAACACAAGCATCGCAGAGTTTTAGCTTTCGTGACGACAGTCTGTCATCCTACAACAGTGGTGAAAGCAATAACATTTTTCGTTCTCTCAAAATGGAAAGTTTTCAAATATCAGTATTTCTAGGCTTTAAAAGAAAACATGAAACACAGAAGCCATTTGCCTTGTTCAATTATCTTTTAAATAATGGAGGTGTCAACGGGAGTTATAGAAGTGACCAAGATTTCAGATCCCACTGACTGTCAAAACGAGCCCATTAGGTTCAGATGTCCTAAAATCTAATTATAACCCAAGCAAGTAAAAGCGACAAAGCATAAATTTTTCAGAGGTAGCGTGTGACCAAAAGCGGTTATTGTCTACCTTTGCCCTTTATTAAATGCCGCGCTGTGACAGGTCTTTAATCTCCAGCTTCCCAATACGCAGAGCTGAACAGCCCAGCCTCAGCCCCCGGCTCGGAGAAGCAGAGCCCCATGGCCCAGCAGCACAGCCCCATGGCCCAGCAGAGCCCCCTGGCCCAGCAGAGCCCCGTGGCCCAGCAGAGCCCCGTGGCGCAGCCACCGCCTCCGCAGCCCCTCCAGCTGCAGGGACACGAGAACAGGTAAGAGCGGCTCCTCTGGCCTCTGCCTCCTGCGAGGACCACGGGACAGCCTCCTGCTGGGTCCTCATGATGTTCCCAGCAGCTGTGAGCCACCGCTTGTGGGGCTCTGGCGCCCCACAGCCCCGTGATTGCCTTCGCAGAGCACGAATTGTGCGTGCCAGGATGATCTGAAAGTCTTACTCAGGTATGAAAACCGTCTAGCTAAACTTCCTCAAACGTCCATCAGGATCATACGTTTGCCAAGGAACTAAACGCTGAAGTATTCCTCACTAACAATGTCGTTGCTAATGTGCTTTCTTATGTCACTACAACTTACAAAGTGTGGGTATCTCAGTGTCTGATCATGAAGTGTCCTTTTTTTTTCATTATCTTGCATGTCTTTTTTGGTTTTTGGGTTTTTTGTCTATTAGAGTTCTGAACCCAGGAAGATATTTCATAACAGGCTTAGTCTATGTTGTATCATTTTCCAGTAAATTTCTCTTGTGTAATTTATGCATATGCAGTAACAAACTTCGTGATGGAAATTAAATGGCAGACAGACAGAAATTTTGTGAGCAGCTGTATTGAAAGCTGTGTATATAAAAAGCATGCTCAGGCTATGAGAGGATACAAGTTTCTGCAATCCTCAATCAACACTATTTAGTTTTTGGATAAATTCTTGGGATGCTAGATGAGACTGATTACACTGACTGTCTTTGTGCTAAAGTTCAGCAACCAACATACCTCATCAAGACCCTCTTCCCCAAATAGGAGATGCTGCTTACAGAATTGGAACTTTTTGCTTCTGGAGATACTTGAGTGTAGTTGTGATTTAGGCACTCTGCCCTCTAACTCTCCTTGCTTAACAGATGTAGCACTTTCACTTGCCCAAAATGATTTTCTCTCAATTAGTCACACTTGGCAAATTTCTTTGTCTTATATTTCATTGAGTACATTTTCCGAAAGTGATCATCTCCTGGAAGACATATGTTTACGACAAAACCCAATCCAAAGCTTTCACAGAAGTCTCTCTGTGCAGTTGTAAGTCTGTATTAAATGTCTGTTGAATTTGAAATTTTCAGAGGAGACCACTAAGTTCTATTAATTAAAGTTCCAAGAAGAAATTCTGTGACAGTTTTACTGAAAAGCGTAAATTATAATCAATCGTATTACCATTTACATATTCACCAAAAATTACAGTGCCTCCAACTGTAAATAAAAACACCATCTTCTGGGATACAGCTGTAGATGTACATGTATTGGGAACCTGCCTAAGGATGACTCTTATTCCAGAAAAAGCTTCATTGTTGCTAGTTCATACAGTATCATTTTTCAGTAGATTTTATACGTCAGATTACAGCTTGTTTATGTAGTCACATACATTGTTTCATAATCAAAATACAATAAGATGTTTAAAAACTAGAATTTCTACTTCCAATATTAATAAGATTCAGTATCACTGTAATCCTGTTCATTCTCCATCTTCTTTTTATAGGATGATGATATTCAGTAAAGGAAGTAAAAGGATTGCATGTATACATGTAGGTCTTATTATAGATGCCATGTACAGGTTTTAAAAGAACTTGTGGCAGTAGATTATTTTCATCTTCTCAGAAAAGCCAAAGGGAAATAGTTCTGATACTTTGGTGTCTAATTAGACATTTAGCTAATTAAAGCTAGTGTGTAGGAAGATTTGCCATAATGTTACTCTAACTGTACTAATAAAGTAATGAAGTTGTGAAACACATCTGAAATGTTTTGAAATGTTTAGATTATTTAGGTTATCTTTTCATAGATAAATTAACATGATCAAAAGAAATGCTGTCATATATTCAAAATGTAATTTTTAAAAATCACTAAGTACATTTCAAAATCCCTTTCACAGTTTACATGAGTTCATGTATCTGTATGTGTACATGTATATACATGGTCACTTGGTTGACTGAAAACTTCCAGATCAATATTAAAGCAGAGTTCAAAGTCTGCATTTCTTGTACAGGAAAAAAAATATTTCCTTCGTCACTTAGGGGATGCTGTAAAAGCATCTACTATGTGAAAAATTTTGTTAAATCTAACTCAAACCACTGTTACAGAATTACCTTGCTAAAAATGTTCAGAACTTCCTTTGTGCCCATTCAGCATGTTACACAGCTGAGACACAGAGGTTTGCAGTAAGAAATATTCCATAATTCACCCTGAAGTGTTAAGTGCCATTATGCACCGATTTTCATGTGGTAAGGGAGCCACTCATTCCCACGAGTAAATTAATGAACTAGTTGCTGTACTACAGAAAGTCACTTTTCTTTGAAATGTTAGAACTCATCTTCCCGTAACCAGTTATCAATTAAAACAAAATTTTATTCATTACTAATTCCTCATTAGCCAAATTTGTTTTCCTTTCACTTTGTGTTACTTCCGTGTATAACTCATGATATGACCTGCTATGGGCTTGTAGACAGACAGTGTTACAGGGAGTGTGTAGAAATAATAAGAACAATGCACATATCAAAGAATACTTTCCATCAAAAAGATAGCAGCTGGTACAAATAATATATCCTTATTTAATCTTCAGAAGCTCACAAAAAAAAACAGCTTACATCAATGAAAGAGGGGTTATAAATGTCTGCACTGATGTTTCATTTACTCCATAAAAATCTTTATAAACTCGGTGCATTATTTTGTAGTGAGTATTGTAGGTGTTTTCACATGCAGTTTCACCTTCCAAGCAGGCAAGATAAGTGGGAATCAGGATGCTTTTCCTGTTCTTGCCCCTTTGAGCCTAATCCTGATCTCACTGCTACGAGATGGAATATCACACAGTATGACCCAAGGGAAAATTGCTTATGT
This sequence comes from Pampusana beccarii, assembly GCA_013399365.1. Taxonomy (NCBI): domain Eukaryota; kingdom Metazoa; phylum Chordata; class Aves; order Columbiformes; family Columbidae; genus Pampusana; species Pampusana beccarii. The sequence continues at coordinate 117,073 of VWYH01000889.1, forward strand.
CCATGTTTCAAAAGCACTCTCTGTTTTTTGATACCTCGACAATTTACTCTTGAAAGTTTTGCTTCTCTGTGAAAATTTGTTTTATGCAATTTTACACTCAGGCAGTTTGCTTTCACTCCTCAATATTGCATGCGATACGCATTTTCAATGTTTTGCCGCTTTCTGAAACTTAGTCATTTTGTCTTTCTCAGTTATAGGTCGGAAGTAAAAGCCAGGCAGGATGTGAAACCTGACATCCGGCAACCTCCATTTACAGACTACAGGCAGTCCTCCCAGGACTACCGACAGCCTCCGCTGGACTACAGGCATCCTCCGGTGATGGATTACCAGCAGCCACCGCCGCTCGACTACAGGCAGCCACCCTTGATAGATTACAGGCAGCATTCGCCCGACACCAGGCAGTACCCTCTGTCAGAGTACAGGCAGCCCCAGGTACAACCTGAAACACCTAGAGCACTCCTAAACGGAAAGCTTTAGGTTCTATTGGGAGCAGTCATATATATCGGTTTAAAAGCTGACATTACAGAAGAAAAGGCACCTTTGTTGTTTTTACTCCTGGTAACTATCTTTCTGTAGTGAAAATGAATTCACAACCATTAATATTAGTGAAGAACTATGTGATCTGACAAATAACACTATATTTATAATTGTGCAACTATAATTTTAAACAAATGCTATTTTTAAGGTACTGGAGAGTTAAAATCGAAGTGCTAAAGTAAGCTGCCCTTGCATCAGTAGAGTTTTTTTTTTTCCTAGGAGCATAATACAGTCATCAAACAGTGGATGTACTAAGATCAGACTGCATTTCTACAGCTTTATTGAGGATTTTTATCTAATATTAATAAACAAGGAAATAAATAGAAGTTAATCCGAACTGAGAAAGTTACATTTCTGTTGGTGGTAGTCTGGATGAGGACAAACTAGCTTGTGCAACTAGTTTCTCTGACATCAGCCATGACCTTACAAATTACAAGAATAAAGAATGAATAAAGCAAGCTTAGATGAACAGTTATGTTACTTTGGACAAGACTCTGCTGATGACCAATATTTACTCACAGCTGAAAAGAGCTGAGGATTTAGCCCAAAGTTCAGACTTTCCAAAAAAGTATTAAATAAGGGATTGTGAACTTCTGGACACTATATGCCAGAACCATATATAGATGGTCTTTCTGTCCATATTTTCAAAGCCAGACACATAAGCCATATCAATGAAAATATTCAAATTCTTTGATGGGATCCAGAGAACCCCAGAGAGCCCTCTGAAATGTTATATATTTCAGTATCTAAACAGCAAATCCCCATCCTCATATACATACCCAATAAGATGCTTCTTGGCATCTACAGAGTTGCTTAGATTGCCTGTTTCTCACCATTTCCAGTTTAATTCTCTAACCACAGGATTACTCTCATTTTCCTCATGCTCCCATAACTCTTGCATTCCTGGGTGTCAATGGATCAGAAGCAACAAAGCAAGTTTCTACCCAGAGCCCTCTATGGGGTGGTAGTTAAGGTTCACCAAGGAAAAACTGGAAAGATGAATCTCAGGCTCTGCAGGACACAGAAAGGATGAAACTCAGACCTCCTACTTCCCACTTCCTCCTCAAGCACGTTTTAACTGAAGTGATGAGAGTCACTGTACTTTGTGACTCCATGCCTGCTGATCATGTTAAGTTCTGTGGGAAATTTAGGAGATAAAATCATAGAATACTTTGGGTTGGAAGAGACCTTCAGAGGTCATCTAGTCCATCCCTCCCGGAATAAGCAGGGACATCTTCAACTAGATCAGGTTACTCAGAGCCCTGTCCAGCCTGGCCTTGAATGTTTCCAGGGATGGGGCTTCTAGATGTCTCTCCTACTAATTTTTAGTTGTGATGGTGCTTATACAAGAACTACCTGCTACCTCACTTGTCAAATCAGCACTTCTTGCGTAAACACACTTAGGTACCATGAACGTATTGAGGGTGAATCTGGAAACCATCTAGAGAGCTTTTGGTACCAGGCAACTGCTGGATGACACCCTCTCAGGGTGTTTTAGACTTTGGCATTTACATTTTACTGAAGTCTCTTCTCAGAAATGGCCAGTATCAGCGCAAAAGCATACTTTGAAGGTCTGTTTGCTTGGATCAGTTGGATAGATGCATTTTTGAAGACTTGTATTTGAAGTTTTCTTAAATGTATAACATGACATTCGTATGCTTGTCTTTCATTTTGTATTTCTCTATACAGGACTTTGATTATTTCACTGTTGATTTGGAGAAAGGAGCCAAAGGTTTTGGGTTTAGTATTCGAGGAGGAAGAGAGTACAAAATGGATTTGTATGTGTTGAGGTTAGCAGAAGATGGACCAGCAATAAGAAATGGAAGGATGAGGGTAAGTAAAATGTAACATTTTTTTCAGCCTTTACAGATATATTTGCTGGTGGGGTCAAAGAGAAGCAGTTTTTTAATCTCTGATCAGATTTTAAAGAACCAATGCCAAACACCTTTAATATTATAAACTTGTCCTGGAAGAGCTGAAGAAATTACTTGAAACATATAGTAGGCCTGTGTAGTTTGTTTGTGGAATAATTGTATTACTTCTTGTTGTTAGTACCTTTTACTGTTTTATACATTTTTCTCATTATTCTTTCACTCGTATCTAAGCAACTTAAAAATCTCTGACAGAGAGTTTGGTATTTCTTTTGTAATATCAGCTAAATTAACAGTTATGTCTCTAATGACAAAAGCAAAGTGGTAGCTATGTGACATTTATTGGATAGCTACAAAACCTAAGACTTGGTCTGTGTTATTTTACTAATTCAATCAAGTTGCTTCCATAGTGTTTGCTAAGTTTGTTTATTGATATTATTGAATCTTTTTTGTAGGGATCAGTTTTAACTATTTGTCTACATAGGTCTTAGTGCATTTGAGTCCTCTATTGGTAGAAATCATCATAATACCACATCCAAATCCTAAATGTAAAAGCATTCACCTAAGAAATTCCATTATTTAAAAAAAACCACATTGTCACGGAGGCAGCCCAAAAGTCAGTTCATGAAGGCAATAAGCTCCAAACAGACGTTATTCCAACCAGAACTGTTTAACAGAGAACCAACTAGAAAGGGGGTTTATCAAAATTACTAAAAACATTTACAACATTATAAAACACAGGTTCAGATACCGATTAGGAGTTCAGTTACTACAGAGGTGGTTCAGACTCAAAAGATAAGATCCCAAAACTCTAGAGTAATGATTCAAAATGTGCATCTTCCCACTTTTACAAAGTGAGGACTCTCAAAGATACCCAGAAGATCGCTTACCAGTTTGGCAAGGTGTCTCAGTCCTCAAGGAATGTTCCTTAGTTGGCCAGCCTAAGGAGGAGAGTCTTAGACTGCAAACCCACTGCTCCAAGGAAGACCAACTCAATGGGGGTCTCCATCAGCTCCATTTATACCCTAGTTGAATCTGAATTGCTAGTTGTCTGGAAACTTCTCTCAACCAAGGCATTTCATTGGTCAAGAGCCCTGTCTGTTGACCAAGTACCATATACATGACCACAGTGGTCTATTGGTTGAGCAGTTTTCGGGCAGTGGGGAGGAAGTGGATCTATCGCATATGTGTTCTGTTTAGGAAAAATAAGCTAATCAAAGTAAATTGTTTTAATCTGTTCAGTTGTACTAGGGTCAACACAAAAAAAAATTGTTCCTGTATCTAATTAGTGCAGCCTTGTTGAACCAATATTTAATTATGAAGATGGGCAATGGAAATTGTGTTCTGTACAGTAGTAATAGCAGAATTTGCAAATGTCACAGTTGTTACACAGACTCTGTTTCGTGATACTAACGATCTCACCAAGTTTGATTTCATGCTGAAAGAGCATTGTCATCCATCTAAATATGGAGTCAGAGACTTCCTGTATATAACTCAGGGGTTTTAGTATGCTTCGAATCACCCTTAACTTGCCTGCTTTGTAGAATTTTAGAAGTCAGGTAGTTCTCAGTCATACTGGGGAGAGCAAAACTCTGGCACTGGGAGCTTGCACAGGGGAGCAATGGCATAAACAGTCCCTGTGCTGAGGAAGCCAGGCAGGCAACTGGGAACTGAGAACTACTCCCACAATATTTGTTGTGTGGAGTAAGGTGAATTAATGCTGCAGCTAGAACTCCAACCCAAGAATCTTATCTGGTGAGTGCTTTCATCCTTTACTGCAGCAGTATCACAGTCAGTTGCTCTTGGTGAAAAGCCATAAGCGAGATGTATATTATCAGCCATAATGTGATTAAAGTTGAGGAAAAAGATGTGCTTTTAATGAGCTCTGGAATCATGTTTTTGGAAACATATGGTTAAGATGATAGAACAATGCCTTTAGAGAGGGTTCATTTCAAATAATAACTTGCATTAGGCAAAAAAATAACCTATTAAAATGTGTGCATCATTTGAATAAACTAGTACCAGAGAATAAATTTAGACTATCCACTCTAAGTATACCAGGAGTGTAACACAAGTACACAGCTTTTTTCAGCTTCATTAGGAAAAATACTGTATCTTATAATGAAAAATGTTCATATATTTTCTAAAATAAGTTATTTTAAAGGTTTTTGGTGATGTGGCCACAATATACAGCCAAGTGTTATTCTGGCCAGACAGCAGTAACTGGATTTTTTCTCCCCCTTAAAAGCATCCTTCTGTGGAATCAGTTTTACCCTCCAGCCTTGTCACTGAATCTTGTGTTGTATCCTCCTGTTTAACAGCCATTTTAACCTGACAGTCACAAATGGGTTTGGAACTTGCAAGACTTTTATCTCCAGTGACCTGTAACTGATGGACAGCAGAAGCTTAAGAAAGAGCTTTTTCAAAACGAAAACAGAAAACCAAACCAAACCAACAATAACAACAAAAGTAATGTGCTGAAAGGAGTAGAGTACATGGGAAGATCAGCAAAGGAAGCAGAATTCTGTACCCATATCTCCTTTCCTAAGTTTACATCTGCTGTCAAAAATGCAGGTTCATTCCCGTTTCTTGGCTGCAACTGCCAGCTTGCTTGCTGCAGTTCTGTATCTCTCTGTTTCACAGATGCATCTCTGTCACAAAATATGCAAAAATCTGTTCGTGACTTCTCACTTCATCCTTAAAGATCAGATTCTCTGATCCTAGGCTTTCAGCATTGGGGTTAGTAAACCGTGCTTATGGAGTAGGATCTTATCAGGAGCACTTTCCAGCTAATAGTTCTCATGATCTACTTATCTCCGTTATTGTTTTGCTTCCTGTTTCCTCCTCCTTGAACAGCCTTCTTTGACTTAACTGAAGCCTTACAGAAACACATGAAGCAGATAACAAAAGGTGCAGGTCATGCTTACAGAAAGAAATAATGCGTATAACATCATTCCCACTCAACAAGCCAAGAAAAGAAAAAAAAATTAGCTAAGCTGTTGAAAATAACAGATCATATAATGAAGCATGTTACCTGTAAAGCATTTAGGTGTATTAAATAAATGTATTTCAGAAATAACGTCTTGTTCACAATCTAGTATAGCCAGCAAAAGCCTTGATAAAAGCCCCACATTCATATTGATATAAATCTCCTTCCCTTACAGAAATAAATAAAATAATATGAAGTACTTTAAGGTAAGAGAGCTACATCTATACTAGCAGGTTTATAATTTTGTATAATTGAAGCAATGCAACCTGTAACTGAAGACAGATCCAGGTAGGCAAATCAAAGTCTGCATATTGTGTTACTGCAAACCCTTAGACATGGAATGAGCCCAGCAGCTATATTCCTCCTGGACAGGTGCTGAAAACTCTGACAATCTATCAGCACACATTCAAAACATTCTGAGGTCTAAATACATTCGAAAATATGTATATTTAAAGAAGCAGAAGCATGAAACTACCTCTTGTAAAAGAAAACAGTAGATCCATTATTGAGGAAGGTAAGTAGGAAAGGAATATGATGTACCTATACAAGGAGCAAAGAGAAATCGAACAAAAAGGCAATGGTGGAATGACATGAAGACAGAAGGGCATCCTTATGACACTTTCAGTTTGATCTTCAGGCTTTTATGAACTCCAGTAAACATCGGGAGCAGATGAGAGACACAGACACATAGAGCAAGCACTGGATGTGATGGTTTTCTAGTGGCCCTGCTGGAACTTTCTGGATTTGAAAAAACTAATGAAAGGGGGAAAAAGGTTTAATGAAGTTTCTTATTGCATCACCCTTTCCAATCAGAAGTCTTGGTCTTCCTTTTCACTGGGAATGACATGCTAGGCATGTTGTGGTTTTGGAAACAAATCCACTGAGGAACACCTCATTTTAGGATTACAAGATCTTAAACAGTCTTTCATTGCCCTTCGTGACTGATGGAGCTTTCTACTTTGATTTTCTGTAGAATTGTTCTGGGAACCAGAAAGGTGGAAGACTGAGTCAATGTCATACAGAGTTCATTAGTCTCACCATCATATGGCTTTCCTGCTCAATGTTCTCTTTCTGCCAGGCTATACAGACACTGCATTATATCTTAAGGTTTGGCAAATTATTCCATTAAAAACAATTTTAAAACTCTTGCAGTTTTATTACACTGTTCTTAGTTGTGGTGCTTTTACATGCACTAATACTTTTATTTGGGCTCACAGAGTCTGCTTCTGCAGAAAGCCCAAGCATGCTTCCTAGTTTAACTTGGATTCATCTGTCACTAGACATGGAAAGGAGATGTCCATCAAAGGACCCAGAAGTCTACAGGAAAAAGTGTTTCTTCACATGCATCCTCTGCCTGCATAGTTGGTAAATTATTTTCAACCAGTGTTGGAGAGCCACAGCCATTATAGTGTCACTTCATATAAAACCATAGGTCAGATCATACACCACAATTAACTTTGACAGGATTTTAATGCAATTCATGGATAAGACATATGGAGATTCGTTGCAGAAGACCTCTGTAGTGGGGAACCTTGTTGCTACACTGGGATTAAATACAGATCCCTCTTAATTCTGACAGCTGAGCAGAGAGCAAGCTACAATGGTTAATTATGAAAGGCCTACCCCAGCAAAGGTTTACAGAACTTGAAACATGTGACTCAAAATACTTCCAGTAAACTAAGTGAATTTTCACAAAGAGCAAGATATTTTACAGATTAGGAGTAACAAAGAAAAGTTTCATTAGATCTAAAGAAAATACTATAAACAAAGACATGACTATCCAAAACTTTAAACAGCAGATAGAGTCGCTAAGATCTCAGAGTTCTAAAAATTCATCTCCACCTTCCTTTTTTCTAAAGGAAGAAGGAGTACCAGAAATATAAGATTCTGTTCACATAATGGCAAAAAATGACTGAATAGGACCATGTCTGTGTTCCGTCAGACAAGGAAGTATTAAAAGAACCATGAGAAAATTCTGGAAGATTATTAATGCCTTTGATATCTTATCCTGAACTGGCTGAGGTCTGAGCACATCGGGACTCCATTTCTCAAGTAATCCTAATATCAGGAAAAAAAAATTAAAACTACTTGGCAATGGCAATATTGGAAAATAAAACTGCAAGGCCTAGTCTCAGAGAAGGGCAAAAATATGGCACACACTGTCAGTGATTGGTATTGGGTTGAATCAGTCATCAGAGACGAAGGACACAACACACCCAATGTGGAGCACAGTCCACACAGCCTTTGAAGATTCAAACACTACTGGCAACAGTTTTAGGCCTATATAGATAAGGCTGACGATAATTCCTATTTTATTCTTGTCTCACATTGAGGACAATGATCTGCAGAGCTCTGCCTGCAGATCTCTATCCCTTCCTGCCTTAGAGATGGGGAACTACTCACTGCTCTCAGGAGAATTGTTAAGGATGGTTGTAGTGCTTGCTAGGCATGTGAGATATGATCAACAGATCTCTTATTGCCTTGAATGATGTCTCCTGCAACCAGCGTGTTTATTGAAACCGGCATCAAGCAAAGAGCCTGTGGCTGGGGGCTGCAAAGTTACAGAGTACCTTGCACAAATAGGTTTAGTGATGCGAAATTCATGAAGAATGAAGGTGAAATGTGCTTTTTTATACACAATGTGCATCTGTGTCATTTTGTTACCTCGTGAGTTACAATCTTTTTTCCACATCTTCCATAAAAATCATGCTTCTCAACTCTGACATTTCTAGTTTCATTGCCTTGTCAACTCATTTTTCTCAGGCCACATACACCAGCTAGCCGTATCTCTAGCTTCCTCATATCTCCTAGTACTACCTGATTTTTCTCCTTCCTTTGTAGATTTTTCTTATATATTTGCAGAACAGACATCTGAAATACAGGCATTGCAGCATTTTATATCTTTCATGCTTTGCCTTCCTCCTTTGACTCCAATACTTTTTCCTGTTTGTTGTTTTTCCTGTGTGATCTGTGCCCCTCTCTCTGTTTCAGTTGTACACAGTTGGAGTTAATAGACACAAGGACAAGAAATTCCTACAGTGTCAATTTTGAGCTTTTGTGGTGCTGTTGCATAGGAGTCTGTGTGGCCTTGCTTGGTCTGTTGTAGCTTGCAGAGTGAGCAGTGCAGTGAGACTCACAACAGTAACCAACCTGTGCTGTGGACAGGTTCAGAGCATTCCACAAACCTGCAATGTGTGTATTTCATCCTGTCCCATGATAACAGAATCCACACCAATCTTATTTGTGGTTGTTCAGGAAACTTTATCCACCTACACCAAGAGTCTTAGCAGAAATGGAGAATTCAGTGTTCAAGAGCCAAGCATCAAAAAAGGCAGGCAGACGAGAGAGACCCTGTCACTTATTAATATCTGGAAGGAAACAGAACTAAAGTTTCAAATCGTGGAACTGCTGTCAAAACCCATGTATAAGCATTCAAAACTGACATTTCCCTCTAAGTGTCCTAAATACAAGGTCGGCCAACTTCTGACAACATGACTTGTGCATTTGTGTTTGCAATAATAGGGACAGAGCATATATGAAACTCATAATCTGATATTAAAGCCTTCTCTTGAGCCATAGGAGGCAGAATTTTAAATCCTCTTTGAAAATCCTGGGGGCCAGGCTTCTGAACAGTAGGTTGTCATGTAATAGCTGGCTTTTGCTAACTATGTCTCCTGGAAGAAATTAATTAGGATCAAGACTAACTCTTCAGGCTTCTCAAAGGACTAGGCAGTATGTAGGCAACTATCTATCTGGGCTCTGTAAACACTGTATAGCAGTTGAGTTTAACAAAGGAACATAAAACTATCTCCCCAGAGCAGGACACTCCTGAATGTCCCAAGTCAGGCACCCAGAAATCACTTGAGATATTGTGGGTTCATTGGACAGATAGGCAGAGCTGAAAAGGAGGTAAAGTTGTTTAGAGCAGCTTTAGCTTATTATGTCCCTACAGTGTTTGAAACAGCTTTTATACCACGCAAAGCAGAAGTCTTTCTCTTTTGCATTCATTATGGGTTTTTTCCATTTCAGCTTTCTTGATTTCTTGTTGTATGCATTTAGTTTGGAGTTCATCTAGTTACTTTATCACTGTATCCATATTTAGCAGACCCTGATTTCTAGGATTTTAAAAGATCAAAGTCATCCATTTCCACCAATTAAGGAATCATTCCCTGTCATAGTCTTGAACATAATACAGCTTCCACAGACACTTCTTTTAAGCCTATATCATCATGTATAAAATTTCATCATTCTTTTTAAAATGTATTTTGAGTAGTTGTTTTCTTGCATCTCAGAGAAGAGAAAATCCAAGCAGAAATGGCTGGGCTGCCACGTATGCTGTTTTATGAGATTCCCATTCCACAGCCAAATTTTGTAACACAAATCACATACAGTTCCTGTAGCTTCACAGACAGGGACCTTCCCCTACCTAATCTTTGTGATCCTGCCCTCCACACATTACTACTATTTCTTCAATCCTCTACAGTAAATGGAAATATTTAAGAGCAAGTTGCTGTGCAGACCCCACAATTTGCACTGGCCTCTCCTAAATGTTCAGAATGTTGAAGAAAAGTGGATATTGTTGTTGGAAAGCCTCTCACAAGTTTACACTAGTCACAACAAGCATGAAGGTGGAAGGAGCAGTGGCAGGTTCTAAGAGACAAAAGGGTCTTTCCTGTGTGGCGTGCTGGGAGGCGGCTGAGCACTTGACATGAGTGTGGGTTTGAGAAGGCTGTCAGAAACCCCACTAAAAATTTGTTAATATTTAGATATACAATGTTGATGGTATGCGCGCAGGTAAGGGTGAGAAGTATGCTCCAGGAGCACACAGTGCTCCACCAGCCTCTGACTGAGGTCTTGTGCACACATCTGGAAGACAAATGCCTACTGAAGTGATTCCTGACAGTTAAGTAGCCAATCTTTTCTACATAAGTAGCACTTACTCTTAAAACTTCCGGCATACCTGGCTTACTTTATGCTGTAATATAAATCTTACCTGCATAGTAAGTGTTCAGTGAATGTCAATACTGTCATTACAATGGAGCACAAAGATATTCTTAGTCTCATCCATTTATTCCATGATTTGTGATCCATCTGAACAGCACAGGAAGATGTTAGCTATGCTTTCCCACCTAATCGCATGTCCCTTTGGGGTAACCGCATTCACACACCAATTCCCTACTACATACATCACTGTCCAAACCCACTTGTGGTGAGAGTGGGTGTGATTGATCTGAGCTCCAGGAATTCAGCTGGGATACTCGAGTATATGAGCTGTTTGCCAGCCTGTGGCAAGAGGAGCTCAGTGCTGGGTCAGTGTAATTGGCAGAATTGGCAGAAGAATATATTGACAAGCAGACATAAAGGTGACCAACATTCTTCTGTTTGCACGAGAAATGTAAACTGAAGTCCTCAGGGATCCAGAATATCTTGACAGTGCAAAAGCTTAATTAATCAAGAATGAATTAACTGTAGGTGATCTATTATTCAGCATTTCTCCAAAAAGCTGTGTGTGTTTTTTTAGAATTTGTTTACAGAAAGGTAGGGAGAGAGAATATTCCTTTCACACATGTAATTAACATCAGTCTTGCAAAAATGTACTCGATTTGACACATTCAAAGCATCCTTGTAACTCTATGCCTAATAACAAAATCCTTCAAGCCAGCTACGAAAAAAAAAAAAGAAAAAAACACCAACTAGTTAATAATCTTGCTCAAAATAGTTTACTATGGGATTTTAAGACTAAAATAGGTGGCAAGCAGGCATCATATTTCGATCTGTATTCTATGGAAGGTTTATAATGGTTTTCGAGCCTGAAAAATAACTTTTAAAAAAGTTCTAGTTCTAGTAAATGGGCTTATGTCAGGCCAGCAACCAGTCACTAGTGAGGTTCCACAAAGATCCATCTTAGGGCCAGCACTCTTCAATGTCTTTATAAATGACATGGACTCAGGACTTGAGGGATTACTTAGTGAATTTGCTGATGACGCAAAATTGGGAGGAGTTGTCAACACTCAAGGGCAGAGAGGCCCTGCAGAGGGATCTGGACGAATTGGAGAACTGGGTAATCACCAACCCCATGAAATTCAACAAGGGCAAGTGCTGGATTTTGCACCTGGGACACAGCAACCCTGGCTGTACATACAGCCTGGGGGATGAGATGCTGGAAAACAGCTCTGTGGAGAGGAATCTGGGGTTTCTGGTCGACAGCAAGTTGAACATGAGCCAACAGTGGCCCTGGCAGCCAAGAGGGCAACCGTGTCCTGGGTGCATCCAGCACTGCATGGCCAGCTGGGCAGGGAGGTGATTGTCCCGCTCTGCTCTGCACTGGTGCGGCCTCACCTGCAGCACTGTGTGCGGTTCTGGGCAACACAGGATAAAAAAGATACTAAGCTACTGCAGAGTGTCCAGAAGAGGGCTATGAAGTTGGTGAAGAGTTTGGAGAGGAAGCCGTATGAGGAGAGGCTAAAGGGTTTGTTCAGCCTGGATAAGAGGTCTCCAGCTTCCTCGCAAGGGGAGGAGGAGGAGCAGGCGCCAAACTCTTCTCTTTAGTGACCAATGACAGAACCCGAGAGAAAGGCAGGAAGATGTGCCAGGGGAGGTTCAGGTTGGACATATGGAAAAGGTTCTTCCCCAGAGGGTGCTGGACACTGGAACAGGCTCCCCAGGGAGGTGTCACGGCCCCAGGCCTGACAGTGTTCAAGAAGAGACTGCACAACACCCTCAGACACATGGTGTGAACTTTGGGGTTGTCATATGCAGGGACAGGAGTTGGACTCGATGATCCTTGTGGGTCTCTTCCAACTCAGGACATTCTATGATTCTATGAAAATAAGAATCAAGAGTGTTAAAAAAAAAAATGAACACATCAAATGATGCCACTCTGATAACATAAACACTTTGTCCAGCAACAGGAATGACAGAGGCAGCCCCTCTTCTGTGTTTTCCCAAACTGTAACAAGTAGAAATCAGGAGAGATCACCTATGAAGGTAAAAGGATACAGATATTAGAACCATTCCTATGGCCCACCCAGGCCATTATCCTCCCTCCAACAAGGACAAGTAGAAGATGCTTAGGAAAAGTAGGATAAGTAGGATAAGCATGAATTGATTCTTCACTGAATATAAAAAGATCCAAGACACTGGCAATCAGCAGTTTACAGGTTTTTTTAATGCTAGAATTTTCATATGTGATATCTCTTAACCATCTATTTGAATTTGCTCGTGCTTTTGGCATTACTAATATACTGTGTCAATGGATTCCAAAGATAAATGCTTGCATTGTTTGAAAAAAACTCTTTTTTTGTTTGTAGCAACATAATATGTAGCAAAATAATAATCTTATGATTGCTTCCTCATTCTCTGTATAAGTCCTTATTCTATTGACCTGTATTATATTCACCTTTTTCCCACTGGAGCTTACCAGTCTATTTTGTCCTGCCTGACCAGACTCTTTGACCTCCTGTGAAACATTTCTCAGTCTATAACATTCATTTGGAGGTGGAAGCACCACAACAATCTGCAGTTTTCAAGATATTGGTGCTCCTATATAGCATAATGATGGTTTCTCCTTTTTTCTCTATTTTTTCCCTAATGGTTAATATTCTGTTTGCTTTTTTGACTGGGCTGGCATTTTCAGCAAGCTAACCACAAGGACTATGAGATCTGCCTCTTCAGGAGTAATGGTTAATTTAGACTGATTGCCTATGTAATTTTCCACCTGTACTGTACTTAGTGTTTAGCACTTAGCATCACTGAATTTCACTTGCTGCTTTACCACGCAGTATTGCACTATCCTTTTACAGCTTTTAACTTCAAATTTAGATTTTATAATACTGCGTGGTATTGTGTTGCCTGCAAATCTTATCACCGCACAACTCTCATCTTCAACCTCTTCACCATGCCGTTCACAAATATGCAGAACAGAATAATCATTATGGTAAGGTCTTTTGATTGTAAAAATTGACCTCTTATTTAAAGCATTTTTTCCTAGAATTTAATCTCTTGTCTAGAAGACTCTGTTCTTTCTCATCCCACAGCAGTGCCTTTACTGAAGGCTTTACTGTTAAAAGCTTTCTGAAAATGTCAGTGTACTAACCAGATCACATTTATCTACATAGTCATTGACAGCTCCAGTGACCTGAAATAGATCTGTGAGGAATGGCTTCCCTCTACAAAAGCCACACTGACCCTTCCCCACTATATCATTATTATCCATGTGCCAACTATCCCTCACCATCCTTACTGCTTCCTTCCGCCTGCTCAATTGAACATGAGACTCGCTTGGTTACTTTCCAGGACCATCTTAAAAGACTGGTGTCACACTTGCCACTTCCCATTCCTCTGCTACTGAGCAATTTACTGATTTAGGCAGTATATTATGTCCTGTAGCTACTAGTTCAACAGCTTCGTATCCAAATTCCATTAGAGTTGAGGAGGAAAGCCATCTATTTCTGTTGGTTTCTTACTGTACATTTCATCAGTTTGTTAAAAAATCGTTGCCACCGACCCTGCCGTTGGAGTCAGTTCCTCAGACTCACCCCTGTGGTGAGCAGACCCTCTGCTGGAGTTTTGCCTCCCTGCTCTTTACCGAATATTGATGCAAAGAATTCATCTATATGTTTTCTGTGGTCTTTTCTACCTTGTGCCTAAACTATCTCCTGAGATCTTGGTTCTCTGGCAGCCTCCATAACTCTGATGTGTTTGAAAATGTATTCTTAGCTCCTACATTTCAGCATTTTTCCTCCTCAAAATATTTTTGCAGTTTTATGTGTAACTTGTCAGTGTTTATGTTCTCTTCTACTTTTCTGTGTGGATGCAACTTTGGGCAAAGCAGTCCCCATGAACACTTATGCCTAGGCTTCTATGTAGGATCTATACAATCAAATTGTCAAGTCTTGAATTTGATTTGCTTTTGCCTAATAGGAACTGGCTGAAGATACCATCAAGAAGATACTAGAAAATTTTATTCTTCCTTTTTGACACTTTACTTGTTCCTATCAATGATTGTGGTACATAAGCGGTACATGCTATTAATGTTACATTATGCTACACTGAGTAATCCTAGCTCTGTTTAAAATAAATAAATAATTCTTTTTTAAAAGTAATGGTATATCAATTAACTCCAGTAAGGTATTGAATTATCCTTTTATCTTTGACATCTCTAATTCACATATATATGTATTATTTTGCAGCAATGATGCAGAAGGCATCAAGTCTACTGTAGTACCAGAAGTCCACTTTGCTGTCTTGTGAGCCACCTACCACCGCAAACTCCATTTCTCTCTCCTGCAGTCCCCACAGACACTTTCCACTTCCCAAGCTCTCTTTCTGTAGCAGCATTCGTAACGTTTCTCCCTCTCTCAGGAAAAGGTGAAAAGAAAAAAGCTGGAGCACCCGCTGCGGGATGGTGTGAAAGCCATTTCATGTTCTGCACCAGCTCAGTCTATGTCCCATGGCCCCTCTCTTCCCCGCAGCGTGACCCCCATTTTGGGCAGGAGGTGAGAGCAGCTCCCTGCAGGAACAAGGAGCCTGGCATCTCCAGGGCCAAGAAGCCTCAGCTGCTTAAACAGCTGCTTGGCCACAGAAACCACCTTCATGGGTGGTTGCTTCAAAAGTGGCATGGGACGTGTTAATGTAATTCCTGCAAAGAGAAATGCCACGTGTCTTACTGAGACACCCAAGCTCACATACCTAAAATGCACTGGAGTGAGTCCAAGGCTAGAAATATCCCATAGCTTTGCTCAGGCCATACATTACACCTGGGATTTCCAAGCAGTACAGATCTCTGCTGTGAGGAAATTTGCACAGCAGATATCCAGTCTGTGCCTGACTCCGGGCAATGATATCAGGGCTTGACAGCACTTGGAAATTCACCAAAATAGATATTCTGGAGTTGCTATTCAGTCTCCAAGTACAGACAATCTCTCAGCCTTTTGGACTCATTAACAATAACAACAACAACAAATAATACGCAAAAAATGTTTCAGCTATAAAAATGGAACACCTATATAAAAGGAATTAAGTGTAATTAGTCTCTTTCCTGAGGTTTAATTATAAAATCCATTAATAAAATGACAGATAGTGATATCCTCTATACAAATCATTTGAGGCTGCTTTTATCATTGGATTTCCTCATTTAACATAGGAAGAAAATATTCATACACAATTAATTTTATTTCCTGCAACTGAGAACTATACAACTGCTTAGAGGCTGTTCCTTATGCACTGACAGAGACAAATGTACACGAGGCTATCATCAGTAGTTTAAAAGCACATTTGAGGAAGGAAAAACCTTTTTACTACATTAAAGCCATATGTATGTCCTTCCAATTTAGCCTGTTTCTGAAATTCTGTTTATATGTATGGTTGGACTTTTTTAACAAGACAGGTGATAATTACTATAAAATATGTCCAGAACGAAGACTCTGCAGCTAAACTCAAATTTACTAGAGGTACTTAATTCTAATGATTCGGAGAAGCTTTACAATAGTCTTTCTAATTAACCTATCAATAGTGATGTCACTTAAACACTCCTTAGGAATATAATCTTCTCATTATTGCCAGAAAACATGCTGCCCAATTTTATAGCTCAGTTGATCTTACACATGGATGGAGCATCTGAATTAACTTGAGCTGAAACAGATTTTTTAAGAGATGTTTCCCATACACACAAACTACTTTCATAATTACATTTAAATCTTTAATATTCAACTTTAAAAACATTAAGAGGGGCGAAGTATTTGGTGTTTACTCTGTGCTTGCACATTGTAAGAATATAATAGAGGAGCATTCTCTTTATCAAATGCCATCGGGTCGGGAGGAGAACTGGTGGGTTTGGGTAGGCATTTATCCCAAACAGCATGGAAATTTAGCCAGGGCACGTTCTGTCAGAAGAAAGAAACATAATGCAAAATCAAAGTGTGTAAAATTGTTAGATTCATAACTGCAAAGAGCGTGTTTCTTCAGAATAAGCGCAGCTCAGGCAGCAGCCATCCAAGCTTCCCAGGCCGGCTTGCCAATGCGCTTCAACCTGAAGCTGCTGGGAATGTCTGGAGGGTGTGGAGGCCAATCAGTCTGGCTTTGTAGTCTCTGCTGGAGACTGCCAGGAATGTCACAAATCAGAGCTGATGCCAGTTTGGGGGGTGTCCTGCCTGTTGGGAGCGGGAAAGGGTCCGTCAGTTCATTTTGCATGACTGGCCACCCAACAGCTGCCGGCCTTGCAAAGGGACGCATCCATCACCGCCCCGCACACCGATCCCATGTAATGACACCTTCAGATTAAAATTTATTCCAAAGAGACGAAATCAGTCTGTGGCTTTGTGAAATTAAAATATTGGTTTTCAAGTTATGTGCTCTCAAACGCTTTCACTGCTATTTGTGGAATTAAAACTTAGTGATTCGGATAGGTGCGTCCTGTCAGGGTGTCATGCAAAAATTGTACCTGAGTGGCATGGGAGCTGAAGGTATCGTTTTTAGTGATGGCTAACTCTCCAGATTTAGGGAATTGTTTTTTTCTGTTAATTTCTTGACAAAAATGAAATCCATAAAATGTAAAATGTCAGAGGACCTAAATGCCGTGCAAAAAGGTAATGTTGTTCCATTGAAGTTTATCTTTTAAAATATTCTGGTGTTTCATCTGAAAAGCTTTATAGCTCCACAGCGGGCAGCTTGTTGAAATGCCTCTTAAAAATAATGGTCTGATATTCAAATGTGTCACTTTCCATGAAAGGAGCCAAAGCCATAGGGTCATATCCTATAAAAGATTTAGACACTCAAAGCTTGATGCTGCAACACCTGTTAGGTGGCTGGTGTCCCTCTAGATTCAGAGAGAAGACTAAGTGTATCAGAATGATATCCAAGCAGCCCCCAAGGAAAGTGTAAGAGGTAACAAGAAAATGTAACATAAATATATGAAAAGAAATACAAAGAAGAGGAAAGAAAAGGTCCATTGCTTGCCGAGAATGTGGGGAAGGCTGAAATATTCAGTGCTTTCTTTGTATTAGTCTCTTTGAGATGTTCAGGACCATAAACTTACTACATCAACTTCAGCAAAGAGAAGTTAGTATAAATCAGTATAATGGGAAAACTACTTAAAGCGTACTTA
Organism: Pampusana beccarii; assembly: GCA_013399365.1. Classification (NCBI taxonomy): domain Eukaryota; kingdom Metazoa; phylum Chordata; class Aves; order Columbiformes; family Columbidae; genus Pampusana; species Pampusana beccarii. The sequence goes on from VWYH01000889.1 coordinate 134,573, forward strand.
GGTTCAAGTCAACTGAACCTGCTGATGTTCATGTATGCTAAATGACTAAGAAAAAGTAATTTCTAGACTATTATAAATTATGTCCAAGAATTAATGGAGGACAAGAAAGTTAGTAGCAGACTAGAGAAAGGAAAACATACTCCCTACTTTTAAAGTCAAATAAATGAGAAAAGTTCCTTTAACTTTCATTCTCAGAAATCATCTGTGACAAGTTATTGAAAAATTGAAAAAATCCACCAACATCTAAATAGTGGAAAGCAAATCTTGTAACATCTGTCTAATTTTCATTTCTCATTTCTGATTTTGATTTTAATTCCTTTGTGAAAAAAAGGGACAAGGAGAATGTATGAGGCATCTTTTTTGACCTTTCAACACCAGCTTGTATGGAATTCACAGAAAGAGGACTTTAGGTGGAATCACTGTCATGTGGTTACTGAAAATAAACCCTCTCAAAAAGCTGCTCTGAATGGTTTGCTCCTGTCTAGAAATTCCAAGCGTGAAGTTAGAAGTAAGCTTTTGACGAGTCTGAGATGAAACCATCTCTATTCAATAATTTCATTAATAACTGGACAACTATTGATAAATACTAAAATAAAACTTGCTGATTCCAAGATGTCAGTATTCATAGAGGGTTTAAAAGAACTTCAGGGAGCTGACTTAGATTTCAAAATGAAAGATTCATGTTAATGCAGTCAATCTGATAGAAGTCACTGAGGTGTCCTGTGCTCGGTTTAGGGCAGAGAAATCAGATGCACAATGCGAAGTGGGGGATAACTGCCTAGACAGTACTGCGGGGGGTAAATTCGCAAGTTGCAAATCTGGTGTGCTACAAAAAGGCAAAGGTGTAATTCTGGGGACATTATTAATAAGTGTTTCTCCCACATGGGAAGAATGTTATCATTTGATCTGTTCTGCCTACTCTCAGCTTAATGTTATCTCCAGTTTGGAGACTGCAGACAGACTTGGAAGGATCCAGAAGAGAAGTACAGGGAAACGTCGTGTGTGGTATAAAACTGCAGGAATTGACTTTTGATCCTGAAAAGAGAGTAATGAGGATCCCATATAAAATGCACTAGGTTCTTTTCAGACCTTTTTCTATGCTTACCATTACCTTTGGCCTCACCTTCATGCATATTCAATATGTGGATATATCTAAGCTTCTTTCAGATAATCACTGGATTTTAAAAAGACATATATAGCCCCACAATTTCTAAAAATCTGTTCCACAATAGAAAAGATGAGAGAGTGAGTATGTCTGAATGCCTGGACAGAGAGAAGGCATACTGCGTGGTTTCCTCCCATATCAGACATCAGAGAATCTACATTGGCAAGAGGAACGAAGACACGGTTATAAATGTTTAACTGAAGAAAAAATTAATAATATAATTTTGTACCTTATTAGACACATGAGGAACCACTCCTCAGTTGAGGTTTTTTCTTTTGTAGGAATTCCCCAGATATGAATGTAAAGTCTAATTGACGCTTTTCTCAGCACAAGAGTGTTGGTAACTTTTCTGTGTTGTTTTTCTTATCTAATCAGAGCTGGTCTTGTGCTGCCAAGGTGGTATAATTCAGTTTTACATCAGTCAGCCACAAGACACAAATGCATGGAATATAATTAACCCTCTGCTCCTGTAACTATTCATTTGAGCTTTGGTCTCACACCTGCTGTAAAATTCAGAGTTCCTAATTTTCGCAAGCTTGTTTCTCTCCCCTCCTTCAGTCACATAAGCAAGATGCTGGCCTTTTCTAAGCTTCCCAAGGTTATTTGCATGTAGAGTTTTAATATAAAAGTGGGAACTATCAGATCAGCTACATACTGCCTACAGAGAAAAAAATATATATTTTAATCCACTGAAATACAGTAAAGGTTACATTAATACAAGGTGGTTCCTCCGTATTGACCAATGAGAACAGAAGAAACACAAACAGTAAGGGAAAAATGTGACATTAACTTAACCTTTTTACATATTAAACTGTGTTAAAATCTATGTTTCTGCTCTGAAGTGCAGAGGGTTTTATTTGAAGACTGTACATGCTTTGCACAGCTTTCATCAGTACTCATTTTAAAGGCTATTTATCACAGAGTGTTAAAAACACCTCCTTCATTTGATCTACTCTGGCACTTCTTCTCTCAAAGCATGATAACAAGATCATTTTAAATACCTTCTGCAAAACATTGTCTATCCAGGCAACATGACACAAAAAAAGAGCTGTCTTTAAGCCTTTGGAATTTACTTTTATAGGATTCATACCAGGGTTAATTAGTTTCATAATATTTAGAAACAGGTTTTCCCAAACCAGTTGAATTTTGTCTGTATTTGGCCTAACTAGTATCCTTGTGGGGATGTTACAAATTCATCTTCTGTCTCTGTTACAGAAGTAGTAAAAGAGATTTTCCATTTTTTTGCTCTGTGTGCAGCAGCTACATCCTACCACCCACATTAAAAGTCAGTGTGATGCAAACAGCCCTACATGGCCAAACCTGGGGGAGATCTCTCACAGATCCAGAGAGATTCTACACCATGTGTCACTGTGGCTTGGAGGTCATCAGAAGTGTCTGAACGTGGGTACTGCACGGTACAACCAAACGCATTCTCCCTAACAAAGAAAATCTGCTAAGGAAGAAGTGTGCACTGCAAAAATAAGGCCTTTTTGCATGAAATAATCCTGATTATTTTCCTCCACTGCTCAGTCTGCTGTATTTACCATGTGTGATAGGAAGACTGAGGGGTTTTATTTGGATCAATGGCTTTTTAGTTAAGTACTGGTGTAGATTGTGTACAGGAACCTGAGAGACTTCTTAAAATAGGCTGCAACCCCTTTTGACAAAGTATGAATTCCTATTGAGAAACACTGTCATAGTGATTTTAGTAGCATCCTTTCTGTCTCTGAACAAAAGCAGGGACTAGATAACTTCTTGACATCCCTTCCAGTTTTCTTTGATGTTAGGAGTCTTGTTGACACTTGATATTCTGCACATTTATTTGGTAAATACTGTATCTCAAACTTGGAAAGGAAGGAAAGCCTCTGAAGGATTACACTTTTAGTTGACAGAAATACAATAACGGCAAAGAAAACATACAAAACAGAAAATATTTCAATGTCCAAGGCCAGCAAAGAGCTGGTTTTGTCAAGACAGGCTTGTAAGAGGAAAAAGAAGTGCCTGTCATCTTGATATCTGTATAGTCTCCTTAAAACCCTCTCTAGGATGCACGCAGTGTTGCTGTTGTAGTGCAGTGGACACGCATGGTGAGGAAGCTGCAGATGCAGACCCAGGCTGGTGTGACCTTCCTGAGCAGATGTGCTCCTCTGGCTCTGATAAATGAGTTTGCTGAACCCACTCAGCTGAGACCATCACATACCCCTCCTGGCTCCCCATCACCTGGATTCTCACCTGTACCAGTGCCAGGAGATCAGCCCTCCTTCTGGGCTTCACCTGGGCCACCTTCTGATGGGCCTGGGAGGCTTCTGCAGCACAGCTGCAAAGCATGAACTCCAAAAGCTGTGGTACTGCTAATACGAGGCTCACACATTGCCTCACTGTGTTGTTTGTTTAACTTTCTCACCAAAAAAAAGAGTGGGTGGCTGTGGTACTGCAACACCAAACAAGCTGTACAGCTGCTGCATGCTACATGTGCTGTCTGCAATGTCAGCCGGGCACGGCGGAAAGTGTCTGCTCCCCTGCTCACGGAGAAGGTTTCCAGCTTTGCAAGTCATCTCTTCTCACGGAAAGAAGAGCAGAACCAAAACATCCCAGTGGGAGGCAAAGCCAGGAGGGAGATCAGGGTGGATGAAAGATGCAGACATCACTACCACCTTTTACAGCTGTAGAAACAGAGGTGGAAAAGTAATAACAAAGCTAACTCTGATTGGGAAGCCAGCCTGGAGATGAGTGGCAAGAAACCTGTAATCAGAGTGTTGGAGTCAGCTATTCTGAGTAGAAGGCTCAGCCAGGGGCTGTGCTTACTCCAAGCAAAAGCCTTCTGTGGATAAATATTTCAAAGCATGCCCTCATAAGAACTCCAGCAAATCTGTGTGATCTGCTCCTTAGCCACTGACCTTTCTTTGTTTAATAGTGTGCTTCATAGCAATCCTTAATTTGGTGTGAAACTTTGCTACCGAGATTTCTATATTCAAATATTCAAATATTCAAATCATGTTTGTATTTTGAACCTCTTTTTTTCTCGATGAAAACAGCAAGTAAAATACAGCAACCGTTTTCTTGGGCTCGTACAATACTGCAAATTAAATGATAGCACAGATAAAATTTCCGGTGATTCCAACAGACAAGCAATTTAAAAAAACCCCACAAACTGTTATGTGTAGAAGACATGAGGCAAGTTGCAAACTCATTGCACTGATTTTTGGCAGAGGAGTAGCAGCATTTGATATACCACATTCAGAATCCACTTTGGAGGTTATTCAATCCGCCAGTAATATCCCTCAGACAGACAGGAACAAATTTACCTTGATGTGTCCGTCTGTCATTCAAGTAACCTGTGATCCATTGAATATGTCTTTTTCTGAAATGCTCATTTTACTGCAATTCTGTCTGACTCAATATTCTTCTTACCCGACAGGTAGGAGATCAAATAATTGAAATCAATGGAGAAAGCACAAGGGACATGACACATGCCAGAGCAATAGAGCTAATCAAGTCTGGTGGCAGGAGAGTGCGACTGTTGTTGAAACGTGGAACGGGCCAGGTCCCAGAATATGGTGGGTTTTCATCTTTACATTTTTTATGTGCATGAACCTATGTAGATTAATTACATTGCTTTTCAGTTACGTAGCAATTGCAGATATTTATATTGTAATGTCCTGAGGCACATTAATTATGGGCTTAAGTGCTTACCTGAGCAGAGGTGGACGTATTTGTGTGTTTAAGTGCTTGCTTGGCTCAAGACCGTATGCGTACATCACTGTCGTCTGCTGCCCTCTTGACACAGGCAATGGCCTATAAGGTGTGTGTTGGAGGAAGCACTTTGAACTCTTTAGGGGACATCTCTGAGTGTGCTGGGAGTTGCTGATTTGCCCAAAAACTGTCCTTTCTTCCTCTATTGGTACTTCTCTGCACATTTTGAATCACAGCAGATTGTGTTGTTGCCATGCAATTCAGTGGCTCAGGTTTAAATTCAAAGCATTAACAAGAATGTACTTCTTTGACAACCTCATTCATTCTATTATCTCTGACAATATACATGGATAATCAAGTAGAAGCCAACTCTAAAATAAAAAGGAGACTTCGCTCATTGTGGTGCGAAAGCAGGATCCATTCTCATGTTTTTTTTCAGGGGGACTTCTAGGACTTTTTTTTTCAAGTACTTCAAAAAGTATCAGTCACTTAGAAACCTTATTTCACTACTGAAATGACAAGAAATAGAAATAAATTATCCAAAGGTAATTCAAAGACAAAAAGTTCTTTTTAAAATTGAAATCAGGGCTTATTCTAAAATGTGGTGTGACAGTGTCATATATTTACATAAGTTCTGTGATGTGCACAGCTGAGCCTGAAATCTCACAGGAATAGGTGTTTTTTTAAAATTCCTTGACTTCCTTATGCTACGAGGTCCAAAACTCTATTAAACTTCTCTAACGTTACTTTTGAAGTTCCAACATCGTTTCCCATGGGAATCAGAAATTGCAGTAGCGTATGAAAAAAAAAAGTAATGCTTAGGCTTAACTGTAGGTTCAGGTCAGTCTTTGTTACCAACAGAAATTCATTACCTCTGTTGAAGACGTTAAAGTCAACTCCACTGAAAGTCAGTGCTTTGCCAGCTGTCAGTATACATGGTAATTGCAACATTTTCTTCTCTAAACTAGAGCCAGTTCTGTGGCTGGGGCAATGCTTGGGACAGTGCTTGTTGAATTTTTTCCAGCTTTCAGGAGCTCCTGAATAAGAACAGCAAGGATGGGCCATATATCACCCATCTGGTGATAAAGTTAGTGAGTTATACTTTTAGTGAATAGGAACAAAGTCAAAATGGCTTTCAGAGATTATTGATAAATTGCTACTAGGACATTTAATATCAACTTTAACCAATGTATAATCCTTTCAGGGCGACCTCAAATGGAGATTCAGACCACATCCAAAACTCTTTTGCAGAGAAAGGTGCATCAGTTTTAATGAAAGAACAAACCAACCTCTGGGACTGATACAGCAGTAGTAATCCTCAAATAGCAGAACTGTGTATCAGCAGTTCTCTGGTTTGTCAGCAAATGATTTAATCTAAGGAGGGTCACAGGAGGCTGTTATAAGAAAAGAATCGGTTGCAGTTCAGACCCATTTCAAATGTGACCTTGTTAAGATCCCAGTTCTGGATGGCACTTAAACCTAGGCTAACAAGAGATTAAAAATAAATGTCCATATTTATATAGTCTTCTAAATCTGTACTTTATTCCAGAATCATAAGAAAATGTAAATAGATGTAAAAAAAGTTCAGCATGAACAGCATTGTTCTGGGGAAAAAAAAATCTCCCAAAAGGTATAAATGTGCACGAGCCTTCCATTCCCCAGAAGAACCTGTGTAGAAAATACTGATAAACCACGACAAATCTGGGCACAGTTTACAATGATAATAGAAAGAAACAAGACAATTTCACAGGACTGTTTAAGTCAATGCTCACCATTCAAAATGCATTTGGAATTTTCAGCAGAAAGGTTGTGTAAAAATGCAGATTACTGTGATATAAAAGTTGCTGCAAAGTAGTGCTGTCTAATCAGAGCATTTTTGTAGCTGCATCCCCAGCCTACAGCTCTCTATGGGAGGAGAACTAAGTAGCTGTGCTTGAAAGCTGTGTTGTCCTGCTGCACTGAAAAAGCAATAAAAGTGTTCGGGATTTACTTTGCAACATACACACAACCTAGAGAAAGCATCACAGCAAAGGATAACATCCGCATGTCTGCAGTTCTTAATATGTGCGTTGCACAGGCAGAGAAATATCAGTGCTGTATCCAGTCTGCAGGCAGAACGGAAGCAAAATAAGAAGCAGCCTGTTGAAATTAACTGAGATATTAAAGTCCTCCCTAGGTCATTTCCCAAAGCAATGAGAAGTACTCTAAGAACAAACAGAAGGTGTATGTAAAAGTCAACAGCAACCTGCTTAAGAAGTTAGAACAGAAATTAACAAACAGAAATTATTAAAACTGGAGGGCATGTCTCTAGAAGGCCATAAGTTCAAGGGGAAGTAATCATGCTGCAAAGAACTTCTGCCAGAGTATTAAGGACAAAGAGTCCCAGAAAAGAACGTCCTTTCCAAGTAATGGAAGACTTAACACAGAGAAGATTGTGACAGAAAGCTCAAGGACAAAGTGGCCCTGAGGGCAGTAGACAAACTAGCCAATATTTAGTAGTTCCCTCTTCTTCCCACCACAATTACGTCGTCGAATTTTTTACTGAAAGAATCGGCCTTTTTTTTTTATTTCGTAGCAAGTACCTGTCAGAAATACTTCTTATTCTTGTCGGGGTCCAGCTCTGGAGACCATCAGTGAGAAATCAGACTTAGCTGATTATAACAACGCAGGGCTGGAGGACTGAGCTGGTATCCAGATTTCAACAGTGGTGTGCAGGAGAAGCCTGGGGAGGAACATAAACACAGAGCAAGTATACCAGAGTCTTTTCCTGGATATTCTCAGTCTCCGACAAGTGAAATGGTCGGAGTCTTCTCAAGTCTGTGTTTAAAGACCTTTCCAACAGTGGTGCCATTCAGATTTACAACATTAAAAAGAAGAAAGCTTACTGAGAACAACTTCAACCAACCGGCCAAAACCCACCACATTATTGTCTCTCAGTCTTCAGCTTTTTTATTTTCCTTGTGCAATATAATCAATGCTTTTTACAATTCTAAGTCATGTTTCTGTTAGTACGAAATACGAACTCACATATTTAAGTGCAAAGTGTTTGAATCATGGTGTGATTGACATCATTAAAAGCAGCTTTAAGAAAAAAATCATCAATGGTAAGAAAGTGATCTGTGAAAGAAAAGAATGTGTATTGAAAGGAAGAAAGCACTCAGCAAAGAAACTAAGAACAAGCTCCTGGGAGGGTGTAAATCTCCTGAATGAGTTATGTCAGTTTATGCTGCCAGGAAATCTGTCCCTACAAGTACATCTCAGAAAATTCTGGATGAGCTGAAGCACTACTTAAACCTAGGGGAAGAAATAAAGTGTGTTGCAAATGCATCATTTACTTCAACTCCAGCTGCTGATTTTGCTTGAAAACAAATTCCAGCAATCCTTTTTCAGAGGGAGAAATCCCCTTGTAGCGTGCACAGTACCATCAGACTATATGGGAAGGAGCACGGATATGATTAATGCTCCAAAACGGGAGCTGATTTCACAGCAGGGTGCAAGAAAAGAAGCTTAGAAAACAGATGTTTTATCACTCAGCATCTCAGAACATGTTTGCTGAGGATAAGGATAGCCAGAGGAACTGAGCTTCCACTGAAGGTGAATTATCACAGCTCATCCAAACCCGACGAACATCAGCATCATGTTTCATAGGAAATAGTCTGCCAGCCATGTTCCCTGAAGAACCAAGTCATAGTAAGAAATCACATTACTGTGCAACAAAGACTAGAAGTACTGCTGGAAATCCTGACCTGAAAATGTACTTAATGCCCGGGGAGTCCAGCTGGAGGGAGTGTGAGGTCTCACAGATGTCACAGGACACAAAATTCATGGTCATCACTGTAGCACTGAACGCTTCCCACCCTGGCGTTGAATACAATTTGCATTAAATGACAGATCGAGATTTTTCTTGCAACGGCTGCCTAATTCCCTGTGTGGGCCTCTACCTGAGAGCTTATTGACTTCAGCAGGAGCTACTGGGTGTGCAGCGCTTCTAAAAATCTGACTGCTCACACTGTGGGAGTCTAATTACAGATTCTCATATTTTTCAAGCCTTAGCCATAGCTGTATAAACACTGTGAGAAGGACATGTACATTGTGCAGACAAACATTGGAATGAAGAGACATCCCTAAAGGCAAAACGTGGGAAAACTGTTCACAAAATCCCAAAATAGTTACATTAAAGATTAAATAAAACTAACAAATCATAGCCTTTCCATCCAGCAACGAGCTCAGCAAGAGGCAAGTTAATTCTAATGACAGATCAGCCGCAGGAAGCTACAGTTTTCTCTGAGAACAACCACTGTTGTCTCTAAATATCTGTGGAAGACAGTCCCTAGGAAAGCCAGGGATATTTCATTCTCAGTCCCAGCGGTCCTGGCAGCTTGCTTCTTCTGGTTTACTTCTTCTAGCATTTCCCAGCTGGACCTTTCGTTGCTCAAAGCTACATTAAAATATATAAGTTACTAGAAGTACGTGAAAGCAATGAGTCTTATAACCAAATAACTGCGAACAGAGCATGAAGGTGGTGGAGGCTGAAGCACAGTTAACACTTGCAGGTTCACTCCAGGCACAACCTCCTTCCCCAGATACTTTCTGTCTGGCACTGCAGAGGGAGCAGAAACACTGAGTTTCACCCATAAGGAATATCTAGAAAAAAGCTAATTCCTGCTTTCACAGCAGGACTTCATACTTTCTATCAAGTTTGGTGTTTTTTTTCACTTAGTTCTAAGTTGCTTGAGAGCTCTTGCAGGAAGTTTTAGAGACTCCAGCCCATTCACACTGAGATTTTGGAAAAGTTTTCCATTGCCCTGCCTTGGAAATCTGGATCTGGCCCTGAGCGTGCTGGGTCGTGGTACAACGCTAACACACAGAGAGCTGCTAGAACTAGAATCAGTGAGACTTGCTGAACACAGAATCTGTGTCTCGTGGCTGGTTGATGCTGTATGGATTTACACAACGGTGGTTCTTTCCCTCCGGTCCCAGCCTTGTTTGACTTAATTAAAAGACATGTCCTGGGGTCGCATTGTGCATTTCTGGAATCTCTGTTGCTTCACACGATGCTGAATTATGTACAAAACTCATCCCGTGGATTCATGACATTCAAGTGATTTTGCAGAACTGGAGTTTAGATTCAGTTTCGGCTATTTAAGGGAGGAAGAGTTCTGTATGCAACAGTAAAGTTTCAGTATACACAAAATCATTGCTGGTTAACAGATAAAAGCTACAAGTTATTTAGCAGTAAGTCAGGACCTTGAAGAAATTCCCAGCTCATAATTCAACACTACGCCACCAACAAAACCAAAAAATGTCAGAGTTGATACCAATACAAAGATTTTTCATACAAGTAATTTGGCGCAGTTCTGAAATGCATTAAACTCTTTGCTTTTGATTTGTTATGACTCCTTCAGAAAGCACCTCAAGATGTACTCCGCATCTGTAGCCCAGGTCAATCTATGTCCTGAATATATATGCACAGTAGTTCCAGTCATCCACTAATATTTAGACTTACAGCATGCTTATTTGTCTTAGCTTTACAGAAATACTTCTGTCCTGTTACATATAAGCCTTTTACTCAGTTGTTCTAAACTTACTAAGAATTCTCTGCTCTAACAATAGTGAAATATCTGTATGTCACTGGTTCTGTTAATTCTAATGATTGGTCCTAGGCTGTTCCTCCCCTTCCTTTAGGAATGGTACCTTCCAGTCTCTCCATGTGCATGAAAAGTGACAAGCATGGGTCCCCATATTTCTACTTATTGGGCCACCCTAAAGACACGGTTTGTAAACTCTGCATGTGTATTATCTTTCTCTAATATGCTTTTGTTTCTCACAACTGTTAATAGATTCTTTTCCAACTTCTTACAAGCTAGCTTGCTTATTAGTCTCTACAGTATTCAACGTTTCTTTTGTAATAAATTATCTTAGATATCAAAGCAGCTATGCCTTTTACAAATGTCTTTTAATATCCTAGATAACTACTTTATCATGTTACACTGCTTCTAGTGCAAGAAACACAGCCATAGGTCTGCTATATATCTGTTTTTTCGCATGACAAAAATTTGTACTCTGGATATGACTTTTCAGTTAGAAAATCTTGAACTTTTGGGAACCAAAGCCATAATTTTCCCCTTTATTATGGTATTTGGCTTGCAAAAATATTAGTAATGTGAAGGTGGAAGTTAGATGCTGATCTCAAACAATATTTATATGCATCCTCTTGAAGAAATAACTAATGTAAAATTGAAGACTTTTTGGAACACGCTGTTAGGCAATACCTGTTTTTTAAACCCAGTGGCTATGCTAAATTTACACACAGCACTTTGCACTTGATTTCAAGCTATTTTCATCATAAATCAGATCCAACTGCACAGCTTGTTCAGATACAGCAAATTTGTAATGCAGAGTCGTGGCCCAGAAATGATACCTGGAAAGCAAAGAAGAAAAACTTATTTTTCCTATTTGGTTATTGAATGCTGTCATCACAGAAAATGCAGAAGTGTTCAGATGCACTCAGTTCTGCTGTTGACTTTGCACAATGCTGTGTATTTCCTAAAATAAGAAGGCCAGTATCACACTACTGAAGTAGACTGGGAATAGAAAGGGATTTATACCCAAAGGTATCCTCCTAGCCTTTGGGCTTTGAGCAGCTCCTCCAGTGTGACACCCACAGAATTCCTGCCCCAGCACCCAGGCGCTAAGATACGCTTAAGGTATCAGTCTTGCGCGTGCAAATTCAGGTAACCTAATCGATTGCTTGCATGTGTTGCCAGTTACAGCTTATTTCCGATTTGTGTCTATAAGTAAGAATTTTCTGAACACAGACGTCTCCCTATACGTTGCTAGTGCAGAGCTGGACACATCTAGAGGCCATTTGAAAATTGTACCCATGTAGTTTAAGCATCTGTGTCACCATCAGAGACCTCCCTGCAACGAAGAAGCTTCTGCATTCTGTAGAAATCTGAATTGCGCCATTCCTTGCAATCATTCCCACCTTACTTCTGCTTTGTTCTTCACCAAAGGTAGTTCAGCAATGTCACAAGGTTAAAAATCCAGGCTGACATTAGGGCCATTTTGCAAGTTCCAGTTGTCAAGCATAGGAAGTTCGGTGAACTGCAGTTCCACTACAACTATTTATAACCACAGCTTTCTATGCATTATCTTTATTTTTCCTCCTATAGCATAAAGGACGCAGGAAATGAGGGTTTTTTTCCCTGAAATAAGTAGAAACATAAATCCTTTATAAATACAGCTAAAGTTAGTTTTGCACAGTCACTCAGCTGTGAATAGTTCTGATTATTTATTTGGCAGGATGCATTAGGACAGAATTATTTTTCCAGTAAAATATAACCAGAAAATCCAAAGCAATTTAGTTTAGGTCAACACCACAACTGAAATACTTGATCGATAAAAAAGTAATATCAGGTCAAATGAAAATAGGTGTGTTATAAATGCTTCCACTTCAGGTGTTTTGAGGGGAAGGTTTTTCCTAAAGAGCAAGTTTTGCAATGGGCCTTTTCCCAACCAAAATTGTGGCTGTGCTACCATTCATAAGAGCACTGTTCAAGGATATAAGTCAAATTTCCCAATGTAGAACAGATATATTGGCCATTCTAGCATGCCTTAAGAGAGGGCCCTCCCATAACATCACAGTGTGGTCTGTTACGAGTCCACATCTCCCCCACTGGAATTGTTCCATTATGTATGAGTAGTCACTTATAGAAGATGATCCATAGGCTTGCTTGAAGTTAGATATAGCACAGGAGAGATGCAGGTGCCAGACGTCAAGTGCTATGTGCCTGTGCTTTCTTGCACCACGGGTTTGTTAGCTCTTACCAGTGAACACCGCATTTATATTTGAAAAAAATAGATGAAAAATTGGGATCTTGTAGTGTGTTTTTATTGCTTGAATACAGTTAAATCCCTCTAAAATCTCCACTCAGCTGCAAAGTGCATTTTTCTAGTTCTTCAATTCTGTTAGTATGTCTGAAGCTTTTATGTTTGTCTAATAAATGGCTAAAGCCTCTTGGCCTGTACATTCTAGCCAGATACTCCTACCTGTTCAGAGTACTGATCAGATCATCTAATTCATCCTATTTTTAATGCTCATTTTATAAATCACTAGAGCTCAGGTTGAGTGTTATTCGAAACTTGAACTACCCTATATATCATTCATCTGATGTGAGTGCAAAAATCAATAGTCATTTTGGAAAAGTGCCCTTTCCGTCTGTGACCACCTTGGTGGAACTGCAAACATTCATTCATATTCCTGCTGCATTTCTAAAGCCACCTTCTTATTTCTAGCATTACCAACTTAATTTCAGGAACCTGTGGTGTGTAAAAAAAAAAAAAAGACTAACTAGATGAATCAATATACTGGTTAACAAAATTGGTCTAAAAGCATCAGGCAATTTGAATATGGGCTCCCAAAGGTTCTAGCTGTTTTATTGCTATGGGTAAAAACTATTCAAGGACAAAATTGAATATTAAAATTTGCTTTATGAACATGTCTTTAGTATTTAATAGATATGTAGCAGCTGGCAGGAAAGTAGAACAACCTTCTGTTAAATAACAGTGTCTGCGTATGTCTATCTGGGTGTGTACAGTTATTTCTGTCTTACAGCAAATTTCTATTTTAAAATATATGTAGACCTTTTACATAGGTATCCCTTGATGTAGAAATAGAAAACACGGTTTTGAAAGAAAGAGGGACACATGGGAAGGCATTTTCAGTTCTGTGGCAATGTTGAGCTTCCAGGGAAGTGATACCTTTTTCCTACTTTTTAAATGCAAGAATGCTAAGTCTCTTCCATAGTCCTAAACATTGCTTTGGCAATTACACTCCCAGTGGCTTTGGTCAGTCCAGCTGAATTCTCTAACCCACACTTCCTCCATCTGTATAATAGGGATAGTAATATTTACTTACCTATCTCATGGGAGTGTTATGGGGATTAGTTATTTAATGCTTGAAAAGCACTTTAAAGATTAAAATTCCTAGTTGACTACTCAGTATTATTATTAAAGCAGAACCTCACTAATCCACACACATAATCCACACCAAAATTGGCAGTGTCCCCCCACATCTGAGCAAAGATTTAATAATAAGGCTGTTGAGCAAGTTCTCTTATTTCTAAGGCTTAATTATTATAATGTAATATTCTGGAGTAGATTTACTAATATGGTGTAAAGTGTAGATAATTACAGCTAAACTACAGTGAATAAAACAGATGAACAAACATTATCCCTGGTTTTGTTCACATGAACTGGCAAGCAGACTTCCCAGCCAAAGAAGGGAAAAGTCCCACCCACAAATATTTTTCTAACATTTTTTGTGGCTTCCTGTATTTCCACCCAGTCAACCATATTGGAAAATAAGCACCTGAAATATAGGGCCTGAAAGAACACAGTCATCCCCCAACTCCACAGCATCAGTTTTTGCTTTCTTCATGTAATCCAGAGAAATAGGGAAAACAGGAATTCAGTGGCACTTACTGTGTCTTTGCAGTTTCCCGTAGGATTCAGTCCAGGCTTCTGCTCTTGTAGGGTAGCGTCCTGTAAAATCCCTCTCCTGCTGTTCGTTTTGCAGTTCCTCTCACTTGCAAATTTGCAATGTGCCCCCAGTTAATAGCAAGACTGCACCACTCCAACTTGTTCCTAACCAGAGTCAGCTTCCCTACGTGTCTGTGACGGTATCCTCACCAGACGGACCTTTGCGTCGAAGGAGACGGTGTGAAAGCACAAACCATTGCTCTGGTGGCCTGGCCCAATAATTCTCGTCATGAAGGTTGTGCAGTAACCGCTTCAATGGCCAGACTTCAGGGGATCTGAAAGGAGTTCCACATCTCTTCAGCACAGTCAGTTTTCTGCAATGGCATGCATTTCCCCAAAGGAGAGCAGAGACACTCATCTACATTCTTAAGTAAATAGTAATTTGCAGGGGCCAAACTTCATACTCTTTAGAAGGATCCAGAAACTATTGTGTATCCTCTGACTTGACAGAAACAAGAATATTTTATCTTTGTACCTCCCAACAAAGGCACCAGCTCTAAGAATATCAGCTGAGCTTCGGATACAATAGCTTTGAACTCATTTACGTGATTTTTTAATTGATCTGTGGCCATACAGGTGTAAAAAGTCCTGCTTTTTAGCCTGCTTAAAAGAATTCAAAAAGAGCCATCAGCTCTCTTAGGGACGAAAGCGCAGCCATGAAAGTACAAAAAGTTATATAAAAGTACAAGAAGGGGCAATCAAGCTGCACCTGAAAAGCCTTGCCAGCAGCCTGGTGCTGTGTTACCCAGGACTAAATCAGACTAACGGGGCCTCTTATGACTCTAGACTTTGACATCTGAAATTTGATGAGTCTAAGTGGTCACATAGAGAGTGACATTAAAAAAAGTGTAATTCCAGCCATTGGAGAGGAGCAGGGTAAGATTTGCCCACATGGGGACCTGCTGCTGGTCCTGCCCCGGCTCATCTTGCTCCGCTATCCCGTGGTGCAATTCCTGGCTGGTCCTTTGTGGCCTGACCAACAGGGAGAGGTTAGAAAAGCTCCTGGGCTCTGTCATATTCCTTATGGCTTCTTACTCCTAGCTGGGGAAAAAACCCTGAGAAAATTAAACACTTTTTTTTTTTTTACTTTGACAATATGAGGTAACTGTTGCTCTCCAACAGACAATTAAGGAATGTGACCACAGAGCATGTTCTGTTTTGTTGAGCTACAGCAACACACATGCAACTCAGAATTTTAAACATCTGGGTTTTCTAACAACGTGTAGTTTATGTTTACTCATTAGGAGATGCATATTACAGCGTGACATTAATTTATTCAAGCACTTCCATCTCATTATAGAGTTTACAGAGAAAATTGTTTCAGCACTCAAAAGATATCAGATACCACAACAGCCCCGACAGCGAGCGTGGTCCCAGGGCCAGCTCTGCACCTCCAGTGCCCAGTGGCCACAAGTCTGAAAAGAGTTTGCTAAAGAAAGACTAAACTGATTCTGCAGCTTCCACCCTAAACAGGATGGGAATACTTATTCATGAGCTTTGTAAATAAGGATGTGTTCAAACCGAGTTATGTGTTTTGCTTAAGATCCTGCCGAGATCTTAAGTGAGAGCTGCCAACACTCAGCACCTGCCAGGAACAACTTTCTAGGGGCATTTCATACACAGTCAAAATGCTCTGAATTCCTCACTTATTAAATAAATGTTATACACTATTTACATATTTTTAACAATGGCAGCTATTTATTGACCAGACAGGATGTGAAGCCTACTGTTAACATCCATTTTAGCTGTGATAATTAATAATTTTAATATTTAAGTTTAATTAAGTGTGTAATATCCAACTCCTAAATTATTCAGTCTCTGCAGAATGTTTTTCATTAATACCACACATTCTATTAACATATTTATGAACACCTTTTATGACTTAATGTGGCTTAATTCTATTAATAAAAACTAATTTAAAAGTAATTATCTTTTTTAATTATACAGTAACTTGCAATGTAGATTCTCCAGCTTCAATATGGCTCTGGAAGAGAACTACTGAGGTTTCTGCAGTTTCTACTCCACTACCTGACCACACAGAAAAAAGAAAACCTTCTTTACTGAAGGGATGAGGTCCTTTTGCCTCAATAGCTCTGATCTGATAGATATATGACGTGCTCAGCATTTCAAAAAGGATACCAGACCACCTGAAGGACCTAACGAATGATAATGCATGGTTAGAGCAACATCACTCAAGACTAACACTTAGGCTGTCCATAGATTTAGCAATGATGGAGCGGTGAGGAGTTTGCTGTGGAGAACAAAAGGACTATACAGGCTGCAACTTTTCATTTCAGCTGTTCACAGCATTAGTGAGTAATCCTGTAACATTTATGCAGATACATTAACTTGATGCAAGGGAAAATCGAATTTACCAAGTTCACTCAGATTAGTGATCATGATTATTGGTTTAAATATTTAATGGATAGGACTGTTTACTAGATCTATATCTGTTGAAGAGGTTAAAATTGGTCTTGGAATGAGTGATAAACTGTATACTCATAATCAATCATCTGGCCATAGGATTCACAGCCAGGAGACTATTAGAATAAATTTGCTCAATTTATTTACCTGTTTCAGGTCTGAAATATAACCTGTTTCTAAGCGTGGCTCTTGATTATTTTTTCCCTCTTCTATTGTGCACTTTAGGTACTGTTTTCTGCATAAAACAATTACTATTTTTTATTCTTGCTATCATAAAAGTGGTGTTAAAATTACCTTGCTCCTGCTGTAAGATGTGACTGATGCTGGAGAGAGCCAAATGGTGACGTGCTAAGGCATTATTTACAAAATCCCTGTCAATTACTTATGGATGTGATTTTTATTTAAGTGGAGAACTGCAGGGTAACCAGGAGAGAGCTGAAATTAGATACAGCACCCGAAGTTCATCCAAGTCCTGGAGACAATCCAGTCCATCCAGGGCAGAAACCCTGAGTGTTTCTGAACTCATTACTTATCTCCTGTATTAGCCTGACATGTCTCAGGCCACTTACCTGCAGTTGCCCATGTCTGCTAAAAGGGACCTGAGGTGGGGTGAGGTGTGTGGATCTTCGTGTCCATCCACCCAGCTTTGACCCACAGCCTCTGCAAGGGCTTCCCCGAAGGAGCTCCCCAGCATCGGTGTGTACACATTCAACAGAAGAGCAGACATCTATTTCCAGAATTCTTTGGAGACACCTTTCTCTCTCTGACTCTTCAAGGCAATTAAATTATTATCTCAAGTGATTAGAACAGTAAAATACTGGTGAAGCAGTCCCATAATTAAAGAACTAACTCAGGGAAAGGGATTTACTCAGGATGCACTGAGTATAGTGTAGGATCAGAAACAATGCAGAATAAGAACAGGAACTCTCCAAGTCAGGTCAATCACTTCCCATGTTTCTTTGCTAACCATCTTTAAAGAATAGGTTACATAAAAAATTGAAAAGTGCTTTTATCTGTAACACTTTCTAAAGATTAAAGCCAACACAAATCAAGATGTGTGACTTTCTTGTTTCAAGAAAACATTCAGCATTTTTCTAAAGGTTTTCTTTTAAATTTTTTCCTCGCAATATGCTGGTTTGCCCTCTCTGACCACGTTTAAATTTTCCCTTTCACTCTGTTCCCATATTTCCCCCAAAAGAAGAGCTTCTGCAGATTTAGTCTTCCAAGCATAACTAACAATCTGCTCTTTCTGAAGTGTTTCAATAGCTCTCCAGTTATATCTCTTAACAAGAAAGCATTTTTTCTAACAAACCTCCATGCAAAGCACAGAAATGGTGGCAAAAGTGAATTTTACCTGAGTTGAGATCATTCAAACTCTCATCAGATGGCCCTGATGAACACTTTTATGAACACCACCTCTGCGGTAAAAATATTTGGAGCATCTCCCGTTTAGCGTCTAGGTAAAGTATACAATGGAAGGTGGATATAATGAACCCAAAGGAACTAAATTGTTGCTCGTCAATAATAATTAGTAGCATGAAGTAGGGCTTCAGAGGATGAATGGCGTTGGGAAGGAAATAAAGCAGGGAGTAAAGCAGGGAGTAGAGCTATGCTTCCCAATGTTGGGGTAGGTCAATGACTGAATTTTGTGAATTTTTTGCATGTAAAATTAAGCACTGGAAGTTTACAGAGGAGATAAAACTGTTCCTCATCTACCCTACCTCTATAGTCACACCTCTTCAGTTCTTGTGGACACCTGCAGAAGTAGTAATGCCCCCCACTTCCAGTATTAGACCGGCAATGAAAACAAAAATCTATGATGACTCGGGTCACAGAGACACTAGGCATGGCATTGTGTCATACTCCAAATATCAGTCTTTCATAGCAAATCATTCTGCTTTCCTGAAAACACTGAGCACAAAATTCAGAAGTAAAAGATGCAGGAGCTGAGATGCATATTCATTTTCCTATAGTCCTTCACTACTTTGTTAACTCACTTTGGTTGCCCTGACTCAACCTTTGCAAAAACAAATGTGCAAGTAAAAAACAATTTAAAACAAAAAAAAAAAAAACAAAAAAAAAAGAAAACCAAAAAAAAACCAAAAAAAAAAAAAAAAAAAAAGAAAACCAAAAAAAAACCAAAAAAAAAAAAAAAAAAAAAGAAAACCAAAAAAAACCCACAAAAAACCCACACCACCAACCTACTAGCAAGCAGAAAGATTCTGCTTTTAGCAAAGTTACATTTACAGGCTACTATAAACAGTCAAAGTCACCATGACATTACTGAGTATAAACAGGTGAACAGTATAATGAATGTGGTTACATTAAGACAGCAAGAAATTAGATCAGGTTTTCATTGCGTCAGTAACAGGGCTTTAAAATACCAAACAGATCACTTAACTGCATGTGTAGGAAAGGCAAAGTAGTTCTGTATCAAAATAACTAAGCAAAACCTGGATTTATTTTTGTAAATGTATATGGCATGTATGTCATTTTTGTACACAGGATCGACATTTTGCACCCATAGCACACTGCCATCATAGCATTAAAAAACATGTAAGGGCAATGCTAATGATGACAAGGCTGTCCCGCCTGGGCATGCCCATGGTGGCTGACCAAACAGAGGCCCTGCATCCATTGATGTTTATTTCCAGAGCTATCGGTGTTGAGTGTTTTTAACGTGGACAAGACCAGTGGAAGGGGAGCCAAGAAAAGTGAAATTTGTGAGAAAACGTTTGCATAGAACTATTGAATAATTAACAAGAAGTGCAAGTTTATAGCCAGAAGTACAGGGAGCCTGTGAAGCGAGGCCAGAGCCCATTGCCGCTCACTCTCCAGGAGAGGCTTGGGGAATGGGTGGCACATCATGTTGTGTTTTCATGAGGCTGACAGCTGCACAGAAGGTACCGAGAGCTTTTCTAGCCATCAATACCCCAGAAAATCATTTATTTCAGGAGACAAAGGGTGCTGTATGTCTGGGTTGTGGAAGCTCCAGGATTAAAGATTAAAGATTCTTCAAATATTCTGAAATATCCTTCCTTAGTGAGTATTAAAAACAAGCTGCAGGAGACCAATGCAATCAGGAACATCACAGACATGTCAAGCTATGATGAGAAAGAGACAAATGCATTCCTGATGTAACACTGCCAACATTAGTGGATACTCACCAGGGGACAATTTGTCCCATTTTTCTTTATTAGCAGCATCTGTAAGAACTGTTTCCCACCTTCTGGCAATACATAATTTCACACAAAAAGTGTGGAAAAAAAGAAAGTACCTTTTTTTTTTTTTTTTAAATCAAAAACTCTTTGATTCCCTAGGAAAATAATTCTGGGAAGATATAAAAACAGCTGCTTAGACATTTCAGGAAATGGTTCATTCAGACTACCGAAAGCATTCAAAGCTTTAATATATTGTTTGTTATGCATATAATTTGGAAATTTAAAAGGCATTGAGATTTTATTGTACTTCAGTAATAAAATTTTTACTCTTAATGTTACTACTAAATAAATTAATATTAGTACTTTATAGTTAATTTTATCTGATGAAAAATCCCACATTCTTGATAAACTATCAAGCAATTATTTAAAATATTTTGATGCAAAAGGAGTACCTAGTCGCAAATCTGAGACTAACCTCTCTGGACCTGAGATCTTGGCACAGCAGATAAGCACAGCAACACTAGACTTGAGAGAATCTTAGAACAGCAACCTGTAAAGAAAACATAAGTATTGCAGGAAATTAAATAAACGTAATCTGTAGGCTGAACTCTTTCCTCTGACAGTACCTAGGCAATGCTCAGAAAGTAAGACACGCAGTCCTCTCTTCTCCGTTAGCAATAAAGCCAGGTTTCTTTTGCTAGGGGTTCAGACATAAGCCATCAGCAAGCACAGGATCCAAGTAGAGGATCCTTTAGTTGAGGAGCAAGTAGACTCATGAGAATAGTACCGTCATTTCCAGTACACGTAAGCTGACATAGCAAAGCAAACAATTCGTGCATGTGGCAGTTCTACCTCAAACAAAAAATTCTTTAGACAGAAAACTTCTGCTCCTGATGTTTTCCCCTTGTCACTCATCCTCCAAAGTGGCTGTGTTCATCTCCCACTTGTCCTCCTACACACTCAAGATCTTGTGTCTGTGGTGTCTCTTACTCAGTTAGCAATTTACTCCTCGCCTGGGAGTTATGCGAAACAGGTCGTAGGTTGAGTCATTCTTACACATCCCATGGAGAAGTACCGCCAACCTGCATGTCAGTAGCTCGTGGAAACTAAAAGCCACCCAGAAAACACCTACTAAATTACCCTAAATCAAATGCCATCACAGTGACAGATTGTAGTGCTGCTCCCAGCTCATTTATCTTGTCTAAATTAGTAGGTCAGGGGAGATTTTCTCCCTTCAAAGAAGGGAGGAAGGCATCTATTAGCCTTCAGTGAGATCTATACCTTTGAAAAACAATTTCTCTCAGAGTAAGGGTGATATCCATAGTGACAAAGTCAGAAACAAATTTAAAACTACATCATCTCTAAATGTCTCCTGCAGTTTCAACTGAATGCAATAACCTTCACTTCTGCGTGTAAGTTGTTTGGGCATTAGTAGTTCATGCTCTATTAAACAAATGCTGTCTTCAGTTCCTACAAGAGGTGAAGGAGAAAAAGAATAAAATCATTGCTCTGTCTCTGGTTTACTATGTTTGCAAAATGTTTTGAGTTACTTTGGAACAACAGTAAAAGTAGGTTATGTTCACACTTAACACATAGGTATTATATAAAGCTTAAAAATTACAGGAAAAAATATTCAGAATTATTAATAACTCTCTCCAAAATGCAGCTATAACCCCAGAATAACCATAAAGAGAAATCATTAGTTTAGTTCCTCTGCAGAATAAAATTTTGCCTTTTTCTCATGTTTATATTTGTTATGGAAAAGCAATCACTTTAGTGCTGGTTGAACAAGCCCAAATGAACCCTTATGGCTTGAACACAGCCCTTTAAAAGGCTTCTCTTTCAAGCAACAAATTACTTACATTACTGCACTTTGCTCTATCCTAGTAATTTTGATATTTTCCCATAATGTTCAAACATTAGAGGAAAGTCGGTTACAATACCCTCCCATCAGTATTCCCTGCACTAGCCAGTGACATATGGCAACAATGGCTTGTTGACATTAACATCTACCAAGGCTGTGGATGGCTTTCTACATAATTTCATTTCATTTGAAAGAAAAAGCCAGGTTAGTCTGGGTTTTGGCTGTCTCAGATTGATGGTACTTAACCTCATGGAAAGTCATTTTTCAAGTTCGTACTTACAAGCACAATATTGCCACAGAATAGGAATGGTACTTTTATTTCCTGGCAGCTTTTTCCCCTGGCCACCAGAACTACAGCCTCTGGAGTCTGCCTGGCAAGAAGACCGGGCACAGTGTTTTAAGCAAACTGCAGCCAGTGGCCCCCTGGGCTTCTCCCACAGCCAAACTTCCCTTCAAGCTGTGGCTACAAGTCTTCTTGCATAGCTGGCCAAGTTTTCACAGAATCACAGAATCACAGAATGTTAGGGATTGGAAGGGACCTCAAAAGATCATCTAGTCCAATCCCCCTGCCAAAGCAGGACACCTAGATGAGGTTACACAGGAAGGCATCCAGGTGGGTTTTGAATGTCTCCAGAGAAGGAGACTCCACAACCTCCCTGGGCAGCCTGTTCCAGTGTTCTGTCACCCTCACTGAGAAGAAGTTTCTTCTCAAATTTAAGCGGAACCTCTTGTGTTCCAGCTTGAACCCATTACCCCTTGTCCTATCGTTGGTCGCCACCGAGAAGAGCCTAGCTCCATCCTCGTGACACTCCCCCTTTATATATTTATAAACACTAATAAGGTCACCAAAGTTTTCTTTTTCTTAAGGTTTTCTGAGGGAGAGGCAGTAATCCAGTAGCGTATATAACGATGCATGTTCAAGTTTACAGATATGTATATTTATATATCATTACATGTAACAAATATGTTGGTTCGCTTCTGTTGAAGTAGGTTCTAAACTGCTACAATTTCTCACTGCAAAATTTATTGGTTTTTCCCTCCCATCCAAGGGAGAATATTTTTTTTTAAATGTAAATTCTCTAGGGGGACAGACCATTAATAAATCAGTTCTGTCATCTCCAGGGAATAAAACAGCAGGCCACTCACCCCTGGGTCTCCTTCCCTGAGTGTCTCACGAATAACTGGTACAATATTGCCTTTCACGCCCCAGAGGAGCCATGAGAGGTGTTTGCCACCCTGGTTTTGAATAGTGGCCACCTGGCTTGTGCTCCTGGATGAGCAACAGCTGATTTGAGCATAGTGGCACCTTTTGCACAGAAGAAGTCTTGCTACCTGAAAGCATCTTGCTGCTCCAGGCCATTTTATGTTTTTTACTGGTGTGTAGCTGATACTTCGGTAACTTCAGATGCTCCCAGGGCCTCGCACAAGATCTGGTGATGGCCCACTGCTCTTCACTGCTACTCAGTGAAAAACATTGTCCCGTGGACAACTGGAAAAGAAGGCTGTAGTTAAGTCAAATACACTGATCAGGGCGATGCTCGGCACCACCTCTACCCTGGGGAGGTGTGACAATGCCATAAAAAGCACAAACTTGATTTTCTAAGACCCGAAGTGGCTGGTTTAGTGCTGGCTCAGGTACCTCGCTGGTGTACACAGGCAGCTTACTGCTGCTTGGCGAAGTCAGGCATGGTTCTAGAGAACCTGGCAAAGTGACTTGGACCCCAGGCACAGTCCCTGATTCAAGTGTTAGCCGAAAGGGGATCCACTAGATTTCAGATCCTAAAAGAGCCATGGTGGGATCTGCACCCCCCGTGTTGGGCACAACCTGCGGTCCTGCACCAGGGGAGTGTCAACGAAGACCAGAATTCAGAACATGCTTTTTGTCAGCAATCTCCTAAGAGCTGATCACTCTACATTCATGAGCCTTACTTTTATTTTTTCTTGCTCAAGTGCCAAGCAGGCAGCAGATGGTACATTACTCAGCCTTAACTGGAGGGTAAGAAAGTGTGATTGAAAAAAAAAGAAATTGAGATCCTGAGCCCATTTAGATTCCCAGCTCAAAGTTTATTTGTCTTACACAGAACTTGTACTTTCTCCCCTCTCAAATGCTAATCCTCTCTACACATATGCTCATTATGCAAAAGCATATGACAAACACCATCTGGGAAAATAAATAGCTCCTCAGCTAACCACGCTGCTCTCTCCCTTTACGTCACCCACCTCACTATTGTCTCTCCTATTTTTATCTACAAGACAGCAATCACTCAATCAAGCTATTAACTTAGAGTGCCATCTGAGTCAAGCAAGCTGCAGATCCCAGGCTGGGCACTAAAACCTATTCCATTTGTCAAGATGATGTGCATCTTCATGATAATTTGAAGGCAGCCATAGCACTGAGAAAAATAAATGTATCTTTTAAAGGACAGTTGATGTCACTCAGAGATACTGGTCCTGACCTGCAGAAGTCCGTGCTGGTCTTTCAGCTAGAAGGTTACATTTTCTCCCACCATGAAATATGCGGCTCTTGCAAGTTCCACCTCGTTTCCATGGATCCCTGAGATAGTCCTTCATCTCTGACAGATTATTGCTCATACCTTTCAGTGCCAGGCAATGGTGCTAAATAGGGAATGACATTAGCCAAGGTCAGTGATTTCTCTAACCTCCGTGTAGACGGGCAAGAATAGGAGCCATGCTGTCATTAGTCATGAGGGATTTGTTGTCTGCAGGAATGTTGATCAAAAGAAACGAGGATCGCGTATGCAAGAGAAAGGCATCTCAGAATATTCTGTTTTGTACCAATGGATTAGGAAAATCATCATGATTCAGCAAAGGAGGTGTCTATGTAGCTAAATTAAACAGGATCTGCACAATCCAACCATATTGTGTTGAGACTAAGTTACCAGGAGAAATTTGAAAGGCATAGGGAAGGCACTCAGAGGCTGATGCTGTGACATAAAGGCAGAGCTTTGTAAGTACCCTGTAAGAATTGCGGGGCCATAAACACTGTAATATTACATCTTGTTTAGAAAAAATATGAGACAGAATTCAATTATGACCTTATCTTAGCTACAAATTCTTGTCGATTATTATACGCTTGTAGGGCCATGTTTAAGAGATGGCAGGAAGTCCTTCTCATTTGTCCTCAGAGACAGCACTGATATTGCCCAGCTAAGAAATCCTTTATGAGGCTACAAAAGAGGCAATTTGATTTCATGAGCATGTGCTTTTATTATTTTAAGAATAATTTAACGTAGGCAGAGTAAGGTAGAATCTATATGAAAAAAAGATCAAGGTTTTCAGCATTTGAAGTTACTAGCCCTGTGGTTCTTGCTTTTCCTGAACTTGTTTTTGGGGGTGAGGGATATTATTTTTGTTTTCCTCCCCATTGACTCCCCTGGGAGTTTCGCCTTATCTAAGACAGAGGAATTTAAGTTCTGTATTTCTAAAACAGAGGAGTTTAAGTCAGGTGTGTGGTTCGGGTGTCGATGTTGCTCAGAATACATACGCTTGTGCTGTCGAATATGCCCTTAACTCCCTTCTCTTTGTTGTTACAACAGACGAACCAAACTCCTGGAGTGCTCCCTCTGCCACCTCCCCAGGTCTGCCGGAAGTAGCGCTTTCCCTCGACGACATAATCTCGCCATTATCTTCATCACACATAGCCCCACCCTCTGACCCTTCTCACCAGATAAGCCCAGAGCCAACGTGGGATATCAAGAGGGAACATGATGTAAGGAAACCAAAGGAGCTTTCGGTGAACGGTCACAAAAAGAAAAGGTTAGGAGAACAAAGAGAAAGGTCAGCAAGTCCTAAAAAGGTAGACAGGTCAAAGCATGAAGAGGCTTCTTGGAAAGGATATTCAGAAGGCAAAAATAAGACCGCTGATGGTGGCAGGCCCACCTCAGAAAGCAAAGTGGTGGGACACAGCGTTATGATCGAGGCTGGCGCAAGAGAGCACGTGTGTGCTGGAACCAGTGATGAACAGTTTGGGAGGCTGAGGAAGCCGGAAAGCAAGAGAGGAGGATCTCTTGGCAAAAGAGAAGATCACAAGTCCACAAACACCAGTGAGAAGTCAGCTGCAGCATCCGACCATGTCAAGCTCGATCCAGGTGTTACCAAGACGTATAGTAGCAACCGCTGCAGCTCGCCTGGAAGTGATATGGACCACAGCCAGAGGGACCCTGATGGGAAACCCAGCGAGTTCCCCAGGAAGGGACATCTCCACTCCATCAGCACTCGCAGCACCAACACCACAGTTCGAAAGGCAACCGTCTCCCCGGGGCCGTGGAAAATCCCTGGCTCGGATAAGCTACCTAGCGTCCTGAAGTCTGGTACTTCTGCCATGAGCAGATAAGCAAGGGACTGTTGCCCTCTAACTGTCTCAAACTGACGCAGAACATTCTTCTTAGTTTTTGTCTCACATTGGTTTGTTTTAATTTATTTTTAACTATCACACATATACACAAAGCATTGAGGGATGAAAACATTAGTGTGTAATTCCATGACAATGTGCACAGTATCTAATAAGTTCAAAAGCATATAGTCAACACGGAGATTTAAAATCGACCCTAAAGTCCCAGTTCCATTTTAGGGACTTTGGCAGCTATGGAAGAAACCAAAACACTATGAAGGACAGTACATCAGAGAAGAATAGTGCAGTGTAGCTTTAGCATTTTTTTCCCCACTGCATGAAGGACTTGGATTTCATTCAAACTTTGTATCAAGAAACTGGAACAAGATAGAGCAATCACAAACTGGAACATCGCCTTAAATAAAACTGCACGGAGCAAGCTGAAACCGAGAGAGGATCTTTTCATGGAGCTAAAATGTTGTAAATAAATTGTTCTCGACATATCTAGACAGGGGTTAAAGGGTTTCTTTGAAGCATCGTTCGGAACTGTACACCCATGACACGTCTCCACTGTTAACGCTTTGGGATAGTCCACATGATACCCTGTAGCATGGTTCACTGGGAGCTACAGGAGGAGTGGGGAATCCAGTGGATTAGTTTCTGTGATACCATTTCTACTGCCATTTTTGTGAACAAACCATGTTTCTGTACATTGGAAAGGAGTTAGAGCGGAGTTGTATTTGCAAATTATTCTCAAAGGTGATTTACTACAGGTTCCCCAAGTCCTGCGAGGTAGCACACAAACCAGGCTCAAAACACAGACATCTGCAAGGCCCTTGCAAGGAAAGGAAGAGTGCTACAGAGAAAAAGCTGCAGTTTCCTTAAGGAAAGGCCTTTCCCTCCTGCAGAACACGAGAGCTTCACTTATCAACAGTGCTATGTTTCATACCCATCTACATTTAGTTAGGACACTCACTTTTCACCCCCTCAGTTTGGCAGAGCAGGTGCCTCTATGGCACACATTAACAATGACTAGACTGGTTTCTGAAATACAGTTGTCAGTGTCCTCATTCAGTGAATTCGATATATTTACATTTTATCATTTTTTCCCTACCTCCATTTTTTTTTTTTTTTTGGTCTTTTTGTTTTTATCTTTCTTGCTTGTCTGTTTTGAATTTCAAGCCTTAAGTGCCAGGTAAACATTCCAGTCTGCCTTCACAGGAAATAACTCCGAGTTCAATCAATCAGTCATTATCTTGTTTCAAAAAGACGTCTGTGTGCCTGTGTAAGTGTGCATATGCTTATATGTCTGTCAAAATTAAAACAAAATCCTGGGCAATAATGCATTGGTGATTTAAAAAAACAAAATCATAAAGCTAAGTACTGTCAAAAATTCATATTTAAAAACTATTGTTCTCTAGCAATCTTAGTTCCTCACATGCTCTGCTGAAAAATTAGATTGAGATTGGCTTTGTTCCAAGAAATTAGCACATTACTGTATGTCTCAAACATTGCACTGGACTGAGAAATTTATAGGCATGTTTCTTCCTGTCCAATTATTTGAAAAGCCTCAAGTCAAGGATTTTGCAGCTTTCAAACAATTTTTTTAGAAACAAAAATCCATTTATAATTTCTAAAAAAGCACAAGTCCATGTAGCTGTTTATAAAACTCTTATTTAACGAAAAAAAAAAAATCTTTATCCCCTGATCTAGGATCCAATATAATTTGCCATTAATTTATTGAATCTGATTTTGGACAATGCTTCTGTAGTGTAAATGCACGTCCCAGTATCTTATTTTTATGTATAAAGAAAGCAAACAATGAAATCTGAAAAACAGTTGAGATTATGCTTGCATAAACTCTAATTTGCACAGTTCACAGCTACTCCTTGTGCAGTAATTGCTTTATGCGGCTGTAATCGATAACCTGTGAAGACAGCACATCATCTAAACCCCATTCCAAATAATATTTCTGTGTAGTGTTAGCTGTGAATTTACCCTGTACAGCTCTATCTCTATAAATATAATTCCATGTATTAATAGTCACAGAAAGGCTGTAAGTGAGCAACTATTTTTATGAAACGCACCACTATGGATAAATTAACTTTTACAGAAATCTTGTTTACTGTATGATATTCTAAACCACTGTCAAATAAAATATATATCCAAAAATCTTTTTTTTTTTTCAATTGTACATAATTTTTGTTAATTTTGAGCAACAGGCTTTGGTGTTACACCAAGAAACAGTCTCTACAAGCATATGAGTAGAATTAAATAACTACCGCATTATAAAAAATGGAATGGCCCATTTTGATTTCTTACTCCGAAAAAGGGTAAAAATTACGAATTTACATGTAGGTGACCAAACAAATTCTGTACAGGCAAGTTATGAGGTTACACAGATGCTGAGAAATCTCTCCCTTGTTGGAGAAGCCTGACCTCTTATTCTGCTTCCAGTCGCAGGAGACACAGGACCAGGGTGGCAAACTCCCAGCGCTGAGAGACAACTTCTGGGCATGCACCACATATAGAACTGGATTTGGCAGCTCTAACTAGCCCTAGAAAGGTTTGTTTAGGAGCTGAGTGAAGGGGGCATAATCTGATTTCCAGTTTACAGAAACAATGTCTCAGAAAACATCCTAAAGGTATAAAAATAATTGTATCCGGACAGCCTCTTCTGGGGCCTAATGCATTCCCCATCAAACAGAACAGAAAAATGCTCCTTCCTTTCAGTTAGGCAAAATAAATCACCAGTTTACAGTCTGTAGACACCCTAAGATGTGCTGGCCGGAAAACTACAAGTATTTTTCATATGAATGTGGCATTATTTTAAATAAATATTTCCTTTTTCCTTAAAATATAATTTTCTTCATAGAATACTAATTTTACTTCATACACCCTAAGTCAGTTTCTGCAGAGCCTTGTTTTTCAGAAGATTAATGTTCCACATAAAAATTTCAACCAGCTGAACTAATATCATTTTTCATTACAATAAACACGTAAGAAATGTAAAGCATCTTTAATACTGCAAAAATAGTTGCTGCTCTTTAAACAGCCATCATTTTCATGGTTAGAAACCTGAGTATGGGCCTCATTCAGACGACGTGGTATCACGGGGAAGGGTGTTGAAGCCATATAGCCTCAACTGGTCTAACTTCGTAACATATCCTTTCTCTCTTAAATGTAGTAGTACAGTATCTGCACTCCTATGAGGTTTTCCAAATATGCCATCCTTTCTTCCAGAAAGGTGCTGGACTGGTAGCACTCATAGATTGCACTGGTTTCACTACACTTACCATCCCCTAAACAGGAGGAACACTTGTAGCCCCTATATCTACCTACTCCTTGGCCTCAGTGGTAAGACTGCCAACAATTCAGTACCGGTATGGACAGCTGTCTGCTGGGAATTGATGCAGAAGTTCAAGAACAGCTCTGTTTCTTACCTGATATTTTGCATCTCCCGTCTGAATGTGAAGCTGACCACCATT
This sequence comes from Pampusana beccarii, assembly GCA_013399365.1. NCBI lineage: Eukaryota > Metazoa > Chordata > Aves > Columbiformes > Columbidae > Pampusana > Pampusana beccarii. Next base: position 164,262 of record VWYH01000889.1, read on the forward strand.
ACCAAGAATTTCTCATCTCCATCAAAGATCAGCTTCAGCCTGCTGCATCATCTCTGCTGAATATGAACATCTCGTGCTCAGCCTCCCCTACATCCCAGCTGCCCTCAGCACCACCATATCTATCCTGAGTCTCTCCTCTTTCACAGCTCCCCACTGCTTGTGCTCTTAAACCTATCCCTGAGTCCTGCTGTCTTCCAGTGTATTGATTCTTCTATTCTCCATTTTCCTCTTCCATCCCTCAGAACTTTGTCTTCCTCTTTTTTCCTCTTTCCTCCCAGCCCTCTCTCACCAGCTGACATCAATTGCCACTCTCAGCCTCTACCTTACATTATTACCTTACACTCTCAACCTCTACCTCACATCAGCCCCTCAGCAGCTCCACCTTAGAGGTGTCATGACCAGTTACTGACACTGGCCAAGTCATTAACATACTCCTGCAGGTCATATAAACATATAGACACAACCAACACCTTGTGTTGAAGCCCGATGCAAACCATCTAGCTTGCACACAGAAAACAGAAGCCGTCAGTTGCTGATTAGACACACTAATTCTACGTTAAGTCACTAATTCCCTTTGCAAGTACAAATAATGTTTCTTCTTCAGTGCTATTATAGCTAAATGTCTGTACTGTTAACGATCCAAGCATTCAGGCCAGGTTTTGTGGCTGGAACATGCTATGATCTCTACTGGAAGTCTCCAAACTCATTTTACAAAGGCAAGGACAAGCAAAGCCATGGGCACATTTCTGTCTTAGCCACCACATTCTTTTTGTACACCACTGCTGCAGCAGAAACACGGGGCCAGAACTGCAGAGGCCTAAGTAGAAGAGCACAGCTCAGCTAATGAGGATGTCACCCTCCATGCTTCTCCTTGCTTGGAGGGAAGCTTCGGTGTGACGGGGAAAAGTTTCTTGATACACTGCCACAGAGCTCAAAGTTAGAGAAGGCTTTGGACTTGCTCAGGGATGGCTGGTCTCATTAGAGGTTTACTTCACAGTTCAGTTCTGTAAGTCTCTAAAAGAGCCCTTTCCCTCTTTTGTCCCCTTGACGCCTAGGATATTTTCCATAATTATTGCTAAAAGGGCCACAGAGGCAAGGCAGGCTGCCTGCTCTCATGACTAACAGAGGACTTGGAGAGAATTTCCCTGGCTGTGTCGTGCAGGGCTCCCCCCCCACATCTGGTAGACTCAAGGACTCCCAAGGCTGTTTCTCCATCTATCACATCAGAGCTGAACATCACATTTACCTTCACAGCTGTCACCAAAACAGCGAGACTTTTTTAATTAGCTGCTACTCCCCAAGGAAAATCCAGTGCACCATCTGGACAGAAGCAGCTGTGCTTCGGGAGGGGCCAGGACTCAAAACATCACCTGTGCCCCAAACCCCTCGCTGGCCAGCCCGCAGGTCCCCTGCTCAGCACCCAGGAATGGCCTCTCCCCTGGAGCAACAGCCTCTTCCTGCTGCCCAAATAAGTATCCACAAGCCCTGTGTAGACCCTCACCCTCCCGCAGCCAGCACAGGCATGCTCAGTCCAGTCTTCCCAGTCCCCAGATATTTTTCTTGGTAAAATGACGTGATCGCACATTTATCTCCATAGCTGGTTCCTAAGCTTAGAGCAATTTTTTTAAAAATATATCTTCAAGACACAGTAACATAACCAATATCTCTGAAATATAGCCAATCTAAAAACGATGTTCTGTCTTTTCCCGCCTTCAGTGCCTGTATGGCCATAAGTTACTGTGCCAGTTCAATTAATCAATAAGGAGAATTTGGCTTACAAGGTACAAATATATATCTTTTAAACAGCTGGGGGAACACCACTGCCCAAATACCCACATAGAGTCCTAGAGCTCCACTTTACATTTCCACTCAGGAACTTCCCAAATATCTGTGTCTGATATGGGTGGGTGTCTTTCTGAGGAAAAAAAAAAAAAAAAAGGAAAAAAAAAGACAAAGACAAAAACAAAAACCCAAAACAAAACAAAAACAAAAAACCACAAAAAAACCCCCACACAAACAAAACAAAACAAAAAAAACACATAAGGATGCTGACTGATAGAGAAAGCTGTTGGTCTTCCACAAATGAACTGCTGTAAGTGTTTTAAATGTAGGAAATATTCAAACTGAAAAAGTAAGAAAGAAAGGGAATGGTGACAAAGAGGAGTGACAGGGCTTTTTGTGATGTGGCCACTTGCTGACCTGCTCTAATTTCGAATTCTTCAAGCTTAAAAATGAAGAAAGATGACCTATCGAACACAACAAATGTTGCAATAAAGTACTGCAAGTTTTGGTGGCGGCAAGAAAAGATATTCAGTGACTACATTTCCAAAAAAAAAAAAAATTATAGAAGTAAAATGCCTGGTTAAACACAAGGAGAGGGGTGGTACCAGAGGAGAGGGGAACACACTGTCCTCTGCCCTCCAGGGCAACTCCAAGGTGCTGATGGTCTCTTCCACACAGACTAATCCCTCCGTTTCTGCAGAAGCTGCAGCATGTTGAGCCGCCCCAGCAGTGTGCTGGCCCTGCAGTGACAGCCTGCCAGCAGCAATTACTTCCCTGCAATGTAGAAAGGTCAAGAATCCAACCGCTGTGACGCTTCTCTTTATCTCTGTGCTCCAGAACTGCTGTGTACCACCAAAGGACAGCCTTGTTGCCCACCCAAAGATGCTGTAGATGTGGAAGTAGTGGGGGGGACTAACAAAAACATGGAGGTCAAATCCAGACCTATGGTGAGAGCCTCGGTGAAGCTGCAAGTTGGAGGAAAGGATCCTGTACGAAGAGACTGCGTGTACCCTCAGCAAATTTGCTGATGGTACGAAACCAGGAGAAGTGGTTGATACAGCAGAAGGCTGTGCTGTAGCTGAAGGACTGCGCAGAGAAGAACCTAACAAAATTCAGAAGAGGCAAGTGTGGGGTCCTGCACCTGGGGAGGAATAACCCCAGGCACCAGTACAGGTTAGGGGCTGACCTGCTGGAAAGCAGCAGTGCAGAGGAAGACCTGGGAGTCCTGGTGGACAACAGGTTGACCATGAGCCAGCAATGTGACCTAATGGCCAAGAAGGCCAATGGTGTCCGCGGTTCATTAAGAAGGTGGAGGGAGGTTCTCCTCCCCCTCTATTCTGCCCCGGTGAGGCTGCATCTGGGGTACTGTGTCTAGTTCTGGGCTCCCTGGTTTGAGAAGGACAAGGCACTACTGGAGGGAGTCCAGCAGCAGGCTACAAAGATAATTGGGGGCCTGCAGCATTTTTCTTATGAGGAGAGACTGATAGAGCTGGGTCTGTTCAGCCTGGAGAAGGGAAGGCTGAGAGGGGATCTTATGAATACTTACAAATATCTCAAAGGTAGATGTTGAGAGGATGGGACCAGACTCCTTTCAGTGGTGCCCAGCCACAGGATATGGGGCAATGGGCACAAACTGAAGCACAGGACGTTCCATCTGGATATGATGAGAAACTTCTCTACTTTGAGGTGCCAGAGCCCTGGAACAGGCTGCCCAGAGAGGTTGTGGAGTCTCCTTCTCTGGAGACATTCAAACCCACCTGGACACCTTCCCGTGTGATCTGCTCTGGTGAACCTGCTTTAGCAGGTGGGTTGGACTGGATGATCTCCAGAGGTTCCTTCCAACCCCAGCCATTCTGTGATTCTGTGATCTGAGCAATCACAGAACCACAGCTACAACAGGAGACCCAGCAGGAATAAGGCCAGGACACTGGTGTTCTTCTAGTCCTCCCATCCCAGTAAATTTGACCCTTGCTGTCACTGAAGCCACCTGAAGTTTTACATTCCTTTTCTAACACTCTCAAAAAATTAAGATTTTACTTCCCGGATTGCTGTTTGCTTGCAAGTAGTGAAGGCAACCAAACCAGGCCAAAGCACCCTCCTCTGCCATCACCAGTTGGTAGGGCTGCCCATGGCTCTGAAGTTTCTATCCATACGTATGTACGAAATTAATGAATTTTGCTGTTTGTACTTTCCCAGAGTGATTAAAAACTATGTCAAGAGCTTTAACTAAAGTACGTAAAGAATTGCAGTCCACAAACCAGAAAATTGTTCATCCTGTCTCTAAACCAGCAAGTACAAAGAGCTACATTTAGGTACCTGTTTAATTCAGGAAGAAAATCAGACCTTTTCTTGCATAGTCCACAAAGCTCTCCTCGTACTAAACACATATTCCAATTAGCACTTCAGTCACTCCAGAGGTTTATAAAAAATAAGCCCGGCAGGCAATACAGAGCACTGTGATGTGTTAGTAGAGAATATTTCAGAGTACTTCTCAAACCTCCAACATCACAAACAATACCAACTGATTACTCTTTTATGTCATCCCAGGAAAGATGAATGAGAGCATGTGCCTCCTCCTGAACGACTCCTGTCTCCCGCATCCCTGGCACCGCACAGCTTTTCAGGGTGGTTGTTGATAGACTTGTCCTGAGTGCCACCATGCCATGCAGCTGCGGGAGGTCACAAAGCTTTTTGGAGGCACCTTCCTACCTGACTCGCACACCAGCCCCACGGCACCCCCCTGCACCCAGGAGCACGGAGAGCTGTCCCACGCAGTATCCAGTTGAAAGGGGCTCACAAACCTGGCCATGGGGCTGCACAAGCAGCTCTACGTCCCTGGGCACGTGGCACTAAGCCGTGTGCTGTGACACCTCCCCAACAACTTGTACCCGACAGCACAAGCCCCCAAACTAGCCTTGTGCCAAGGAGCAAAAGCTTTTTCCCTCACTGCAACAGTTTATCCTGTGATCCTGATTTGGGACGTACAGCCCCGTTAACCTGGCTGCTAGTTCATTTGCCAGACTGATGGATAGGGAGGCAGTTTTCCTGAGAGAGGGCAGCTTCAGCAATGCTGCTGCCCTGACCTCATATCCCAAAATGCAAGATAGGCTTCACATTTAACAAAGCTGGAAGAGCCCAGCCCCAGGCTCTGCTGAGAAACCAACTCCAGAGGATCAGCAACCTCTCTCCCTGTGGGCAGATTCCTCAAGCAGCCTCTGCCCAGTTCCCTTCTCTCTTTTCCTCTCATCTTCTTCTCTTTATATGGAACGTTTTACAGGCTGCCATACAAATGCAAATGCAGTCTGAATTGATCCCCTCCATACCTTTGGTCCCCTGAGGTTAACAAGTAGGTCTTTACTTCACAGTTTTATAAGTCCATTATGTTCTTTGATTAGCAGCTCCTTCCCAGACTAAATGGCTTTGAAATAAATTCAGAAGGTTTGAAATCTGGTGGTTTTAAGATTGATTGTTAATGTGTTTTGCACATTACATAGGAATTATTCCTACTTCAGCCCCACTTAAAAGCACTAGCAACCCTGAGCTTCATTAGCTACAGCAAAATGCCAGCAAGCACAGCAGCAGTGGGGCTGGAGGTGACAAGGTGCCAAGTGTGCTTGGCCTGGATGCCACCAGAGCTCTCTGCTCTTAGTCAGACCTTCCCACTGGGGTGCCCTGCTCTGCTCTGCAATCCCCATTGCTTATGCAGCTGTAGAAGTCCAAAGGCAGTAAATGATGCACCAGCCTAGTGACAAATCCCCCCCTGATTTCCCGATTCATTTCAGGCATTTTCCTCATCACACCAGGAGGACCCAGTAAATAAGGGGCAGAGCAGCATATCACTCTGCCACCATCAGCCCAAGAGCAGGATGGCTGGGATGGACTACCCTGAAGAATCAGATGTTGATTTTTACCACCCAGGTCTGGATTGCTTCCTGGTGACCTGGCCAACAGAGAAGAGTGCTTGGGGTCTCTGATCCAGGGCTGGTTGTGTAAACATTGGGGGCTCAGATGGAATAAATGGTCCCCACGAGTCAAAGCAGGGTGGTGTAGGCTGTTGCTATACAACACTAGCAATTACTCTAACATCAAACTAAGTAGCAATCTCAGCCAGCATAGCCTGAGGGACAGTAAGGAACTATTACATCTTTTTTTTTTTTTTAAATAAAATATTGTATTGAAGTAAGATAAAAAAGCAAAAAGGCAGTTGTAGCATGTGAAATATGAAGTATAAATTGAGCTGTTCATTTTAATGGCATCTCTTACTCCCTTTTCTTGCAGTTAGAGACAGCCTTTGTATGTCAAAAAGCCATCCGTGGCCAGCTTCTATAGGACACAGGAATGGCGGGAGCTGCTCTGTGGGGAAAGGAGGAAAGTTCGATGTTGTGGGCTGCTGCTGATGTTGCTTTGTGGCCTTGATCACAGCGCAGGTGCCCGTACACACATCAGCAGCAGAGAAGGAGGCAGCTCTGGTGCTGGTGCTGAGTCTCCCTCCCAGCCTCGCTGCTGGGAAAGGACAACTCGGACGTGTGGTCTTCACCATGACTCCAGCCCAAGGCAGGCTTACTTGGGACCGTGCCACTGGCAGGCAGGGGCTGCCAGCCTTGCTGGCGTGACCCTGCTAAAGCTCTTCTTCTCCATATACAGAGGTATTTATAGGCAAGAGAAAACAGACTCTATGACGCAGAGCTGATCTTCCGAGCTTTAGCAGTAAGCATTAGTAGAAATCACAAACATCATGTTTTCTACTAAGGTCTTTCAGCAGAAAAGTGAAAAACATAATATTTTAAGAGGAAACGATTCTGTCCTTTAAGTCATAAATAATATACATAGTCATAGAATTCTTATAGTTAGCTAGTATCGCACCATTTTAAGAAATTATTGTAAATTACCTTGTAAGCATGTAACCTTAGGGAACTACCAGATATTTTAGGATGTCTAATGGAATCAAGGCATGAAAACACATAATAAAACTGACACAGGAGAAACTACCAAGTCATAAGAACTCAAATCACAGCAACACAGTTACACAGTCTGACCTACAGCCTAAGTAACCCAATGTATGTAATTCATAAACAGTAAACTACAACTACATAAATCTATTAAAATAACATTAGAAAATAAAGTAAAAAAAGAAAAGCCTCAAACTTTGAGTCTTTGGCAAAGAAGAAATACCTTTCCTCAGGCTGGTATCTCTCTGGTGTCTGGTCAGCCTAACACCAGCTGGGGTCAGCTTCACAAGAAAAAGATCTTTCAGCCAAGAAGTTCTGTAATTTCTTCTCTGTGTGTTCATTATGCAATGACTTTTACTTAGTTTTCCAGTCTGCAACAGACTTTTTTGAGTTTTTCTATTTCTTCCAGCATGACAGTTAACTGTTTTGTGGTGGGTCACGTTCAATAACTTAAAGGACACAAAGCCTTAATCAATATCAGGAATTGATAACCAATGGCTCGGTCTGTGCTGTATAGCAAGGAGCTCTGAGAGCACGAACGTAGGAAGGCAGCAGAGGAACTCCCCAAAGGATGCATTAGAGGAACAGGATGACATCTGGGTCCCAAGGTCACAAACACAAAGCGCAAATTTCCAATTAGTGGGCCCAAAAGGAGCGTGACCTCAAAAGCTGGGAGGAACCAGTTTTTAGGGCACTGCAGACAACGTAACACGAAATATACTGAATAGATTTACAATACAAACAGGAAAGAGGGTACAAAAGACAGTTACGGACCCTACAAGAATGGGATCAAAGGGAGAAGAGAGAAAGGAATTGCTCCATTGCCTTCTCCCTTGGTTAAGGACTCTACACGTGGTCAACACTGCTGCATATCTGCAGCGGTTCCCCCATCACCTCCAGAAAGACCTCTGCTGTTGGATTTCCCATTTGCCACATTCTGACACTGCGGCTCAGCAGTCATCCCTATAAGTTTATCTTTTACCACATCACTGAGTAAAGAAAACCAGGATTTTAAGAGCAATATGTGTTTGTGTGTGCATGTGCTTTCTGCTCCAGATTTCTTCCATGACACGGTGCTGCTGCAATGCTCAGATGTACAACCAGTCATTACGGATTCAAGGCAAATCCTCACTCCCTGTAAACATCTATACAATATAGACCAAGCGGAACTGAGAATATTCAGTAGCCCAACAGTTAGGAAGATGAATGTTAGTGCCCCAAGTTCAGCCTCTGCTCCAGAGACTAATGGGATATGAATGCAGAGCAGGATTCATCCCATCCAAGTTTAGATACCCACACTACAGTTACTCATTCTAGGCTTTTTACAGAGGAGACCAATAGGCACTTTTAGAAAGAGATTTGTCCAACACCTTTAGGATAAAATTAATTGTCCTGCAGAAGCATCTAAATCTTCCCATCCACTGGAAAGTGCATGCAAGGTTACCAGCTCTGGGTCACATCTGACGTCTCAATTCCTGAAGTCAGCATAGAAAAGTCTCTACTAAAATGTTCCCAAATGCCTTTGAGACGTATCTATAGGATCAGGCTGTGTGAAGGAGATAAGCAGGAAAACTCTAAGGGTTCAGTCAGAGCTATTAGTCATATTGTCTGTGTACATCTCCACTCAGACGTCCAGCTATCAGTGGTAGCTCAGCTCCAGCTCTGATGGTCTGGGGCAACCGAGAGGATTGCCACCACCACTGACAGGGCAGAAGGGTGGCCAGGATCTCCTGAGAGCCAGGACCTTCCCACCCAGGGAGTCCTGCTGAAACCACAGCTCCCAGCTCCTGTTACTGCCCTCCCTGCTCCTGCCCTGAGTCCTTTGAAGCCGAACACATGTGCAATGCTCAGAAAGTAACACAAAAATGAGTAGCTGTGGATGTCACAGGTTTATAAGAACGAATATTTTGCAGTGCATCTAACTAACAGGTAATAACTAATGTGTTTGCAAAGGTGTCACGTTGGTAACTTAAAGTGTCTGTTTCTGAAGTTCACATTTGCATTGCAGAACCTGTGTCTTCTTCCTAATGAGATGACGCTGCTTTTCACTGTGAGGTGCACTCAGCTGTCTGGAGGCAGCAGTTCAGGGTTTGCTGTACAGCTGTGGGACAAAAATGCTTGTTTCTAACAGACTGCACACACGGTTTCCCTCAGGGTGCAATTCCTGTGTGGGTCATCACAGGTCCATCCTTTCAAGTGCTTTTGCCTAGAACCCATCAACGCATCTGTCCCTGTCACACAGCCCACCATCCCAACTCTAACTACCCCAGACTTGTTTTCCTTTCCTTTTTGCAGAGCTCCTGAATTATTTTACTTGTTTGGTCTGCTTTTTTTCCTCCATAAATTGCCCTTGTGATATTTTTTCTATTTTAAAAGAATACTGGATATTTTAAAAATCTAAGCCTGGGTCTCTCAAAGGAATAGAAGCAGGTACTTAGAGAACATGGAGGAAATCAATACCTGGCTAGTCTCTTCTTTCTTTGGGGACACAGACATGTTTTCTGTTTCGTTGCACCTGTGGTGTGACTGGTGGGGAACAGAAAATGAAGCAGACCTTTCCTGCCCAAACAGAGCATGGCAAAGAGAATCTACAGCTGCACACACACACATGCACACTCACAATAACATGTCTCGCCAGTCACACAAGCCTGAAGCTCTCCCATATTGGGATCATTCTGGCTTTCTATCATGAAACCTGAATTTTGCATTTGACATTTTCTTGGGTTAACCACATACTTGTATTTATGTACATCAAATTATTATTCTGTTCTCAAGGAAACAAAAGGTGTATCGGATGAAGATAAAGAACAGGGGGTGCTTAGCGAGCACCAGCTGTACCGTGCCCGAACCCCAAGATACTCTTTAACTTCCTCAGTTTTTGGAAGGATGGTCAGGGGGTGGTTAACACACAAGGTGATTAAAACTGTTATCCCCACCCTGTATGATGGAGTGACATTGGCAGATGAGCCAACATCACAGTCATGATATGTTGAGCATCTCAGCTGAACTGCGTTTGTCTGTTCAAGAATTAACCCATCCAGGATTTTTCACATCATAAGAAGGAGATTGTAGCACTACCAAGCAAACTCTGTAGTTACAGTGTATGTGCACCATTCACAGTTCAGTTTGACACTTGGTTGCTACTGAGTAGGTGGCATAAAGGGTACTGTGCCAGGTGGGACGCACCAGAGATAATTTTTTATTTCTTACCTAGGTGATATCTTAATCAGTTGTGTTTGTAGCCTAGGGATTTTGAGAACAGGAATTCAAAAGGACTTTTTTTTTTCCTTGTTCCTTTGACCAACTACAGAATTTTTATTTCCTTCTAATATTTCCTCCAAGGAAGCAAAAAGCCTTTGAATTAAAGTAGCGTTAGTTGTCTATTACTGGATAGCACAAAGAGAGACAGAAATTAAGGACTAACAATATTCTGACACTATCATGACCTTAAATTATGGCAGGTTAATAAATCACTTGAAATGTAAATCTATCTCTGCTCTCACCTTGAATTCTGAATACCTTTAATCAAGTACCTTAATGGAAATTTTGATGATCAAAGCTGTAACTGCTGGCAGAGTGAGAGTACAAGTTGGAGAGACAGCTGGGACTTGAAGTTTGGGCTGTTTGACAAAAAATGCTTTGGAAATTCATTCTCTCAGGAACCTGTAAAACCTAACAAAGTGATGGAAAAGGTTTAAATATTTAACAAAAGACATTGTAAAGCTTGTAAAGGCCAGCATGGGTGATGCAGGTGGGAACTCAGGGACACCAAGGAGACAGAAAGAGAAGGAAGAGAGTTTGTGTGAGTGGCAAGATGGACGTTCACGAGCACAAGTGTGTGGGATGAGCTGTGGCAGCCTGTGTCCCAGCAGGGCTCTTCTGTAACGCCGTTCCCTGGGGAGCAGAATGGTTGACACCACCAGAGTTCGGAGATCTACATCCTGCAACACAAGCACACACGGTGTGGTGCAAAGCCAGGACTTGCAAACCTTAGAGACCCAATGACAAATGTGACGTTTCTGTCCCCCTAAGGAACCTGAGGTCAGCTGCAGCACCAGCATCCTAATGCCACCGTCCTGCAGCAGCTCTTTGTGGAAGCTGAGGCAAAGGTCCAATGTCGCTCATTCTGTGGTCTTCTGTAACACAAACACAAAAAGACTTGTAGGCATTTGGTTTAAAAAAAAAAAAACTTTATACAAAAGATCTGCAAATGTGAACAAGCAGAGTTTATACACCTTCAATCTGAAAATCTAGGAGAAGAAACTCATAAGGGCCAATTCAAGGCAGAGAAGAAAATTCAGAGTGACATTACCTGCTTCGCACACCTCCATCCCCGCATGGCAGTTGTGCTGGGCTGCTAAACTGGAGGTGTTCGTGTTTTGTGCTTTTCTGAGCACGTCCTCATTGATGCTTTCAGTCTCTAGGCTCTGCCTAGTGGGGTGCAAGGCAGCGTAAGACCATCATGGGCTTCTCCCTGTTTATTGATTTTACTGCTTACAGTGAAATCAATAGAGACATAATTTGTGGGTATGCCTGTCCCTCCATGCTTAGGAAGCTTCTAAAGGGGAAAAAAAGTGTATCCTTACAAGAATAAGTTTTATAAAATTCCTAATCATATAAATCAGAGCAAACTTCCTATGGAATAAAAATGAAAGCTTGGCTCCGCTGAAATCAAACATAAACCTCTGATTTCAGGGTGAACGGAATTTCATATAACACCTGGAAGAGAAATTGGTTGCTATGCCCAGCTTATTACAGCACAGGGAGAAGAACCCCCAGCTGAGTACCGGGTTACTTGAGCATTTCAAGCCTTTTATGAAGAAGATAAAAGCCAGAGACCTCGTGCTGAGTCCCCTGTCTTTGGCTCTCTCCAAAATGAAAAGTAATTCGTACATGTCATGGAAGATTTCAGCACATTCTGGAAAGCAAATATCTAGATTTGCTCCATCCAAAGCGAAATGCTCGCTGCAGGGGAGCCAAGTGCTGCACCATCGCTCAGACCTGCGCGGGTGAGACCCGGACACCTCCAGGCAGAGCTACCGAGGTGCCTGTAAAGCTGAGCTGTCCTGGGAATATGGATAACCACAGCCAGACGGCACTATAGCTCAGCTAAGAGCACGATGCACAGCAGTCGCCTCTGATTATCAGTGTAACAAATGCAAGCTGGATCACCTGCAGTCCAAATAACCCATTCCCAGGACATCAAATGCAGGATGCCCAAGCTGCCTTTCTCCTCTGCTTTGTGCCCCAGCACAGGTAACATGAAGGACAGTCTGGCTATGGTTTTGTTTATCTAGCTTTTTCTATTTGATATATAAAACAGAGCATACTAAATGCATATATGTGCGTGTGTATGTGTATGAAGTTACACATGTTGGAGCAAATTTCTCACAGCGGTTTGCACTGATAAATTATCTCCATTGCTGGTCCTTCAGCTTCTTTCTGTTTTTCAGCAGAGGACCTGGGAAGTCAGCTCAAGGGGAAGAACTGCTGCTCTTTAAACACTGCGCCCCCCTCTTCAAGAAATGCGGGGCTCGGGAGGAGGCAGAGCCTGGCTTGCAGAGGATGAGTAATTGCCTTGTGGAAGCGAGCTGCAGCGCTCGGCGTAGCTGTGCCTTCAAAATGTAGTTTTCAGTCCCCATCTGCAGGCAGGATGGAGCAGAGCAGCTCAGCACCCCAGCCAGGCTGAGCTGGGCCTGCAGGTCGAGTGCTGGGCCGAGCTGGGTTAGAGCTACAGCACTGCAATGCAGGATGAAGAGCAGCCCTGCTCTGCGAATCGTGGCAGGGATCTGCAGACAAAATCTCTCTACCGTTCATCACTTAATCACCTGCCAGCCAGCACTTTAAGGGTCCGGTCACCTTGCGTGGCTGTAAATGGGGAGTTGTTCTGCAGTTCTGCCAGAAAGTCAGGCTGGGGGTTACGTACAAGTTTGCAACATGCATACACACCTGTTTCGGTAAAAAAGCACAAAGCAACGATTTTAAAATTAAGGAGGAAAAAGCCATACACAGACATTTTGCACATGAGGCAGAGGGGGTGTGGGGGGCAGCACAAAGCGCCCCGGGGCAGCAGCAGGGATGCAGGGAAGAGCAGCAGCCAGCCCTGCAGGAACACGGCAGCCGCACCGGGGTCTGTCCAGCACTCAGGCCGGCACCTTGCTCCGGTGACCCAAACCACCCCCAAACCACAGCAGCTTCCCCAGCCTCACACCACACTGGAATTTCACGACAGCTGAAAGAAGGAAGTGAACTACCTGCTCAGACAAGAACGTACATCTCAATCGAGTGAGCAAACCGGATCTCTTCCCAGATTTCCAGCTGAAGGGCAATACACGTGAAGAATTTGGGGAGAGGGCTGCGCACAGTTGAGCTGTGAGCTCCACAGCATCTGTACAGCGCCTCACTGCTCCCTCAAACATGAATAAACATCAAGCTCCTGCCTATACCAAAAATTGCGTCTGCTTGATAAATTGGTGTCCAAACCCTAAGGCGCTAAAATCTTAAAGGCAAATTTTCCCTGCTCCCTCTCTGGAAAGCAGTGGTTGAGAACAAGGCTTTTAGCTTCAGCCCGCGGCAAAAGGAAAGTACAACTCAATCAGTACTTTCAGGTAAGAGAATATTCCCTTCAGCTGAGGAAACATGAGGAATATGGAGGTTTTGATTAAAGTCCACCTTCTAGCCTTTCTTTGTGTTCAGAGATTTCACCGTTATCTAAGCACTCTCCTTCGCCTGCTGACAGACAGCTTGCTAATATATGCAATATTATTCAAACTTGTCAAAAGTGATTTAAAATCCCATCAACATCAGCAAACTGAAAAGGGAAATATTAGCCCCTTAGTCCAGCTAGCCAAGAACTGCACTTGCACTAGTTTCTAATTAAAATTACTCTGTAATAAGTTTGTCTTCTTTTTTCTTTTTCTTTTGGTGACACTGTCCTTTAATTAATGCATTTTTATGGCCGAAGTAATGAGTTTTCTCTATCATATCTATCTGATAATATATCTTCCAGGAAAACGGGATTGATCACTATTTTGAAACATCAGCTTCATGATTTTTTTCATTTTCTTTATGATATCTGCATAGACAAACAAAAAAAAGCAAAAAACAAACACCACAGTTTCCATTACCCCCTCAGATTGGGATTAATTTACTATAACAAAAATGGATGGGAGCATCAGAAGTACTTGCTCCAAATATGCTCACAGTGACTAATACCATGAAAAGCTATCTTAACCAATTCTAGGTTGCAGATGGATCTTGGCAGAAAAGAAGCCAGAGGAAATTAATGTAATCACTGCAAAATATGTAAAAATGGCAGAGAGAGGAAAGTCTAGACAATGTGAGATGATTGCCATGCTCTCCAGCTTGGAATGCAAAGCTCGTCTTCTGATTGTTCTGGGGTTTAATCCGCCGAACACACATCACTCTTCGAACCCATATGGGCAAGTAATTTGCCATATGTTTTAGTGCACGGCACGAGAACCCAGAGATGAACTGCTGCTAACTCTGCAAACAGAAAAAAAGCAAGAAATGCCACCTGCATCTCTCTGGTACACTAACAAGAGTCTGGAGCATTCCAGGGTTGTTTTTAAAACGAATACCACCTTCTACAAGGTATCTTCTCCTTTTCCATGCCTGTAGCCACATGGGCTCTCCCTCACTCCCAGAGCGCTGGGACCAGGGAAAGAGATCTGGGGGTTCTGGTCAATGGCAAGTTGAACATGAGCCAACAGTGGCCCTGGCAGCCAAGAGGGCAACCGTGTCCTGGGTGCATCCAGCACGGCATGGCCAGCTGGGCAGGGAGGGGATTGCCCATCTCTACATCTCACTGCTGTGGCCCCACCTTGAGCACTGTGGCCTGTTTTGGGCACCTCAATATATGTCCAGAAGAGAGCAACCAAAATGACGAAAGGTCTTGTGGGCAAGACTTACAAGGAGTGGCTGAGGTCACTCGGCTTGTTCAGCTTGGAGAAGACAAGGCCCAGGGATCACCTCATCACTGAGGTGTGACCTCATCGTAGCCTTCACCTTCCTCACGCAGAGGTTGATCTCCTCTCCCTGGTGACCAGCGACAGGACGTGAGGAAACGGAATGTGAAACCATGTCAGGGAAAGTTCAGATTGGACATTAGGAAAAGGTTCTTCACTGAGAGGGTGGTCAGTCACTGGAACAGGCTCCCCAGGGATGTGGTCACAGTCCCAACACTGTCAGAGGTCAAGGAGCATCTAAATGATGGTCTTAATCATATGGTTTAGTTTGGGGTATTCCTGCAGGGACCAGGGAGCTGGACTTGATGATCGTTATGGGTCCCTTCCAACTTGAGATATTTTATGACTCTGTGATTTCCTACTATCCATGTCCAGGTGTGCACCACAGCCACCTCAACCTCGCATGGAGAAAAGACCCAGGGACAGACATCCCTTCTTCTCCCACCCCTGTGAAACACGGGAGGAAACCCTGGGCACCAGGACTCAAAGGAAAACACCTGTGCTCCATTCAGCTTGGCATGTTTGCTTTCCTACCTCTCTGCTTCCCTCCTCCACAGAGGAGTTACATGCAGTGTGGGCAGACCTGTGCTTTTGTGCAATCTTACTCCCAGTTTCTATCATTTTTATAAATAACACCAACTTTCCATGTACTCACCCTTAATGAGGCAATGGCGTCTTTCTGTGGGTAAAATGTGTTCTCCTCAAGATCCTACCTAGTAATTCTTGGTCTTGTCCTAAGCCTTTCTTCTCCCCCATGCACCCAGCACACGCTGCTCTTGCTCCTCATCTCAACAACCCATCTCTCTGCTCCTCCTTACCACGTCACGATTCTTCTTTCTTCTCTCACCTGGTTCATTCACGCATGAACAAGACATCGCTCTGTCATAAAACCAACATCTCCTGCAAATCTTAAAAGAAACGGTCAGCTGATCATGGCTAATTCAAAGGAGTGAGAGGAATCTCAAAATTTTTAAACATATTGAAAAAATCCTCATATTATTGAGTAGAGCATCTAAATAGTCTGTACAACCTCATATGCTTACCACTGTTATTTTTGTCTGATATAAAATTAACCTAATGGTTCTCAAACCTCAGGGCATCTTGGTTTACATCAGGCTGTGCACACCCCCACACAGGGTTATCTCTGGTCCTTTGAGCTTGATTATACTGATGCTTAAAACCATTTGCAAAATCACAGCTACTAAGGTTTTGGGACACTTAGAGTGTTTGCCTGTAGACAAACATTCAGTAATCTACTGCTGCTTAAATCTAACTGATGTCTTAAGCCAAAAAGGCAGGACTTCAACATACAGATTTTTCCCTCTGCCATGTCAACTGAAAACTGTAGCATCACAGGCATGTTGGCTGGATAGTCCTGCTGCTGGTATTAAACGAAATACATTGGTACAGAACATGGAATCCTCAAGGATAACCAGAAATGGTGCTCCCAGGTGATAATTCTGCAGAGCCCACACAGGCCCTGAACGGGTGTGCAGAGCCGGGGCAGCCGGATACACACGCTGCTGTATCCCAGAGGCTCTGGAAATGTTTTCTCAGATAATAATTGCATTTGATAAAAGAGCATCATGGGGAATTAACAGTCCCACAGTCTTGCTTGTTGATCTTTGTTGTCTTTTATCTCTTGGTTTACTTTGCATTTTGATACAATGGAAGTCTTTGCGTTTTTAAAACATAGGTCTGTGTATGCAAGGAAATCCGTGGCTGAAACAGACAACTCGTACCTGTCGCCCCTTGTCCTCTCTGTGTGCCCCCCTGTGAAGAGCGAGCCTCCATCCTCTTTGGAGCTGCCCTTTCGTTACTGGAATACTTGATGAGGTCTCCCTGAGCCTCATCTTCTCCAGGGAGAAAAGACCAAACTCCTTCAGTCTTTTCTCATAGGGCAGGTTGGGATCGTGGCTTGGTCATCCTCATGACTGTTCTTTAGACCCTCCCCAGCCTGTCCATGTCTATGGTCCGTGGATTTTTTTAATGATCTTGGTGATACCACAACCACTATCCAAGCTATCTAATCTGCATAATTTTCTTGTACTGCAATGGCAGTTATTAATTTTGCAGAGCCAGGTTGGTATCTTGATGAGTAGAAGTCACAGCTATTGATAGAAAGAGCTGGTTCAAAAGATCAGATCTGAAGCAAAAAACATTGCAGTTTTCAATACATTCCCCACCTGTGAGCTCCAGGTGTGAAATCTGCATTATCAGTAGTAACTTCAATAAGGCATCAACTGTATCTTCAGTAAAACTAGATTGTTTAATTTTTATTTTTTTTTTTTTACAACCAGGTCTTGGAGTTTTTTTAATGTTATTTTTAAGCATTAATATCTGATTTTGTCTTTTATTTAAAAAAAATTTACTGGCCCAGTTAAGAGAATTCGAAAGAAACAAAATATAAAGGTAGTGGCAAAACCTGCTACAATAATCCCGGTAGTGCATCCTTCAGCTGCCTATTATTAAGCTAATACAAAGAGCATTTTGTGGAATACCATTATGCTGCTGCATAGAGAAAAATGCTTCTGATTAGCATGTACTCGATACGCTTGGAAAATTAGTTCTCCTTCAGAGAGTTCCAGCAACAAGTGAAACATCTGTTGCTTCCTCCAAGTTATAACAATTATTTCACAATTATTCTCTTGCATACTTTGAACTTCTGGGGTTTTTTTTAATCTAGAAAGCAGTGTTTGTGGTGCAATTAAAATGCACAATGTGCCCATATGTGTGGGAAAGAAGAATAGGAAATAATGGCAGTCTCTAACTGTGGCGTTATGTCACCTTGAGGCCAAAATTGTTGGCCATCTACGTTATTTGCATTCGCTGTATAAATTCCACTCCGTAGACAATGGGAATTAATTTCATTTCAATAGCTTCGGTGGCTCCCATTTATTTCAAAGTTGATGCCAGTGATCACTGTTGTGTGCAGCTACGCAATACACTTTCCGCAGCCAAAAAGCCAGCTTCGAGTTTCTACTCCGTTACCACGGCGCATTGCTTGTGCTGTATCGGTACCGACACTCATGGTATAAACACCACTGAAATATTAATAAACCACCTTAAAAGCAAACCACACCTGGGCTGGAGGAGCAAACAGTACAGCAGCAAAACACACAGCTGCACTCCGGAGAGGAAGGAATTGCTTAAGCCAGCTTCTCGAGCAGTGAAAACGAGCTGCAGCACAAACAAGCAAGAGCTGCGAGCAGCCAGACCCCTCGACAGCCAAGAAGCGGGAAGACCGACCAGAGACCTCGTCCCAGGATAACATTCACATTCACATTCCAGGGACAGGCTCGCCTCCTTATACTCGGTGCTGGTTATCTGCTATCAAGAGCTATTATGTTAAAAGGTGATGAACAAGGGACAAGTGAGAAACGCAGCTTAAATCCTGTGCTTCACCCCTCCTGCTGCGTCTGCCTGCACAGTAACAGCACACGAGCCGGGAGCCACAGCCTCTTGCAGAAACAGGGCTCCCATGCAGCCTCCGCTTGTGGTCGTAGAGCTACTTCTGCCATCCACAGAGGCCAGATGAACAAATAACTTACCCAATACACTTGGAAACAGTCTTATCTTCATAGCGTGGGTTTACAAAAGACTGGAACCAGGATTCATGGATGGAGGATGGGGTAAAATATCAGTGGTTCCCCCCTCTTTCCAAGCCAGAGGGGGTTTTGGTACTGTTTTTATCTGCCCTGCAAACATGATTTGGTCACCTAGTTAAGGCCTGCTGGGAGTATCTTTGACTTCGCTGCAAAACTACAGCCTGAAGATAACATCACAGACATATGGAAAGCCTTGGTGTGTCACCTCTGCTCCCTCTGAACACAGGGTACCCTTGACTGCAGCTGCTGGGAGGACACGCATCGCAGCGTCTGCTCTGCACAGGGATCTTGGCCAAGCAGGGAGGGCTCTGTGCTTCTGGAAGGGTTTCACAGCTCGACGGCGTCACATCTTCACATCTGGCAGCAGCGTTGCCATAAGGGATTTTCAACATAACAGGTGAAGAATGAAAGCAGCGTTACCCCTATAACTCCCTGCAGGCAACAGGAGCAGCGTTTCCCCAGGAGCGGGTCAAGTTTAGAGCTGATCTTATCCGGCCTTCAAGTTACTCATTTTAGTAAGAAGATCTCTCCAGGTGCAGCTGCGGGTTATCCTGGTGCTGTCTCCGGCACAGGGGTGTGCAGCTCACCAGCTGCCGGGGGAGACTCGCTGAGCGCTGGTGCAGGATTATGGAATTCGCATTTGGAAATCTTTTTTTCTAAGAGCAAAGCAATAAAATTTAAAAAAAAAAAGTCTTCAAGTGGCAGCTGAACTCATTACACAGCTGCAAACACTGCAGGCTTCACTGCAGAACAAAGCAGCAAAGTAGGATTAATGTGCCCTACTTTAGGTGGCTAAAAGTTTCACATCTGATTCTATGTTATCTGCACTATTTTGCTTTTACAGTCAAGAGAGAAATACCCCAGAGTATCACTAAAATTCATGTCAACGAATGCCCCTCTGAAGGTCAATGTGTGTTTCCAGTGACTGCAAAGGAAGCCTTGGGTCAATCCAGCATCTAACATTTAGACATCCGATGCTCAGGTCAATGAACCCTACACAAAATGTATGACCGTGGCTATAGGTAAGGTAAACAGAGCGTGCAGAGCTTTCATCAGGGTCAAACTCCTATCCCTCGACTGGCTGATTTGACTTTGATTCCAGTCAGCACTATTGTAGAGACGGTTTAATTAAATATGAGGGCACTCCTTGATATGCCAAAGTAAAACAATTATTTAGCCAGAAACACACTGTTCTGGTGGCCATCTATCACTTAGCTCCATTTGTTTAACTGCATTTTTCAATTAGCCAGGTAATTCACTTCCCATCCATTCACACACATGAGCAAAACCGAAAGATTTCATTTAATTTACAACCATATGTGTAGAGAAGGGCTTGGACAGTGATGCTGGCAGGAGGCAGACACCTAATCCTTGATAAATTCCATTACCAATACAATGATGCTCAAGGGACAGGAGCTGTGTGCAAGGAAGGGCTAGAAGCAAAAAGAGGAGTGGGTGGGTGTCTAAGAATGCAAGTCTGCCTAAACATAAAGTACAATCGTTTTTAAACATAAGGACTGAAGTCATAGATGAAATGAGTAACAAATTAAATCATTTTGGAAGCTTGTCCCTAAAATTCATTTGCTTTCTTTTGCTTGAATTTATTAATCAAATGTAGAAAACAAAGAAAGCAAAAAGGACAAATCTTTCTCCATCGTGACCTTATGTCTTATTCCAGACAATAAACTTATACAAAACTGTACTGGAAAAATTGAATCTAACCAGCAACCAGTGCTGCTTATTTTATCACAGGTGCTTGTGTCCATACTGAAGGTTGTAGCTTCATCTCTCAAGAGCTAGGAAGGAAGATAAAATCTGTCTGATTTCTGTCTCTGGAGAATCCTGTTACTAACAGCAAGAGACATGGCACTGCTGGCAGCCCAGAGAGCTTTCTATCAGCAAACCCAATCTGCAGCAGTTTCGGATTTCTGAAATTTTGTTTAAAGACGGCAAGTGTCAGCTCAAGTGTAAAATGATTAAAGAGTGGAAAAGGTAAAAATATCGAATTTTAAAATTCATTTTTATAGTCTTTCATAAGAATACCTTGAGGGAATTATTTTTAACGTGTTTAGGTTACATATTGACTCTCCAATGTTTCATCTAAACTAACTCTATATGAAATTTTACACTTGTGTAATCAAGACATTCCACAAGGCCGTGTACCAGGGCAACAGCAGGAAGGTCTCAAACGAAGAGCCCAAACTCACAACCCGACTGTTAATGCGGCCAGCATCAACCAAATGGTTTTCTTTGCCTTTCATCTTTACTCCTATTGCCACACCACAAATTTTCACCGGTGAAACCAAGATGGGACTTAGATTCTGGCCTGAGCTTCTACATTAATATACAATAATTAAATTCCATGGTCTTACCTACCTACTTAGGTAAAACTTCATTGCATCTTTGGTATGACAGCACTAAAGCAAGACCTTCTGACGCTTCCTTGCCAGAAAGCCCCAGCTGCCTTCAACCTGAACTGATACCAGCGGAAGGGCAGAGCAGCAGGCGAAGCGTCCAGGCTGTGGGGGTGACCGTGGTGCTCCAGCTCCGGCCCCACACGGAGCTCCCCACATGGGGCTGCTCTCAGGGTAGAGAAGCAGATCCAACTGCTGACACAGCCAGAAGACGGGTGACAAGTTTTCCTCCACGTGGAACAACCACTACACCAAACACCCATTGAGCAATAGGCTATGGCACCCTCAGGACTGCTGTAGTTGCCCATACCTACTGAAGTCCAAGAGGTACAGCATTTGTGAGGATCAGAATGACCAAAGAGGACAAATGCTCGGTGCCAGCAGCTGATCAGCTTTGAGACTGGTTGTAGGACATGTGGATCTTCTACATTTAAAACCAACCTCTCCACATGATTTAACCTCCCCAGGATGACTTGGCTAAACCTCTGTGTCTCCAGCCATGAGTCAAGAGCAGTGTCCAGCCTGCAAGACGACCATCTTGCATCCACAGCAAGACCAGCGCCAAGGGATCAGACTCAGCTGCAGCCTCCTCCGTGATTTCTGTAGTTTTCTGTTATTATCATTGAATTGTCCATCACCATCCACTGCAAGTTCTGTCTCAATCCCAGTTAAAGGAACTAGAAGCACACTCAGGGGAAGATCTTGAAGTCCTTAATAGAGCAGGCTGCACAAGGCCCTTCTCAAGGCTGCCTGTATGTCTAGAGAACATGCACCCCACGCCAGATTCAAGGTTAGAAGTGACGGACTGCTTGAGGCAACAAGGAGGAAATTCTCTCTGCCAGGCCCCAGGCAGTGCTGGACTCCCAGTTTATATGTAATAGTGCAGATATTCAACCCTGACAGCAGAATTGTCACCAGAAGTGGGTCAGGTGCAGTAGGTCCAGATATCAGAGGAATCGCAGTACCTTTCCTGAGCTGTCACAAACTGCCCATGGCAGCCTTGGTCGCTTCCCCCTTCCCAGAATTGTTCCATCGCTGCCACCAGTGGGGTCCAACTGCTCAATTAGCAACTCCATAGGCCACATGAGCAGATACGACGAGCAGAGCTGACAGGTATTACCGCAAACACCTCTGTCAGCCGAGTCACGAAGGCTGGCAGCACAGACACCTGCCAGATGTTTCACAGCACGTGTTTTGACTCCTGGGCCAGACAATCCCCAAGGCCCAGCAGAACTGCCAAAATCACCCCCTGGCTGAACACACCTCACAGAGGAACTTGAAAGGACATCTCCAGGCTCCATCCATCACAGATGACAAGATGGTGATTTTCAGGAAAAGAAAGTGTCAGCAAAGCAGAATCGAACAGCCCGGCAAAGACTGATGAGTTTTCCTAAGACCTGACCAGGTAAGAAGGCAGCACTTCAGAGGAGCCACAGCACAAGTGAACACTGTTGTGTGTTGTTTTGTTGTTGGTTTGGTTTTTAAACAAAACAAACAACATGAGCTCCTTCTCAAGATTATTTCCTGTGCTACCTTGTAAGTAACTGTGCTGGAGGAAAAGACGACTATTTTCCCCGTACAGTTTATTGGTTGCCATTTATGACTAAAAGGTTTGCTTCCCCACCTCCTGCACCAACACAGATCTATTTCGTGCAGTCATGCAGTGAAAACCAGATTTCTCTACGGACTAAGAAAAAAAGAATCACGCATTTCTTCTCCTCCAACCTTCTCTCTTACGCTGCAGCAAATTCACTTTGGAGCAACTGGTAACCAAAGTTTACCTCGGGAGGCAGCAGGGGGCAAACCAGCAGCACCAACAGCCTTTTTCCCCCTTTTCCCTCCACCAGACAAGCTGGATGCCTTTGGGTTTGAAGCATCCAGGGAGACAGCCGCAGCAGCAGCAGCAGCAGCAGCAGCAGAAGCAGCCGCCCGCCATCACCATCTGTGGAAAGCAGAGAAATCAGTCCCTACTGTGCACTGCTGGGTGGATCTTTGATGTTTGAACCACTAATATTCCTAAGCACTACCTGCAATGAAATGTGCTTGCAATCCAGAGAAGCTTTTGGAAGTTATCAGATTTGACATCTACCAAAGGAAGATAATGTGAAGGATGAACCAAACTATTAAAGTATCTTTCTGCATTTCGCCTGCACTTTGTTTTAACCTATACCGTTCTATTCTAGCACGTATCAGGCTGAGGCAACTTTGTAACACTGAAAGGAAAGCGTAAAATTATTATTTTTCTTTTAGCGATACATGCAATCTACACAGCGGATGGCTCACTGGAGCCTACCAGACACAGCCGGTTTGCAGCTGTACATTAAGCAAGCAGCACGCAGGTAAAACCTCTTCAGGAAACCACAGAACTGAGTTCTAGAGCTCTCACATCCCTTCAGATTCCAAACGTGGCACTCAAGAGAAGGGTGTCTAGTGCTGTCAATAACATTAAACTACTTTCATAACTAAAAGTATCTGAAAG
The DNA here is from genome assembly GCA_013399365.1 of Pampusana beccarii. Lineage (NCBI taxonomy): Eukaryota > Metazoa > Chordata > Aves > Columbiformes > Columbidae > Pampusana > Pampusana beccarii. The sequence goes on from VWYH01000889.1 coordinate 187,482, forward strand.
TTTGTGTTCTTCTAATAAAGTGAGATTTTCAACAACCATAATTCACATTCCATGTGCAGGATTTCTCTCCCAAATATGTTTTACTTTAAATAAATACATGGATTTAAATGAAAACAGGCAAACTCAGAAATCTGTTGGATGTTACTAAATGATATAGCTCGCTGCATTACTTTGTTTCTTTTTTCCATCAACCATAGAAAGCTTTATTCCAAGCCTCATCACACTTTCAGTTACAAAACGTGGCAAAAAAAATAACAGTCAACACGCAAGATCTGCCATATTTCTACTTGCCTCTATTCTCATACTGGATTTTCCATATTGAGGGATGGAGAATAAACCTCTCCCATTTTTAACATAATGAATGGTAGCAAATAAAGGTTTTTATTATTTTTAATTGCATTTCACAAATCTTTTACTTTCCCCAAGCCACCATTTGTTAGTGTACCAATCCAGCACAGTGCTAGTTGCTGAGGTATACATGGTTAAACTAATTTCACCTTCAACTGAAACCACAATGTTTTCCCTCCCTCCTTTCCTTTTTCTTTTTTTTTAAAAAAAAGGCAATGAAAGCTCTATACTCACTATTTTAGATTTTTAAAAATAATTTCGTTATAGAGTAAAGAATGGTTTTGTAATAGTCACAGGCTGTAAAAAGCAACAGCCTTATCTTTTATTACCCATAGAACTCCTGCTGTACTTTTTTTCTTAAAATATATTTTGTGCAAAATTAAGTTCTGTGTAGGTCTGTACCATAACTTGGAAAAAACTGTGTATAAAATGTACTTAATTTTTAAAAACAATCCCAACATCAAACAACAGAGAAAGAAGAAACAGATCAGATGCAGCTGAAGTTTTCACATGAGAAACTAAATATAGTATGTTCTTAAAGCTCCAGTAATACATTCTTTCAAAAACCAGAATGCACTTTGGTCATTATTAAACATTAGTACAGAGGCAAATAAAATACAAAATGCTTGTTTGTGTTGCTTTATATATAAAAATATTTTTATACCACATAAGTTTAAGAGACATTACTTCAAATCTTTCAAGATTCTGAAGATTAGCAAACATAGTGCAATGCCCAGACTCTTGCCACATAATTACTTGTCATTTTTCAATATGAAGCCACTATTTTAGAAACATAAAATGTAAGAATACTTGTGCCTGGTGATATTAATCCTCCCAATATAATTAGTAGATGGAAATGTTGTTCCAAGTAACCTAGTTCTACAGGGACTGAACGCCTGTTTGTCACACGGAAGAACCACGGATCAATATGGTCCATGTACGAGGGCAGCAGGAATGGTGGGGAACGCCGGCCGGGGCCGGAGCCCTGCTGGGGAGGGAGGTGGGACAGGGGTATCTGGAGACACAAATCTCCCAACACCAGGCTCAGGAGCTCTGCTGCTCACCAGACAAACTTGTTTTCTGGTTTTAACTGTTCTTAAACTTCAGTGTGGTATGAACGGCATATACTATAGTGTACAAGAGGAGAGCATCTACCTGGCTTATGCTCTGTCATTCATAGCATTCCTTCCACTAGTAAATCTTTCACTTGTTTAAATATTCAGCTTCAACATATAATATATACTGCTCCATAGTTCACCATAATATATTCCAATTAATATACATTTATATGTATATAGATAAAGTTTCTCATTAAAAGTAACAATAAAAAGTGCACATCTTGAGCATGCACAGTCAGAGCTGCGCAGAACAGCCCAGTATTTCAAATAAATACAATATTTAATTTTATCAAAATATCATACAGCATGGTAACCATTTACAATTATTGCTCTAATAAAAGTGTTATCAAAGAGCACTTGTTGACTTGTTATATAATACCTTATTAATATCTCAGGATACTTAAACTGCAGCCTACCTGATCCTGGAATTACTCAAAATACTGAAAATTCCCACCTGCTTCTAATAGTAATATAAAATATTTCTGCTACCTGTCATACTGTATTGTCAGTACTTTATTATTTGTATGCATCTCACTTTTCTACTGCAACCAAACATCTATTGATGTTTTGTTGTCTTCATAAACGACTGGTGCAAATGAAATATCCTACGCAATTTTACCACGCTATCAAAAATCCAATGACTTCCATACAGTATTACTGTAAATAAAAATGTTCAGCATTGGCTTCAGCTTTAACAACAGATCTAGTAATTTAGCGTAATCAATGTCCAGGATTTCAAGTTCTCAGACACACAGTTTTTGACGCTTTCCAAATCTGACCATTTCCAAAACTAAACAAGCAAGTTTGAAAATAAAATATAAATGTCTACCAAACTGAACATAAAAAGGTGAAAAGATGAAATAAATACAAAGATTGCACAAGACAGTCAGATGTAAACACTTCAATTTTCCAAACGACATCCTTGAAGAGGTTGTAGCATTTGAAATACAGGTTCAGTGGCTGCTTTGAGGCAGTTTTGTCAATCAATGAGCTTTTCTATAACACTGTGTTATCGAATCTTCTTTATATATTGTCAAGATTTGATCTTCCAGAGCTGGAAAAGTTAGAGCAGTAAATCAACATTATTTCTCATCTCAGTTTTCTGTTTACCAGAACTGCAATATCACCACGCCTTTTTTTTCTTATTGTATTTGCTGCATATTCTACGATACAGAAAATACATTTTACATTCATTTACTTCTAACAGGAAACAAAAAGTGTAGATGTAAGCAAACTCAATGGCCACTTAAGGGCTTTGTGCTACAAGCTTGGGGAAACTCACATGCCTCATAACCTGAGCCTTGAAATAGTTTCCAGAGCTTGTAGTGCAGAAGTCAGCAAGAGTAGGACCTAACAAGAGAGTCCTTCAGCCATGAGAAAATGACACTGTGTAAGACTGGCCATGGAAATGGCTTATCTACCGCAACGCTTTCCTGCAGTGCAAGACAAGGATAGCTTGCAGCTTTCAGCACCCCTTAAAGTCAACAACGAGAAATTCAAAAGAGAAATCAGATCTGAGATATGAAGAAAAATTAAATAAGGTCTTGTACGTATGTGTACAAATGTCTCTGTATTTATTTCTAAGAATTCTCAGTAATTATCTGTCCTAAACAAAGTTAGGAAGCCACAAGAATGCAAAAATACTAAAAGGGTTGCTTTGACAAATACATCACTATTCTTCTGATATAGCTTAAATTTCATAACATTTTTCAAACAATAAATCTTCTAATTAATACATTTAACAATTCATTAGGCTACAATAAACGATCCATCTATCACAACCTTCTGAACGCCATGGTGAAAAAAAGGATGCTTAGCGAGGAGTTACCTTTAGATTAAATCCAAGCAAGTCACTGATGACACCAGAAACAGCTGACAGGATGACAACTTGGGTGATGTTATAAAGCAGTGGATTCATTGTGAGCCCATATAACCTAAAGGGACTGTCCAGTTCCTAGTAACGCAAAACAATGACATCATGAAAAAGCAAAAAAACACGCAAAAGAGGTTTTGTTCACATACGTATTGAGCAATATTAGATAGTTAAGGAAGTCTTTACGTCACAGTGGAGTAAAACATTCTCCTATTCTTCTGCATATAAAAACAATGCACAAGAAAATAACCACCACATTAACTGACTTTTGACTGACAGTTTTTAAATAACCCTTTAAAAAATTGGAGGCTGCCCATCTAGAGCATCTATTGATTTGCTCACGGAGCGAGGAAAAGAGTGTGCTGCTTTTCCTCGCACCAAGTTGCCATCATTTTAGAATTCCTTATAATCTTCCAGAAATCACCTCCCATGATAAAAGAGCTAAACAGACAGCAGCACCACAAAGAAACAAGAGAAGAACCTTCTGCAGTAACAGAAGGCTACGTCACTACTATGAAAAAAATAACAAAAAATGTCTTTCCTAACACAATTGCCCTCCTTTTACATTAACTTTGAGAATAATTACCAGTGAATATAGCCAGAAAAGGAAGATAAAGGAAAAAAAAATAATAACCATTTAACTGAGAGTATTTTACTTTTCTTTTTTTTAATTGGAAGGATAAAAAATTTAGCCAAAATTAATCTTCAACAAACTTCTATTTCACCAATTTACAATTCTTCATGTGTGAATAAAGTCACCCAAACTTTTCTGACCTACAAATATCAAATAAAGGAAGAAAAAAAGAGTTTTAAAATATAAGAGTGGATTATACAAAAGTATAATGACTATCACTGCCTGGGTCATTTATATTTTCTAGCTTTAATTTAATCTTTATTCCTCTCCTGCATTATGTCCTGGGCCTTGATCGAGGCCTTATAAACCCCTTCTTAAGAATTTGAGAGCTCTGACTCTCCTTTCAAAAGAAGTGAAATAAGAATGAACAACCTTTTCATTTAGATGTAATGTGGTATAAAACTCTGCTGCAAGTACAAAAGATATAAAAGACATGACTCTGAGAAGAACAGTAGAGAAATTCTTTAAGGAAAAAGTTTTCAGCTTTTGGATTAATCTTACCAATTTTGGGAGTAAGAAAATAGCAAGAATATTCACCATAATATAGTCTTCAGTAAAATCTTAAGGATGAAAACCATCCAAAACCAAATTAAAAAAAAAAAAGTCCAAACCCTACACCCCCATTTAGCTATTGGGCATAAAACACATAATTGCATTGATCGCTAACTACCAATCTCACTAACTACCACACAAGTCTACGGGGCCAGACGGGATCCTGCTAAGGGTACCGAGAGAGCTGGCGGAGGATGCTCTCCAAGCCATTTTCTATCACTTATCAGCAGGCCTGCCTAACTGGGAAGGCCCCAGTTGACTGGAACTTGACAAATGTGATGCCCATCCAGAAGAAGGGCTGGAAGGAATATCTGGGGATCTACAGGTCTGTCAGTCTGACCTTGGTGCCAGGAAAGGTTATGGAGCAGACCATCTCAAGTGCCATCACACAGCACATACAGAACAAACAGGCAATAATGCCCAGTCAGCATGGGTATTGGAAAAGAAAGTCCTGCTTGACCAACCTGATCTCTTTCTATGACAAGGTGACCCGCTTAGTGGATGAGGGAAAGGCCATGGAAGTTGTCTACCTGGACTTCAGTAAACAGGGTCTTTGACAGCGTTTCCCACAACATTCTCCTGGAGAAACTGGCTGCTTGTGGCTTGGACAGGTGGACTTTTGCCCAAGTAAAAAACTGGCTGGACAGCCGGGCCCAAGGAGTTGTGGTGAAAGCAGTCAAATCCAGCTGGTGGCCAGTCACAAGAGGTGTTCCAGAGGGCTCGGTATTGGGGTCGGTTATCTTCAATATATTTATCAACTATCTGGATGAGGAGATCGAGTGCATCCTCTGTAAGTTTGCAGATGACACCCAGTTGGGTGGGAGTGTTGATCTGCTGGAGGGTAGGAAGGCCATACAGAGGGATTTGGACCGGCTGGATCGTTGGGCTGAGCCCAGTTNCACAGCTGGTGAGGGGCCTGGAGCACAAGTGTGATGAGGAGCAGCTGAGGGAACTGGGGCTGTTCAGCCTGGAGAACAGGAGGCTGAGGGGAGACCTTATCACTGTCTGCAACTGCCTGAAAGGAGGGTGTAGCATGGAGGAGGTTGGTCTCTTCTACCAAGTAGCCGGTGATAAGACAAGAGGAAATGGCCTCAAGGTGCACCAGGGGTGTTTTAGATTGGATATTAGGAAAATTTTCTTCACGGAAAGGGTTGTCAGGCACTGGAACAGGCTGCCCAGGGAAGTGGTTGAGTCACCATCCCTGGACATGTTTAAAAGACGTGCAGATATGGTGCTTAGGAACATGGTTTAGTGGTGGACTTTAGCATCTTAAAGGTGTTTTCCAACCTAAGCAATTCTATGATTCTATGAATTCCCATAGAGCTCATACTAGGTGGCTTAGAAATCCCATCTCACTTTCGGGCACGTTCCCACAATAACTAAGTGATGGCCAGAATTTGGGATTCGTGCCACAAAAGACCAGTATCATCAATTAAAAGTCATATACTGTTAATTTTAGTCTAAAACCATGTAAGAAATACTAGGTCTAATTGATCTTATTTGTTCAAAAAAGTCAAACCTGAAATAAAAAAAGTTTTTCAAGTGTGAAATTTATCACTCTTACTTGGCATTCAGGTAAATCGTTAAGTAAGTTTTGCATTAGGGAAAAGTTTAGTTTGAAGGAGAGTGAGACATCTCTGGAACAAGAATTAAGCTCCTAGACAAATGAAAGAATGAAGCAGCTTGCTTCCCAAATTACGACAGATCCGTGAGTCTGAAAGAACAGAAGAACTTGGTAGAGGCGATTTAGGATCAAATGTGTCTTCCTGAGAACTTCAACCACTGCTTTGTTAATAATTATAACAACAATAACAAGCCCTCAGCATGTCCAGGGTCTAGCTCCAGATGAGTGAAAGTAAGATGACTTTTCTTCTGCAAAATCTAGACAGGAGAAGTAATTAAAAAAAAACATGTTCTCTCACTGTGAAGAAGTATCTTCTACCCACCAAGTATAGTTGGTTGGCAAACAGGATAATATAATATTGCATAAACAAAAATCTTTTCTACTAATCAGTAAATCTCCATGCAAAAAAAAAAATCTGCCAAATAGTTCCAGGGCACAGCTGACTTCAATATTTGAATTACATTACATGAACTTCTTTAATTCACTTCTAAATGGATCTATGTAACAACTTCTCTCTGTCTTCCAAAAGGATCCTTCTTATGACAGTAAGTGAAGAAGACATTAAGTATAATATAGTTTCGACTTGAAACACTAACCACTGCCCATTTTTAAGGGAATGATTTTTCTGGAATAATACAAATTCTCCACTAGCTTGTTACTAGAAACATATTATCAAGACTCAAAACAGACAACAAAATTGCATAACTTCCCACTTATTTCCCTGGCCATCCCTAAGTACCTTTGTTCACGCTGTTCACGCTAAAGAATGAAACTTACTGCATATAATAATAATTTGTAATCCACAATTATAGCAATGTAACAGATTGTAGTGTACGAACAAGTATCATCGCTGTGACAGTCACAGAGCAGAGTTAAACCCAAGTGCACTGTACTGCTTGCTGAAATAGCACAAGTGACTCATCAAGCAATCTATTCTGCTTCTGTTATAGATAATATGACATCACTAATTTAATTCTTACCTTCAATAACTTAGTAGCAAGTTTTAAAACATTGTTCACTAGTGTCAGTTCCTCCTTCTTATTAGGCTTTTTCTCCATTTTCAAGTACAAGTTTATCTGAGTTAAATAAAATATAAGTATCAGCACTTATTCAGAATTCAAAGGAATTCACTTGGAAATATTTAATAATAAAATGAAGTGATTACTCAGCAGCCATACGATAGAACAGTAGTGATTCTGCAAATAAGCAATTTCTTTTTCTTCTTTTTTAATATTTAAAAACAAATACTCAGTATCATAGGAAAATACAAAGTTTTATGATACAACAAAATACTTTTGACACTATTATAGCAAAAAATTTAAAGTTTAGTGTAATCTACCAATTAGGCAAGAAAAAACTACCACGTACGTAAGGTTTGCATAATTTCTTTTTCCCCCTTCAATCACTGTCTGAGGTTTGTCAATTCATTTCCAGAAGGTTTTATACTATTATGCAGACCTTACAAGGCTTAACATCCCCCCAAATTATTGAATAGACTGAAATGATAAAACATAATTCTGCTAAAGTGTAATTTCTTTTAACGTATTTTAGCATAATTGAGTACTTCATGTGCAACTTCAGTGCAGAAAATCAATCTTTCCAGTGCCTTCAAATATTTGAAAAATTATTAAAGTCTTTGTTGCTGTGGAAGAGCAGTATACTGATCATTTCAACGCTTGTGATCCAGGCTTTTTGAGGTCATTGTTTCTGAGAAAGTTTAGTTGAGAGTACAAATTAGATCTCTTGGCCTTCCAGCACTTTTGAAACATCAGCTTCATTCTCAAATGACCCATCTTTGATATCCTAGACCAGACAAAGGTTAGTTTTTCTATAACCTAATGAAGGCAAATCAAATGAAATATTATCTTGAAAAGCCGTGAACTATTTATTTTAGGATGACAACCTTCAACAAAATAAAAAATGCACAATTTAACAGTATGCCAAGACATTCCTTCAGATGACAGAGACTCTTACCAAACTACAGAAGCGAAGTTGCAGAAAGGAACTGATGCTATATGATGCTATAATATATTTAAACACCTTGTTGTGAGGTGGTTATTGAAATGAGGGCCACAGACATCTAAGCAAAGTAACTGAATATTATCAGATCTCCCTAAAAAGGTCACTGTAAGTTTCTTAAGTTAAAAATCAAAACTATGCCTAATATATTACAAGGCATATTAAGCTCCTGACTAACAATTTTATTTTAAAGTAAATTATGCTTTTAGAGGAAAAGAAAATCGAGTCTTTAAATATAAAATTATTACTTTCAACAATTCAAGTGTTTATAAACAGGAATAAACTAAGAATAAAGGCTCTATTTACCAGCTTGGGAAAAAAATGGCAGGTAACAAACCCTAGGAAGGTTCAAATCTCTTTTAAATGTTACTATGATGTCATTAAATTATGAAAAAAACAACATTTAATAACAAACTTTGAATCAGGAGGGGAGTTCAAATCCATCTACCATACCTATTCTGAGACTTGAAACTGGCAAGACAACTTTGATCAGACCATACCTTGTGTTTTACCCAACAAGGAACCACTGAGATATTTATAAAACCAATTCAAAACACTGTCAGAGGGACTTGAAAAAGTACAGGCAAAGAGCATACAGTCAAAAAATCCATTGATGTAACAGGGTTGATCTTTCAGTTTCCCACCATGACTCCTAATAATGAAATTCCTAAGTTGAATATAAAGCACGCAGAAGTGGCTGGAACTTTGATGACAGAAAGTAGAATTTGCAATTTCCTCTTATCTGTGAAACATTTAAATTGAATCTGGGGGTTGAGGCTTGTTTCTCCTTTGTGGTTTTTTTTTTGTTTGGTTTGGTTCAGCTGTTTGTTGTTGTGGGTTTTTTGTTTGTTTTAAAGCTTCATTCTCTTCTCAGTAAGCCTAATAACACTAGTGTGTGATTTTCAAGGACACCAGTTCAAGGTGTGCGTTTTTAGATCGAGTGTCAGTCAATTGTTCGGGTTTTACCTCTCATGAAAGGCCAAAATATCACACTTCAACAAGTCTGTCTCCAGAACACTGTCAATATGCTGTGGTATCCAGCTGGTATGTGCAACCAGTCCAAAATGAGTTTTACCCAGGGTGATGAGTATCCTTTTTATTTTCTGAGAAACAACTGTGAATTCTATTTCGGATTTCATTTCATGAAGCTCTCAGGCATTTTTGAGGGAAATTACTTATAACAGGATAAGCTGGACTAAATACAAAACCAAATTCTGATGCTATCCTACTTTCTGAATTTTTGCTTGTTCAGTTTGTTTTTCTTTTTAAGTTCTGGGGACATAGAAAGTGCTTCTTTCAATGTCCATGCTGGCTTAAAATGTTCAAACACTGACTCTCATGAAAAGCGTAGTCTAGAAACCTATGAAAGTAAAACAAAGGCTTGACATTCTCTGTTTCTCTCTCTTGCCTTGCTCTCTGCAATTTTTTTCCAATCCTTACCCCGAACACTTCATTTTCATTCCAGAAACAGAGAACACGAACGTCGCTGGGACATCAGGCTGACCGTACTCTGAGGATCAACAAAACAATGCACAGCTCTCCAGGCTCAGGAATTCGGACATGTTTCACACTGGTGCAAAACACAGCATTCAGGACAAGGTCAACAGGCAGTCTGACTTCTCAGTGTCTGCCCAGCAGTGTCAAACTCATTTTCACTGGGGGCCACATCAGCCTCGCAGTTGCCTTCAAAGCACGGATGTGATTTTAGGACTGCATAAATGTAGGAGTAGTTACATTTATACAGTCCTAAAATTACATTCAGCCCTTTGATGGCGACCGTGAGGCTGATGTGGCTCCCAGTGAAAATGAGTTTGACACTGCTGGTCTAGCCTCATCATCTTTAGCCAAGACAGAATGAATTCTCATTGAGTAAAATACGTAAGCAGTCATTTATGCCATCTGCCAAAAGCTTCACCTCCTCACTTTGGGAGACTCAGTTTGGAAGATTTTATTCTCCAGCCTGAATGCATTTCCTGTAGGAAACCTGTGAAGATTCCTTGAACTGCCTGTTTACCTGTCCGGAATGCTGTGTTCTGCACCAGCGAGAAACTTCTCCAAGCAGAAGGGGATTGCTGCTAACCTGACACTAACTGCACCTGCTTAGCTTGGAAAACTATCAGCAGAGCCGGGCAGAGCAGAGAGGGATGTTTGGAGGACAAATGCCGACTAGAACATTCCTGAGAAGTACGTAGACTCAAAGCCAAGCTTGAAAGAAAAGGTTTCCAAGGAATCTAGGGGATAATATACGTAATGCACGTAACCTAGCAGTCAAAATTATCGGACTGGAAACAGTGATGCACTCTGCAGAGAGTAAGTTTGATTTCAAATCTTTTACTCTCCCATTAAACACTTTGAGAGTTCAAGTTTCTTCTTCCTATTTAAAAGTTACTTTCAATGCTTGCATTCTGTTATACCTTTTAATTATATCAAATGACATATACTGACACCTCTAAGCATGCTCAGTTAAGAGAAATTGGGCTACAGCCATCTCAGTGTTCCATACGACTTTTAAACCGAGTCACACACTTCCCACAGAAACTGAACTTCAGGTTGTGAAGTGTTGTTTCACCACATCATAATTAACTCCCTAATCCAGACTATTTTAATACATCTAAAATGCATGCCTGAGCCCTACCAGATGGATGACTTGTTTAGATATAAAAATACAGGTCTATAACAAATTCTCACCTGCTCAGTAAGTAAAATTGAGGTATTGCTGTACTTTTTACTGGTTTCAGATCCAAGAGTAACAAATCTTAAGAGAAAAAGAGTCAGTGAAATGCACCAAATGACAAGTTCCCAATTGTAGTGACAATCAAGGAAGATCTCATGCATGTGAAGCAGCTGAAAACAAAAGAGGAAAAAAATATTAAAAATTCAATGCAAAGTAATAATTATATTACAACATCAGAAAATAATTCTGTATCTCCCAAACTCCAAGAAAAGCTTCCCAGCATTAAGTATACAGATAGGTTTTAGGCATAAAAGATTTTTTAATCATAATTTAAAAGATACAATGTTTGAGAAAAAGATATGCTCTGAAAGGCTCAATCAGAACTTAGGCATCTTTTTTTTGTATCCCTAAAGCAATATAAAAAATATACACTTTAAGACAACTTTAAACTTGCATTCAAACTTGCAAAGACACTACATGGGACGAAAAAATAAGTAGTTACTGCTAAATTATAATACTATTAAAATATTTATAGCTAGTTACCAGAAAAACACATAGTATTAACTAGGGAAGAAAAGGGGAAAGAAATAATGCAATCAGAAGCCATTCAGAAGCTTCTCTATATTCTGAAACAAAAGCTCAAAGATAAAAAACGCTTAAGCAGTAAACATCATCCTCAAACACAGGTTTGTTCACTAAAAGACAGTCCGCTAGAGGGCAGGCTAATGCAGCCAACAGCCTCGGTTCACACAAAAACCAATCGAGGTCAGTCTCAAGTGGCTTTGTGCAAGTGTTTTGATGCAAAATGTCAGAAAAAACAGTATTCCAAAATCCATGATGCAAAATGAAAGAGGACGCAGATTTAAAAAATAATATCATGATAGGAATTACGCTATCAAAAAGTTTCTTTAGCTTTAGTATAATGTTATAAAAACGTACAATATAAATGGAGCTTAATCTTCTGAAAAACTGTTAACAGCTGTTACTGATTTTTCACCGTGGTCTTTTAACTTCATAGGAATCACCATGCAACAGCACTAAACTATTTTTAAAACTGTTTAAGTCATGGCTGATTTTAGACAAGTAAGATTTCCTCACCTGTGCACAACAAATAAACACAGCTGAGATAGTCAGTAGGAAGGCAGATGAAACTATTACATCGACAGAGCGTTGAGGACCTCGACGCTGAAAATAAGGGAAAAGTACATATGTGAGTGAAAACCTACCCAACCAGCACCAATATCTAGCACATCCTGCTAGATTCACACCTTGAATCTGTTTCATCACGGCTCACAATTCGGCGATTGAAGCTCCAAGCACCACGTTTTAACCTAATGATATCACTATATTTGAATAGCCCTAAAGCCATGTGAGATTAATTCAGATGCAAGCATTTAAACACAACTATGAGAAAATATTCACCACTTGTTCAGTCAGCTCCTTCCATTTGGGCAGCATTCCCTGATGTAACAAATTTGATACAGCACTAGGCTTTAACCTCTGTATCAAACCAGTGCAAACGAAAGATATTTGGACACCAGATTGCAATGAGATATCAAGATAGGATTTCACATGGTTTGTATTTTCCATCACCTGTATCTTTTTGGCAAAAAAATTGTAGCTGTAAATCACTGCTCCATTGCAGTGGGCAATAATGTCATTATCTCACATGTAATAATTCCCACAGAACAGGAAGGAAAACTGGGTAACAAACACACTTGTCTTGAAATGTGCAACCTCACTTATCAAGCATTTTTTTCGTGCTTACTGGTACAATTAAATGTTTTTACCCACTGACCTTTTTCCCCTTTTATTTTTTTAATTAAAGAATTAAACATCTTCTGCTGCATTGAAGCACGTACAAGTTATAACAGACATGTCTCAAATTTGTTTTTCACACATGCTACTAATTGTATAAACATGAGAAGAATGGGAGGTGTCCATGCACAAGATATAACTTTGTAACTTGGAGAAAGAGATGGGAAGCTTGACTACTGAAGAAAAAAGTGCAAATTGTTACTGCAGGTACACATGCACTACTTCTATACTGAGACAGAATGTTTTGCCTGTGCGAGACTTGACATGTGTATGTGGACACGTAATAAGGAGGTTGTAGCATGGAGGGTGTTGGTCTCTTCTCCCAAGTAACAAGTGATAGGACAAGAGGAAATGGCCTCAGGTTGCACCAGGGAAGGTTCAGATTGGATATCAGGAAAAAAATTCTTCACAGAAAGGGTTGTGAGGCATTGAAACAGGCTGCCCAGGGAAGTGATGGAGTCACCATCCCTGGAGGTGTTTACAAGATGTATAGATGAGGTTCTTAGGGACATGGTTTAGTGCTGGTTAGGTTACGGTTGGGCTCGATGATCTTAAGGGTCTCTTCCAACCAAAATGATTCTACGATAAACAGACAGGTAATATGCAAGTGTATTTTGGACAAACGCTATGCCAGTATATGCCAGCAGCACCACCGCAAGGCAGCCCTGTTCCTTAGCTGCTGCTCTCCTTGCCTTTCCTTGTGCCAGCACAGGCATCACGGAGCTGTGAAGTGAAGCAAGCCAAGTAACACATGGAGGTGAAAATTACTGTTCTTGACTGGTGATTTTTCAGTTGGGACAGTTCCCTATGCACCTCCTTCTGACCATTGTCTGATTGCTTTTTTCTTTGCCACGTAATTACACAAATGTTTCTTGTGGCGTAAGAAAAGGTGTGTTTGTGAGGAAAATAGATGTGTTTGTGAGGAAAGAAGGCATGACACTCCACAATAGTGCTACCACACGTAGCCTTTAAAGAATCAGAACTACTTTTAATTGTCCTAGTGATGTTATCCTCCTTTCTTCACATCCAGCAATACATTACAGACTACAAGGAAAAAATACAAGTGTCTCAAGTGTAAAGTTTAAAGGGCATCTCTTTTTAAAACCTCCCCAACAGATACTTCCATAACACAAGGGGTATCATAAATCAGTCACCCCAATTTCTCTTGAAATGATTCATCTTTTGAATTTAAGATTGTGCTTTATATTAAAAACTTTGCCTGCTTTCAGGTCCTGCTTTCCACACTCTCCAGTCTGCACCCCATAACTTCTTTATGCTTTCATAATCCTTTACCTAATTCTAAACACTATTGATAGCAGATTTCATCTAACCCTTCTTAATTGCTTTTGAAAGCATAGATGCAAATAAGAGGTTTACCACCAGTAACAAGAGATCGTCAGTTGCTGTTCACCAAAAAACCTGGTTCTATAGAAATCAAACAGGAAAAAAAAAAATCTAGCTTCATCTGACTTTAACTACCTAAAAAAAAGAGAAAAATGGAAAAAAACCTAGGGCAGAAACAAAACAAAACAAAAATACCAACCCTGAGTTAGATAATATGACCTTTTTCACAAAGAAATTATCAAAATGTTCTCGTTTGAAAAGATCATTAGAGTGATATGAGGAGATTACTAAAATATGAGTTGAACATACACTAGAGAGATCGGAATGTCTTACAGATAACGCTTGGGCTCATTTCTCAGAGCACAAATATGCATGTAAACTTGTCTTGCTTCATAAATTCGTTCTGCACTAATGACACTAACTGATAGGGCTCTTACAATAAAGTGTTGTCTGTATTATACTACAAGTGGTCATTTTTATTCAACATATTAACCTGAGAGACTTTTCTGCTAGCATTAGTAACACCAGATTCCAACTCTGAACACACTCATACTTTACTCCAAGGCAAAAACTAGACATTTACTTACAATCTGGCTGTATGCAGACACTGCTGGCCCAGAGACACCACAATGAAGTGTATAGGGCACGTGTGCACCAACAGGGATAAGTGCACAGAAAGAAAAATTCAGACTAGAGTAGCAACCTTCCATCAACAGCATATGAGCTATTTTATATTAAAGTGGCAGCAAAGATATAATTTACCTTTAGATAGGACCTGAGAGAAAGCCACATTTTTATATTCTGTACTTTCTTCAAACGAAAGTGAGGAACCTCTGATTTTCTCGCCCTTCTGGCAGATGTTAAATGACCAAACAGTTTGGCAAACAGTAGCCTCTGCAGAGAAGAAATAAAATAACTGTTGATTTATTTTCAAGGACACTAAAAAGAAAATGGATAAAAGCTATCACTTAATATGCCAAAGTAATGTACAATGTATCAATGTAAATTAAAATATGTTAATAGTGCAGAAATAAGAGTAGGAAGCTCCTATTAGAGGAGACACACTAAAGAGTTTTAAAAGTCGTCTTATTCTACAAAAAACCAAAATTAAGCTACACTTTGACTTCCTGTCTTGAAAATCAGGCAACGGATCTGCTATGCTGTTTAAAATCTGGGAGAGGATCAAACCTGCCAACCATTTGCATTAGAAAGTGCCTGTATCACAGAAGTTCCTTCCAACAGAAATTGTTATTAGAAGCAGGTAATTCTATTCTGCTGTATTAAATCACATATTTTGGCTATCATTTGAGAAAAGGAAGTGTGTATGTATATATATATTTAGTTAGTTATTTATTTATTTTCCTACAGACCAGCAAGTATCTATACTCTGCAGTTAGTAAGGGATATTGATACTCTCTTAAAAGTTTCATTGCAATAACAAGCAATAAATTAAGAGGTGTATTATTTCAGATGGCAGCTTTGATGGTCTCCAGCCATGGAACTGATCTACCAGCAAAGCAGGCACGGCTCTTGGCTGGGGTCTGGACTGGATTGTTTTGAATTAAACTGAAGGTTTTGAATGAAACACATGCATAGAACAAGGTTTACAGAGTTTTTTTGTCGAATTTCTTTTTCCTTGGGGAAAATTGAGACAAACTGGGATATGACTAAAAGCTGGGTTAATGCATTGAGCCTGAAATCTGAAATAAAAGATTAAAAAGTTTTCCTTCAGAAACTCTCTCCAGGGAAAAAGGTTTAAGTACAGAGACTGCACAGAGACTTAAGCCCATTGCAACTGAGCCATCTCCTAAACTGTAAGCCCACTGAAGTATTTCTCATCATTGGTACATTAATCACAGTGCACTGAAGAAAAGTCTAAAATATCCACAAAGTAAAAAAACCCACAAACACTAAACCTTGTTTTGCTTTGTATGAAGCCTCTTGGTTTGCTGTTCATACCTGTTTATATGTCCTCTCTGCTACACATAGCAGAAAAAAGAAAATCCACACTAGAGACACTCGGACCACAAAACTAATAGTAACCATTGAGATAACCAGAATGTCTCCATTTGATCCAAATGCAGTCATACAAAGTTCAGTGGCAGAATGTGTAGCTAGTTGTTCCAAATCTTTAGCTTGGGAAAGTCGAAAGACAAACGGCATTAAGCCCAAGATTAAAGATATGATATGTCCAAAAATCTGATAGCCAATTCCTGGTATATAGCTGTTCACCTAAAACCAAAAGAAAATAGGGTCTGTTTTTAATTTTGGAATTAAATCAATAAATTATTAATGTTAGTATCACAAAGAACACTTTATAACCTGATAAGTTATATGAAACCTTCAACTAAGCAGCTTCACAATCCACTGTTAAGAAAAAGGAAATCCTCAAAGAGCACTTAATGCACTGGAACCAAATATGACAAATCATTTAAAAACCAACAACATAACATTGCAGTTAAAAGACTCTGTTGCACATTGTTGTATTAAAAATTAATTCAGTGCTGAATTAGCAAAGTGCACCAATTGAGTCGTGTTGCTTACATCCTGTATATTATTCCTATTTGTGTTTGGCTTTTAGGTCATTTGTTTTTTAAAGCAATCAAAGTGCTCACCAGGCAGACAGGACTGGAGTTCTATTATGCTGGCTGTAGCTTTGTTAATTTTAGTTCTCCTGTGGATTACATCCAAAAGCGTATCGTCTCCGAGTCAGGTACGGAGATCTGAACTAAGTTTGTGAATACAATGCTTTTTAACAAGATGGAGATCTTAAGTATCAACTTTTCAGGATTAGCAATAGCTTTCTTAAGCTATGCTAAGATTTTATGTTCAACTCTACAAAACGCCTACAATGTCTGTACTGAAAGAGAGTACGACATCAATTACATGCTGTTCCAACTGTTTTCTGAGAGGAGTACTAGAAAAAAGAAGGGAGGACTAGTGAGACATCCCACGCGTCCTCTTAGATGTTTATTTCCTAAGGAGGAAAGCTCCCTTTCCAGTCTTAACTTTAGCATCCAGGTACTCAGGTCTGTATGTTCTTAACCCAACATACTAGTGGTTCATCAGAATCAAGGAGACGAATAAGAATATTCAAAGCATATATCACTTCAGAACAATAAACCAGAGGTTGGCTTAGTAAGCACCTAAGAAGCAAATACATTTTATTGTCCCAACACTTAAGATTTGGTTGTTCTTTTATCTGCTAGTAACAAGTAAATCACAGTACTGTAAGACATGGAATAATGTCAATAAAAGATACTTAACCAAAACAAAACCCATAAAACAAGCTTCATTTTGGTAATGCTTAGACTTGGAAACACATTTGCGTAAAGTAAAAAGAATACTCACTCTGTTCATTATCATACCACTGATTTCAAGCACAGACATATCTGCTTTCTTGCAGTCATTACCCTCCCATACAATTGCACTTATTTTTTCTAGTCCTGGATTCAAACTGTGGATCCAAGGCAGATGACTCTGAGGAAGACAAGGAATATATTCCATCAGAGATAAAAATCTATTGTCGCTGACAAAAACTGCTTTAGACTGACATAAATACTGTTACATAGCATTTTATTCTACTATATGTTAACCACATTCCTTAAAATCATCTACTACTTCTTCAAGAAATAGCTGTGAGTACAGAGATGTCTCCTTCCCCATACTTCATTTTCTAATAGTGTTCAGTTATTGTGGTTGAGGATTAATTGGCTTCTATTTTTGCTCAAACAAGTCAAAGAACATAGAGGTATGAAAACAAAGGTCTATTTATAAGCCACCTTTAATTCTGCTATGTGTTTAATGGAATATTTTTCTGATTTTTTTCCCCCTTAACATTCTGAAAAGTACTCTTCTCAGGTTGAGCCTAAAGCTAAAAATGTTTTTAACTTGCTTTTAATGATATGGCCACAAAAATGATTAGAGGGATGGAACACCTCTTCTATTAGGAAAAGATAAGAGAGTTTGAGTTGTTCAGCCTGGTTGTTCAGGCTGGGTGGTGAAACACTGGCCCAGGTTGCCCAGAGAGGTGGTAGATGCCCCATCTCTGGAGACATCCAAGGCCAGGCTGGACGAGGCTCTAAGCAACCTCATCTGGGTGAAGATGTCCCTACTCATTGCAGGGGTTTGGACTAGATGAGCATTAAAGGTCCTTTCCAACCTAAACTATTCTAAGACTCTCTGATTCTATATTTGTGTACTTCCCAATCCCAATCCCTGTCACGGCTGAAGGCCCCCCCTTTGCTAACCAGATCTGGCAACACTCAGAGAGAGCAACCAGGGTGCTCCAAGAGCCAGGTGATCTCAGCCTCATCTACTGAATGCACTTGTAGAGGCACCTTTACTCGAGACAGAGACAGGTGAGAAGTGAAGGATCTGGAAAAAATGTTGAGGCAACAAGTTCTGCTGTGGCCATTTCTTGAGTTCCCTCAGTCCAATGTCACTCATCTCCCATTTAGGTGATTAAAATTGCTCTCAATTCTGCCTGATCACCTAGCACTACGTGCATCAAATTACTGAAATTACTGGAAGTGATACTGCTGGGGAAGGGGAGCATAATATTATTTTTAAAAGCTTAATTTATCATTGACTAAAAGTAAAGCTTTTTATTTTATTACTTGCTTTATCAGTATTTATCTGACAACTTTGTATTCTGCTAAGTACTCCATTATCTCCTCTTTTTTTTTTTTCTATCGGATGAAAAAAATAATTAAAACAATGCAAATATTAGTTGCAGGATTTTCTTAATGACAGATTGCCAGGGTCTCCCTCTAGAGGGAGTATCAACACCAGGAGCTGACTCCAAACCTCACAATCTACAGTCAAACAGGAAAACATTAAACTGCAGAAAAACAAAGTCAACGCGAATACTGCAATTTAAGTCCCTATTGCAAGGCTTTTGTTTTAGTGTTTATATGAAATGGAAGCAAGAAGAACTAAAAATAAATCAAAAAAGCAAACACTGCATGAAATCCAATTTGCTGTCCTTTTTGGTTTGGGTTTTTTGGTTGTTTGGGGTTTTTTTTCCCTTTTTTGGGGGGAGGTGTGGAGGAGGGAGTTGGGGGGTTGTTTTTTAAAATCAACAAATACACGATTTTCAATGGTTATGAGTGAAAAGCCTGTCTTCTGAAATGTTTTTCCTTATTAACACCGTATCTTGCATGACATTCCTTAGTACTGAGGTACACGCTACCAACACCGGACATGTTTATCCAGGGGAATGTTTCACATTCTCTCTGTTTTCTTTACTTAAATGGTTCAAATTACCAATGCGATTAACATGCAATTTAAAGATAAGACTTGTACTACAAATATAAAAGATAACTGACACTGTGACATCTGAATGGATCTTATCAAATAAACACTTGATTGTTAATGATCAAGTATTACCAATGGATTCTGTTCAACATTAACCCAACTGCCTATATGTTGCTACAGAACAGCATTAAATAAGGGAAATAAAACGATTAGCTTTAAGGTAAAAATAAAAATATATCCAAATAGAATTTAGACATACAATACACATGTAACATCAAATGTATACATTATATATACATATATATAACATTAAGTACTATGTATGTTATCTTGCTGTTTGCTTTTTTATATATGCATCTATACACAAGCAAACAGAAATATGTCTAATATGTGTTGAAAAAAAAGTAATTCCACTAGGGAAAAGCAAACAAACAAAAAACCCACACAGAACCATCTACCACAGAGGAAACTTACATCAGTTGGTACTTGACCTGAACGAGAACTACGATTCAAACACTCAAATATTCTGCAGACTATTTTGGTATATGGTCGTATCATCTTCATTTGACAAATTAATGACCAAATAGCAGAAATCAAATTTTCCTTGTTTTAATTCTATCAAATCGCTTTGGATTTGTTACTTTCATTTAATATAGAGTTCTTTCTCCCAGCCTTTCAGTCATACAATATAGCTGATAATACTGAACTTGTGTGCAGTGTAAAAAAAAAAATCAAAATTGGCGGATACCAACCTGATGAAATGGGTCATCTCTGTATTCTTTCTTCACACATGGGTTCACTTGAGGGCTTTCCACATCCGTCTCACTGGTACAGGAGGAGTGGCACTCCGCGCAGTGTAAGAGATCCTCCCACAGCACATCTTCAGTTTCCGATTCGGGTCTCGCACTCTCAGAATCTTGTCTGGAGCTTGAACACCGAGAACTGCAGCTAGTACCTGATTTAGGTATATCCTGAAATTAAAATATGCATTGGAATTAATGCAGCTTTTGTATTCTACGTTGTCTCTTGACAGAAGAGTTATAAAGATGAAATTAGTGAATCCATGTTTGTCTGGTTTTTACGTTCCAGCCTGCTGACACTGTACAAACAACAGTCCATGGTTCTGCTTTGCTGGGGAAGGAATCACATAATGACGAATCAAATCATATTAACTATTAAAAGGAAATAGCTATTTTACAGATTTTTAGACTTTAACAGCAATTACAAAGCCATAGACTCCAATTATGTCTCAAAGTTCTGATTTTATAAGCTATAGATTAAGCCTCTTCTAAAACACTTTACACCTCCATTATTTTAGTGAAAATGTGAAAAACACAAGTGACCTTAAAGCCATATACACTGGACTGAAATTGTAATTCAGAAATGTGACTGAGAAAAGTATCATTCACAAAGCATTTTAAATTAATTTGACATTTTCATTTTCTGCCTCTAGTTGTTTGAGCTGAACTACTTTAGCTATTTATTAACTTCTGCATACAGTACGGGAATCTTTCTCTAGAAAAGGCAAGACCCTGAAGGAAGAAGGGACAGGTATTTCCAGTCATCCGAGACCTGAGGCACTCAAATAGCCTTTCAAGCAGTGTGGACACAATTTAACTAGTTGTAAAAGAAAGCTTGGTATGTTACAGCAGTACATTTCTAAATGTAAGAGCCTGTAATAAAAGAGGAATTGTCTCTCGAAGTCCCCTGTAAATCACATTTCCCCATTGTTACTACTAACACAGCTTCTCAAAGGAAAAGAGAGAGTGAACTTGCTTGAAGACAGTTATGCATCAGGTCTAAAGAGGAAAAACAAGCAAAAGTACACACAGCTAATGTTAGGTATATGTGTAATCTACATAGTCATACATAAAAATCTCAATTATTTTAAACAAACTGTGCTTGAGAAATATGCCTTATTATGCTCTAAATTTTACCTATATCTTAGACAAAAACCAAAAATATTAAGTTTGGGGCATTCAAATCTCTCCATGCATACATACAAAACAATCTAATGTTGTCTTCAGAACGGGAATGCAGCACATTAGACTACTTTCTACAGTAAGCAGAATCCATATCCTGCAAGACATGCAGGTAGTCTTAAAAGCAGTACCATCCTACTCATCACCATCTTCTGGCAATTTCCATTCCCTCTTAACACAAAATTTATTTATTTCTACTAGTTTCTCTCGAGAATATACACAATTTTTACACACACAAAAAAAAATTAAGCAATATTTCAGCAGACCTCCTAATTCAATTATTTGTAATGCACCACTATCTGAAGAAATTTTGTTCTTCCTGAAAGAATTCCTGTTCTTCCTGAAAATCATGCTTAATACATTTTATGTAAGCAATTTTGTAAAGACATATTTAGAAAAAACTTGGTCTGAACTCTTTCTTTTATAAAGTGGGAGATAACATCAATGCAGAAAGAGTCCGAAATAATTATTTTCTTTAAAAACAAATATAGAAGGCAGTCTCTACTGGGTACCACTGAGTCCTAAAGTTAATAAATTAAGAACACTAAAACGCTTGCTCAAACAACAATTAAGCTGACAAGTAAACATAAAGATCAAGAAAATGTAGGACAGAAGTTGACAGTCCACTGACTTCACGATTTTATTTTTTTTTTAAAATACAAAGAAAGCTTTCACAGATTTGAAAACTATTGTTTCATTTCCTTTGTAATCATGTGGGGGAGGCGAGTTGGTAACAGCAAAGAAAGGCTTCCTCTTTCAGGGCATCGGCCAGACCAATAAACGGGGAACAAGGGTAAAGAGTTACTGCCAAAGCTTCACACGCCAACTTTAGTCTCTTCAGTTTCTGAACACACCTAACACAGTCTTCCCTCCCTCTGAAGCACTCTATGCAAGAGAAAACATACTTAAGACGAAAAAAATTGACTGTACTCATGTCTTTCTGCTTCCTCTTGTCAAGCACTACCAGCTGCACAAGTATATGGTCAAGAGGTATCTTCTGTAACATGAAACAAACGGTTCCAAGTATCGACCTGTTCAGTTACCTAAACCAAACACGCGTACGGCATTAAACAGTCAAATCAAATCCTTCTGGATCTTTCTAACCGACGTCTGTGAGAAATAAATGAAATATTATCTAATAATATTTTTTTTACAACAAAATGACAAAAGGAGTAAATAAAAACCTCTTAATTTCAAAACTGTCATTAAAAGAAAAACAATCCCTGCGCCCCACTAGCATGACTTCCAATTAACAGACTCCTAAAATCCAACATGGGAGAAAAAAGGTTTGAGGAAAATATACACATTCAATAAGAAAATGAGAGGTTTTAACAATTTACAGAAAAGAAGCAATAGAAAATAACATACCTCCACAGGATAGTGTTTCTTATAATGGTGAGATTTCCTGTTTCGGAGTGTACAATCACTAGAAGCACGTTCTACATTGCGACGTAAAGAATATCCAGTTTCAGGCCCTTCCTCACTAGAAACTTCATCTGATAAATTTGTCATGGTCCTGTGAGTATCCTAGTGCAAGAAATAGAGTATTTCTAAGACATACAATTAACCTTACTAGGTCTTGTTCTCAACTACTGAAATCAAATTTATTTCTGCAATGTGGTTATCTATGCTGAGTTAAATTAGATATTAATATGTTTCCAATTGTCAAAAATAAGTGGTACAGAAGGAATTATAAAATAGAAATTGTAATATCAAAATAAACATTTCTCAGATGACGAAGGGCTAGCTCATATTATACTAAAGAACCTGACATTCTTCTTTTAAATGCGATTTTGTCTAAAGCAAACCCACCAAGAAAGGCTTAGAGTCAATATAGCCAGAAGATTTGAAAAAACAAACCAACAAACCTCACCAAAATTGTGATAATAGACACTATAACATGGAGTTATCAACACATACAACACAAAGTTAACATTTACCTCTTGTTCCAATGATAAAGTGCTACATATTACACGTAAAATATTCAGACCATTATCTTATTCCACTTTCCATCTTCCTGATTTTGAACTACAGTTAAAGTAGCCCTTCCAGTAACAGAAAGAAAAAAGGGCAGCAAGAGATCACTCAGCTGTCAAAAACTTTTTTGTGTGTGTATTCTCATTTATTATGAGATCACCAGAGAGTATCCTGCAAAGTTGCCTTTGGAGTCTTCCTGTCATCACTGAAATGCTAAAATTACAAAAATAGTTAAGCTCTTCTCTACAAATACAACAAATCCTTTCCCCCCTCTGCAGCTCAGGCATCATTCTCTCTTCCATGATGAATGTTGTTTTCTGAGATGCTTCAAGGTCAGGTCATTTCATTTGTTTTAATAGCTGAGTTACACAGAAAAAGGACACACAGAACAGTCTGGGGTGTCTTAATCTACTACCTTTTCAAGTGGCACCAAAATGTATTGATTGCTTTTGGGGGAAGAACAGAGAAGGAGGAGAGAAGAGAGGAGCTTATTCCAGCCTCTGCCAACTTCTCTTTAATGTGGATGCATACTCATTGAGTACGTTCAACACGGGCAACGTCTCATCCATTCTATCAAAGAAACTCAAAACTCTTAAAATTACTTTTTCTTAAAAGTCCTTGATTCGTTGAATTTCATCCACAATGTAAAATGCTTGGAATTGATAAAGAAAACTGACCCTCAGTTACTAACACTGCTGAGAAAGCACCTCCTGCAGAGCAACAAAATGAAGTTTTTGCCCCGAGATGAACCTTCAACACCTTCATTCTGATTTAATCTATGGATCTTTAAGGGTCTGTTAAGTAATTTGGCTATGAAATCCACAAAGAAAGTATTTCCTTTATAAAAATGTGTACTTGTAGACTTCCAGTAGAATAACCTTTCCCTCTGATGTCATCATGGAAAAACTCCGCCTATGACTGATCACTGATGGTCAGTCCTAGTGAGACAGAGTCAAGTGTAAGAGCTGTAATGACAGTCAACATATGTTCAAATGCCATTGATAAGACAGCCAGGAAAAATGTTTTGGAAAAGTTATTGCATAGAACAGTAAGATGGAAACAGGATATCCAGGAGATAATTAGACTCAGTCAAATTAAAAGTTCTGCACTTCCCATGCTTCCATCTCATCCCTGTTCCTCACTATACAGAGTCCTGTCTGTTTCATTGAGAGGGAAGCTGTGCTTTCCTCATCTTCTACAAAGATCAGCTGCTCAATAAAAAAAAAGGAAAAGGAAAACAATCCACAGGAGAATGCTCAGAATAACCTCAAAATTAGAAATTGTCAGTAATCCAAAATTCGTTCAATTTTAGCATGGAGACAGACCTGTGCCCAGAGTACCAAAGAGGCAGGAAAAGGTACAGTGTGTTCAGCTGGTCTGGAAAAACCCACAGATAAAAGGCAGCAGATGAATTTGTGCATTGAAATACAGAATGGCAAAGGATGTTTAGATGTCAGTAAGGAACTTCCGACAAGAAAAAGGAAAGGAGAGGAATGTAAGGATGAAATAAGAAGACTTAACATAATTTTTGGTCCCAGGACCTTAAGTCTGATTTCATTTAAAAAACATGTTTAAGGATAAAGTAGATAAGAATGCATGAAAAGCATCATAAAGATACACCTCACATATCATTTGACAAGTGAATAACCCTGCTTTGAAAGCAATAAGCACACTTACTTTGTGATGACTGTGGTTGGTGAAGGCATCTCGCACTGGCGCTGTGCTCCAGCCCGACTCTTCTGGCTTGATCACTTCACATCGACGTTCATGGGCCTGCACACACTCCTCACTGCTTTTACCTGTCTTTTTCCCATCAAGGGACACGTAGCCATTATCAGTCTCGGTGGATTTATCTATTGAGTTTTTTGCTTTTTTAGATCTATATTTGAAACAAATATATGTATTCAATTAATTATCTCCATTTTTTCCCCAGTCTAAATTGTGTTTATCCCTCTCAACCCATGTTTTAGTTTTACTATTAAGAGGAACACAAACTAATAATATTAAGATGACACAAACTAACAATATTAGCATTTCATACACTACTTGTTACAAATTGTTACAAAACTGTCAGTCTGAAAGAAAATTATATCATTAGCTACTGAGAGAACAGAAAAGAAAATCCATGTTTTAAAACTAGAACCTCCCAGTAACTTTGGTAACAGAAAAACCACAAGCCTGAAATGTAAAGCTAGTGGGCCATTTCCTGAAACCACAAACATGCTCTGTTTAGTACTCTGTACACAGACATTTTTTGATGTTGTTGTTTTAAATACACTTTGCTTATTGAGAACTCTACTAAACAGACGGTGATTTACCCTTTTCCATATTATCCAGTAACAGCCTTGACAATATATTTCAATATATCTTACAAATGCACTAATTAAGCTTGTTTTCAAATCACATGAATTACAATACTTCAGTATTATTCAGTATAATACTTCAGTATTATTATTATTATTATTATTGTTAAGGCTACTAATACTGATGAATAGTCTTCCAAAACATTTTCTAGACATCAGGCCCCAAAAGATGTAGCAGCAAGAATATCTAACGCCAGAAAAAGGCTTTCTGAAAGCAAATGTTTTGATGATTACACTTCCAAATTAGAAAGTGCAATTGATGAAGGAATGAAAAGCAGTAGCAGCTTGCAACCTTATCGATAGAGGGTACTTTAAGTCTTCACTTAAGCTTCTGTATTCTCAAAGTAAATGACAAGGAAAATATCAGAAAAGCAATTAATATTTTACATTTTTTATATATTGTTTGTTAGATTCCCAGAACACTTGCGGGGGGACAAAAAAAGTGTTATAAATCAAGTTTCCAGATTTTTAAATTTTTATTAAAAGTCAAACACTGGACATTGGTCACAAAACTGTCACGAATGTGTTCAATTGATTGTGTGCTTCTGTGGGGGAATATGCATCGCCTTTCTCTTTAAGGAGAGAGGAATTCTGTGAGAGCTTGGATTACACAGCGGAAGATTCGATTTCTCTTTAATATGTACATCAAACGAGTCAGGATAGTCACCTCACATTCCTCCCGAGGTAAGGTATTCCACATATACAGGGGAGACCTGAACACAAAAAAAAAATATCTAGAGAGAGCTGGATAAAATGGAAAAATCCAAAAAGGAGTAATTCTTCTGTTGGAATGCAGATGAAATAATGAAAAGATAATGTTACTAAGGTGTTTCATCCTCCTTTCTGATCTTTAGTCTCACTCTACCTTCCCTCACTCCTTCTTGGAAAAGTGCTAACAACACTTATGTTTTTTTTAAACTAAAGTATCTGCTGCTCCACTTTTCTTGTAGGAAGCCATAGAACTCACCTACTATTCGCTGATCTAGTCACAAAATTCTTAGTCAATTTTATTTCTAAATGAGTACAAAACCAACAGAAACTTTTTTGTAGTTATATATCTGCACAGATTAAATCAGTCTTACAAACTAAGAGCCAGCAAGGTGCTTTAGCATGTGGTTTGTGCTGGAGAAGCAGTTTTGTTTGCAGGTTACTAATGTGCTGGCTCGCATACAGAGTTTTAGTTTTCTACGTCCATTAAGAAGGTCATCGAAAACATGATTGAAGCTTTGGACAAAAAGGTCGAACTATCAACGGCAAACATGTTAGAAGGTTATTTCTGTGCCATTCAATAATGTCGCTGTTTAACTAAATGAAGATAAGGCAACTGAAGAAAGCTTAGCTTATTATTTAATGGGGAAAAAAAAAAGTCATTCTGTTTCAGGAATAAAGCAAGTATCAGCATCGCAGTGGCAACTCACTGTAAAATAATAAGTTTTGGTAAGCTCAGTTGTAAGCACTAAGGAAGTAGCACTTGCATTAAATTATTTGTAATAAACAGGAGCCCAGAGAGGCCAATTTTTAATGCATTAAATATCCTTTGGGCACTTTTAAAATATTTCCTTTTAACAGCCTAAGAGGGAATGCAGTTCTCTTCAAATACACACATGCACATGTCCAGTCAGAGAGACCTGCCCCACAATTTACTAAGCTATATGAGTGGAGTAACAGGACAACTCTTCCAAGTGTGATTTGAGAAGTTCTTATACATTTCATGTGAAACTTGAAAGCTGCTAGGAAGAAGTAGCCTCAAACAGTTAAGTAGGAAGAGATAAGAGTAAAAAAGAAAGTATGTGTGTATGCACAATTTGTTCAGATAGGACTTTGCTAGTCAAGCAATGTTTAAGTGCTAAAACTGCAAGACAATACGAGTCTGATATCAATTAAAGCTCATTCTGAAAAAACAGGTAACTTGACTGAAATCTTCCAAACCCAAGTTATTTTTTGTACAAATACCTAAATTCAAGTGTTAGCCATAAGCCAGAAAAGCATAAATTTGGGCTTAAAGTTAGGCTTCCATGCCCCACATTGTGTTAAAAAACAACAACAAACATGAACAATACTCCCTAGCTGACAGAAATGCATAGTTTCCTAGAACTACTACATATACACATCATTAATCAACTTCTAAACTTCCTATTAGAATTAACAATATTTGAGCGCAGGACAGGACACTACCAAGAATAAATCCAAAAAGGTCTTACTAAGCCTGAACATATGCAAAAGCTGAGTCAAGAATTACTTTCAGTCCTATTCACTTATTAGCTAGAGAAAATATTAAGGAAGATTTAAATCCAGTTTCTGGAAGACTGTAGATTTTTACTGTCAAGTATTTTATTCCCACGTATTTTCATTTGGGTTGGTCAAAAAACTCTTCTTCCTGTCCACGCTGCAAAAAGTTTTAGAAAGTTATAATTTTCTAAAATTGGAATAAGGACACACAGAGAGCAAAGTCCCTAATCAGTACTACATTCTGAATAAATTACTTATTTGGATATTGCACTCCTTTCCACTGAAGCTAATAAACAGTCTTTTCCAAATCGCCCCTGTGCTGGATGAAAGTTTAGACTTATATTTTATCGGTGAGACTGAGTTCTGGCATTCAGAAGGATATTTATTGAATACACAGTTTCAGATTACCAATGACCTGAGTGTAGGCAAATGGTCTACATACACAGGAGCCTGCTCTAAAGCAAACAACATCATTTCCGTGGTTAATTTTGAAACCTTGTGTTTAATACCTATCTTCAAAGCTCCAGAAAATGATATCTCAAGGCTTAGTATATGTCAAAAAATAAACAAACACTAATGAGACATTCTAATGTGCTTATCTAAAGAGCTTCAAAATATGTTTTAAAAGCCAGGACAGATGTCGCTGTACAGCTTCCTTGCACTGAGGCTTCATAAAATTTTCTTCAGCAACATCACTAAGTGAAGCAGTCAATGTACCCCACACTGCACTCCTGCTTACTCATTCCCAGCCCCACTCTGACATCCCACTGTGCTGACAAAACTGTTCCCGTTGCCATGAAAAAAATTACATGAAGAAACTGATCTGCATGATCTCCTGGGGGAAATACAAATAAAAAGAAAAAAAAAGGGTATTTTTCAGCTGGATGAGTTCCTGGTGTGGTTTGCATACAAACAACTGGGAATCCGCAATTGAAGAGGTAACAAATGACCAGGGGCTACTTACAGCTTTCTCAGTTACTCTGAGCTCTTTATCCTTTGAAGATACTGTATAAACTAAGTAGTCATCACTGAGCCTTAACATCTATATATAAGTACACACTACCTCTCATTAAATGGTTTAAATGAGTCTTTAGAGCAAGTCCCACACAGCCCTTCTCAACTGAATACACAGAGCCCAATATGATGGAAGGTTAGAAAGAAAAAAAAAAAAAAAAAGACAACCACCCCCAAAAATCCCACCAAAACCCAAACAAACAAACAAAAACACCAACCAAACAAAAACAACAAAGCTAAACAAGCAAAACCCACAAAAAAACCACGAATCTTCCAACACTCCTCCTCTTACTGCAGATCAGAACTTCAATGAATGGAAATATTCAAAAGTTTACAAGATTACACTCCAACCATACCAGAAAGTAATGCATACAGATTCAAAGAACAGCTTCTCAGAGCTATTATAAATTAAACTATACACAGAAAAGTCAAATGAACTCTGCTCTTACAATATTTTTCAACATTTTTATAACTTCGAGTTTCAACTAGGTATTCCCAGAACGTAACAGAAGATAAACTTTACCAGTGGTTAAGAGCACACATCACAAGTATGACAGACATGTTAGTGTTGCCATATTAACGATGCAGCATGCACAACGGAACACCAATGTAATAACTTGCAGTATCCCTTTTCTCAATTTCATACTATTTTATGAGCATATTTTCTCTTGCTAAGAAATGCTCATATATAGCACTCACAATACTGTGTGTATAGCATATCTTGAACACAACCTGCTATGAAATTTATTTTTTTTTTTTTTAAAACCAACTTTTTAATTGCCCAGAGCACTGCATTAACAGATTGATCCTTTGCAAAACAGCACTGGAATCTAGCAGGGCTAGACGTTTCTTCCAATTATTAGAAAAAGTATCTTTGATGTTTTATTTCTAAACTGAATGCTGTGCTAATTTGAATCCTGAAGGCTTTTCCTCCAGAAAAAGTGTGTGATTTGATGAAAGTGATAGAGTTCAATAAGCGTTCTTTCAGAGTAATAAGCAGCTAATGTAATAAAGTAAAATCAAAGAGTTACATTTTCTCATTGGATTAAAATTGAGAAACTGAGTTGGTTTGTTCCTGATAGCCCACACAGAATACTCCTACAAAATATAATCTAACTAAAAGTTAATTCCATATCTTTTCAAAATTGCATCAGCATTTGCGAAAATCAAGAAAGAGCAAATTAGTACACGTTCAAATACGAAGATGAGTTTACTATTAAAACCAAAAACTGGATCAAAGTTTAATCAATGTTTACTTATTTAGAAAAGGGATAGCGCATCTCTAACACATATGTAGCCTTGAATAAATACAAACCCTGGTAAAAAGAAAGCAGCATGCCAGATATCTCTGAAGACAGCGCCAATACTGCAAGAGGTGCTTGTACCGTAGCTCTGCACTGTTCCCTCCTGTGTGTTATCTGTGGTACTAGAGCCATCTCCTTCCCTATGTACTTCCAAATGTGCTGCTTTCCTTAATTTCCTTCATCAGAAGAGATTAAAATTGGAAGGTAGTTTTGTAAGTGCAATCAACTAGTTCTATAATGCGTTCAGCAGTTTAAGCATGCAAAACCAAGCAAGATTTTAAAATATTTTGCTAAAGCTTTATCACATCAATTTAATAAACTCCATTTAATAAAACCAAGCATAACACTTAACCATTATCATAACCCTTAAACCCAAAATGTATTTCAACTCATCATCAGAAGCTTAGATCTGCAAGAAGTCACTGCTGCAGGTTTTCCCATTTTAATGGGACAAGTCACTGTAGCAAACCATATTCATTTAAGTGCTGGAAGACTTAGGTTCCAACAGCATCTCTTTTAATGTATGTTACCCACAGAGATCATTAGTCAATATTGCACATAAAACTAAATTTGCAGTAACATAAATACTGCTACTCCACCACTACTCAGATTTAAACTGTTTTGAGGCAAAATGTCAGATTCAATGCATTAAAATTAAAACAATGTCTAATTAGTCAATGCATAAAAGTTGAAGAGCACCGATTAAGTACTCATTTTAAACTTTCAGATAAAAACAGAGAACCAACTTCTCTTCTCTTGCAGAGCAGAGACTGTAAACCCCTAAATTTTTTCATGCACGTTGTTTAGAATAGTTTAACAATCCTAAACAATAAGTACTTTAACATGGACTATACCTTCTTCTTTTACCCCCTGTGCTGGGAGGTGGCTTAGGAGTTCGTGTTGAAACAATCTGACAATGCACAGTTCCAAGTAGCAACATGAGCCATATTGGCCCGATTACTTCAGTCAGAGGTATATTATGTGGGCTTTGGGCTGTATAGAATAACACTACAGCAGCAACTGGAAAAGAAGGGAAACGAAGTTCAGTTCAGTATCTGAAATGTCTGAAACGGCCAGCTTATCATATGGCTTTTGTTAGAAAGA
Organism: Pampusana beccarii; assembly: GCA_013399365.1. Taxonomy (NCBI): domain Eukaryota; kingdom Metazoa; phylum Chordata; class Aves; order Columbiformes; family Columbidae; genus Pampusana; species Pampusana beccarii. The sequence continues at coordinate 218,718 of VWYH01000889.1, forward strand.
GAAACAGTCAGATGTAGTCCTTTACCTGCATTTTAAACCAACCCATGTCATTCTGAGAGGAAGGAATTATAATTGCTATGAAATAGGCTGTAATAAGATTTAAACAGTTGCCTACTGTCTTAATATCCATCTCTTCTTTTACACTTGTATTATTACGTTTATTGCTCAAAAAAGGTGGTAGAATTAAGAGGGTGGAAAGCATTTGGAAAGCTCTGTCATGAAACAACTTTAAATTAAGGTGAAACTTCTGCAAGAGACAAAATCAAAAAGCAAATGTCACTCTTAAAGCAGCCCGAATAAATCTAATTCCGTATTACCCATAATGATGTAGCACAACCCAAGAAGTTTGGTGGGTGCAGGAGCCACCAAAGCGGGAGCAGGGTGTCCAGACAAATCAAAGTCTCCGTCCTTGGAAATATTGCAACCCAGACTGGACACAGCCCTGAGCCCCTGTGCCAGCTGACCCTGCTTTGATCTCCAGAGGTCTTTGCTAACCCCAACTAACCTGCGACTCTGGGGAACCAGACATCTATTTCAACACTGTTAAGCACCAAGAGACTAGAAACTCGTACTCTCTACCATAAAGCATTTTCTCCATATTCCAGTCAAAGGACGAAATTGCCCATATAGATAGACGGACATGCATAAATGCAACCCTGAATACATTTTGTGTATATTTGTATGTATATTTTCTTGAAATACTAAAAGATCAAAGGCAAACCATGTCAACTATGAGGCAGTCCAGCTGAAGTGACCAGGACTCCAACTTGCACTCATAGTTGGAAGAAGAGCAGCTTCCAATTCCATAGTGAACCGCTAATTTTGTAACCCTATAACCAACTTTTCATACATAGGCAACACACACGCAGCTCTCCTTGCTACTGTACCCAGAGCCCAACCACTTCTACAGCTCAGAAATGTCTTTACAGGCTTCAGGTCAGTCTGGACACATTCAACAGGCATGGGCAAACAGACAAGGCAATCTCTCTCTTTTCTCTGTTGTCCTATGTTCTCAATGAGCCGCCTCTATGGCTTCAAGTGCTGTGTTTTGTAACTCAGCTGAGAGAAGCTGCCAAGGGAAAAAAAAAACAGAAACTCCAAGAAACAAGTCAGAAACAGAACAGAGGAATAAGTCTCTGCTCCTAACATCCACATATCCCATGAGAACTTGGGTTTACGCTTGTACCACAAAAGAAGTGAAAGTCCCATAACTTAGACCTACTCCTAGCACAAGAAATACATCATACAAGTTCAACAGCTTTCACCACTTCTCTGCTAAAATTAACTGAAAAAAATCCAGCCACACGTAAATCTGTGTGCCATATTCAAGCACCTAATATATACCACATGAAGCCACACCTAACACAGCAGATATCTGGTTGTGATGTTTTCCACTAAAAAGAGATTAGATGTGTTTATCAGAAATAATCTTTAGCAAGGTAACCAGTAATAGAAACATAATGAGCGTACAAAACAATGGAATTTTTTATTGTGGTAAACTAATTTTCCATCAGCCTTTTTCCTAAATTAAAGCACAACAGTCTTACACAGAACACATAGGGTATCTTTTGTTTCTATGTGTGGACTAAGTTTTTGCTGTATGAGATCTCAGAAAGACAGTATGCATCAATCAGAAATCCAGCTTACTACAAAATAAATTTTAAAAAATACAGACAGTAAAAGGTACAGATAATATTCCCCCTTTGCAAATGAGCTTATCTGAGTTTCTCAAACATATAATAGGCTTCATAAGATATAAAGTAGCCAATTGTGACTTGTAGCATACAATTTGGATAAGCATATACTTCTGAGTACATGGAGCTCCACAGATCTATGCAAAACCATTTGCAGGTATAGGCCTCCATAAAATAATTTCAAACTTCACTACAAGATTTCTTCTGCTACTTAAACATTTAACAAAGCAGAATGATCTAGAAGAAATCTTCTTCTTCCAGAAGACACAAATCTGTAGATTGCAGATTTCCACCATGAAGTTTCACACAAATTTAAGAAAATGTTACCAATCTGTTCAGTAGGGGGATGGAATCCAAGAAATTCTTTCTGCACAGTGTATCAATACACTGTAGTTTAGATTATCCTAGAACTGCTCCTACCAGCAGCTACGTCACAGAACAGAATTTCTCACACCACTTTTAATTAGTTCTGTACTTATTTATAGTATTTGGACTGGTACTTTGGTAAATTAAGGCAGTTTATTTTGTGAAATGGTCACAAATGAAATTATTTCACACAGAGCAAAAAGTTGCAACAAAGAAAGCAACTGTACATTTCAAAGACCGGCGTGCATTTATTTTTATAGCATTTCTCATCACAATAAACAACCATTATATAACTATTAAAGTTTCTTGTTTCATACTTAAGAAATACATAAGAGATATACACTATTACTTAACAATTTTCCCATTAGAATATAGAAACATTTTAAAAGTAAAAATGAGGTAATGCTATAAACTAAATGGATAAGGAGTCAGAAGAAAAAGGTGTTACTTCTGCCTTAATTCATCAGCCTGTTCCATGACCTTGGACAAGAAAACATTCCTCTGTAGCTCTCTTATCACACGTTTTGCTAATCATACTTTATACTAAAGGAAACCAATGCAAATAAAATCTGGAGTTTAAATCCACAGCCAAGGAAATAATTCTTTTCTGTTGACTTACATAAATGCTAGCAAGTATCGTTTTAAAGGAGAGGCTTGACGAGGGTTCTTTTAAATAGTTTCCAGTCAAAAATTTTGTCAATTTAATTTCACTTACACGTACACTATAAGTCTTTCAATTTATTAAAAAAAAAGCATAAAAAACTCTGCAGTTAATTCAGCGCAATTTAAATAACAAGTGTTTCAAATAGTTGGATTATAATGTAATATAGAATACTACTAATTTTTTCCACTATTTGTTAATTCACAACCTCAGAAATTTCAAAAATGTTTTGTCACATTTCAGACTATATGGATTAGGGAAATGATGCAGTCCAATCATAACTTTAGTAAATCATAGATCCCAAGAAATCTGAGGGGGGAAAAAAAGGTTAATTACAAGATAGCTCTGTAATTAATGTCCAAAAGGCCTGCTTGCACTCAGAATCTGCACTGTCTTACTATTTTGCTGCTTTTAGAATCTTATGAAGGCTCCATGAAGAAAGTATTTTTGAAAATAAATTTAAGAATAGGAACACAAAAAAATACTATAATTTTGTTTCTTAGAATAAGCCACCTATGACATGTTAACAAATGAACTATAACTTATGTATTTTACTACCTACATTTACTATAACTTAGATTAAAATTACTAACACTATAGGATCACTTATCATAGTCCACAGAAATGCTAACGTACAGAACAATATTTCTTAAGCACCTACCTCAGAAACGGGGATGAGGATAAGTTTTATAACAGATCACATTAATATTTGTCATTAATATTTGTCAATATTTCCAGTTTTGGGGCACTGGCACTACAAAATTCATTTTATAGCTGCTAACATCATCACACAAGAGACACTGTCATCTTTTCTTTTAATTCCATTTCTTGTTTTAAATACCATTTCCAAATGATACACTGATTCACAACTGCAAGGACAGATGGCTAAATTTAAAAAGTAATATTGTATTTTAATTGGATTTCAGTGGGAAACTTATCAGTCATTTAGCTTCTCAGGGTACTTAAATCGGTCCCAACTTCCATTAACCTTCTGTTCCATTTCTCTTGTACACACATCTGATACACCTATTCTTTTGGGGACTTTTACGCTGTTAGATACTGACTCACTACATTACATTCTTCCCTTTCTAATTTTCCTCTTATATAGTACAAATAATTAAGAGAAGCACAAAGTCAGATTACTAGAACTCATAAGTCAGCATCCTGAAAGCTGTGAATTGCCTTCTGTTTGTTAACAGTTGTCCAAAAATCCTTCAATAATCTAGGAAATATAAAATTAAGGTCCATAGTCTCCCCGTTGCAATGGAAAAAATAGCAGAAGCCCACAGAGCAATAAGCCCCCTGTCTGCCAGTCATTCAGGAGCACGGCTGAGGTCTGACTAAAGCATAAGCTAAAAGTTCACTGCCTCTGATGTGACAAAACAACAAATATAAGGACAATGGGAAACTGGTCAAACAGATCATCCTACCAGGCTGCACAAGCTGCATGCACCTTGGCAGGTTTTGCTGTGCTTTCTTTTTGATCAGAGTTCTTCATCTGCACAAGTACCAGAAAGATTAAAAGCCCAAGACAGAATACATGTCCCAAGCCAAAGGTTTCTTTGATATTCCTTAGTCCTGAGTTAAATCAGATAGCCTTGAAAACCTACATTATATACAGAGATGTGGAACTAATATGTGCTAAATGCTGAGGAAAGCCTGTGAGGAAATCCTTAAATTTTCAGTATGCCCCCTCTACATATGCAAAAGGAATGTTAACCAAAAGACACATGCTTGGGACTGTCTCATTCCAATATTGGAATTTATCTTAACAGCATAAAGTAAACCAAGTAAAACAGAGCAGCTTCCATACGGTTAAAATAAGACATTCAGTTGAAGCTGTGCCTATAATCCAACTCTACCTTGAAGAAGGTAAAGAACAAGCAGCCAGAAAAAGATGACCTTCGATGTCACTTGTAGCCACCACCTATAGAAGAACGGAAAGAAAACAACTCTCACGATTCCTTTGCGGGTCAGAGATGTCCAAGGGCTTTCAGGCTTTGCTTTAGCAAAAGCAGATCCTTTAAAAAGAAAGAAAATAAATTTCAATATTGTTAGGGCTCATAATAACCTCACTTGTTCAATAGTAGAACAGTTAAGACAGTTATTTAAAATAGTAATTGTTAGACATAATTATTTGAATAAACCTCGTACTTCCATTGTTTGACTATCTCCTCAATCCAAAATTTGTGAAAATTGTTAGTGGCCTGCTCATTGCCATTATCAGAAACTTCTACAAATACCTAGATTTTGGAGCGTGTGAACAACAAAACATTGCCATTTCTTATTATTTAAAGATAGATTATTAGAAATTATTCTGTTTCACTGAGGTATCAGAAACTTGCTACACAGCAACAGGAAGTCAGATGAGAACTCCACATGCCTGTGTGGGCACAGCAGAGCCCTTTCCTGACACAGCAAAGGGATCTAAAACAACATCTGTAAATTGCTCCAGCTGTGTCACTCAGGAAAATGGAATGAGGTTTAGAAGCACAGAGCCAGTATGTGTCCAACTGAAGAATGGCCCCAGGAGCAGAGAAACAACCCAAAGCATAATTTATCTTTGTTTCTCCTACAGCATTTTGCACTTCACTCATTCAGATGTCCTTTCTCTCTCATATCCTTCAACTTCTTTTTCTTGCCACACATTCCCACTTTTCTGGCAGCTAAAAAACTGTGTAACATTTACTTACTCAGGGTGTGACTTAAGTCATGCCAAGGTTACTGCTTGGAAAGGGCAACTACTGTGTGTTGCTTTGCCATCTCCACCTTTTTTATGAGCTGCACTGGCATTAGTGAGCTCTCTGCTGGCACAGGTAAAACACTGCCCGTACCAGAACTAATTCAACACCAACTCAGACATCCATGCAGAGGAGTAATTTAAATGCTATTCATGTATATCACTATACTGAAGTGGTTTACTACTGCTCCTTAATTCCTACAAACATTTAGTTTTCAGTTCTGTTTCTTTAAACTTCAAATGTTATTTGATTTTGTTTCTTTCTCTTGCATTCCTATTTTTAAAAACTTACATTGTTCGGCGATGTGACAAAAGCTCATCCGCATGCCCACAGAAGAGCTCAGAGGCAATGGCAGGAGGGGGAGCTCAAATAATACCCTGCCAGGGTTCTTCTAGATCCGTCAGCCCTTTGAAGGCCCATCTCCACAAGGCCAGAGCAGGACACACAAGGGCAGGCAGGAATCCAAATCAAGGAAGGAAGACCTTGACCCTGAGCAGGCCCGTCCCAGGGGTCCCAGCAGAGCCATCAGCCCTGCTGCCCAGGGTGAAGCCGTCACCATGAGCCATTTGGAGCAGCTCCCCAGATCATCTTTCAGATGAAAGGGGGTTGGGAATTGCTCCCCAAGGGTGTGGGACTCATGGGATGCAAAGGAAAAGGAGCTCAGATTGCACAGGACTTACTGTGGGATGTTTAGAGAAGGAACCAAGAGTGGGAGGAAGCAGGCGTTTAGGTGATTTGGGAAGAAACAAGTGTGGCGCAATTGAGGAGTCAGGGGATAAAAAAGGCCGGTTGCACGATAACAGCTGCCGGTCAGTACGTTGCTTGTCTGGCTGTGCCATCTGCCTGATTATAGAATCATTGCAGTTGGAAGAGACCCTCAGGATCATCGAGTCCAACCATAACCTAACCTAACTCTAGCACTAAACCATCAGTGTGGTCTGTCCTACCTTCTAACCCAATTCCTTTAACTCTCTCGTGGCTGAGGGGGGGGTCTATTCCCTGTGCACACCTGCATACAGGGGGCTGAGTGCCAGCTCTGGGAGCCAGACCCCAGCGCACAAGTTGGGGCTGTGTGTCCATGGTGCCAGCAGCCCCAGCGAGCCTGCGAATGCCAACAAAGACAAAGCCAGGCCAGCTGGTGACAGCGTGGGGTGGGCTGGGAGCAAGGGGTGTGCGGGTCTCTGGGGCAGGCTCTGGGTGTGAGGGTGCCTGGGTATCTCTATGGCGAGAGGAAAGTGGGGTGCTTTGGTTAATTTGGGATCTGAATTCAAAGAGCATTACCTGGAATGGAATGAGGAGACCATGCAATCTGCTGGGCTCATGGAAAAAAAAAAAGATGAATAGTATTTTTCTTAGCCGTCATGAGGCATGAGGGAAATCCAAGATAAAATAAACTAGAACTAAATGAAGACTTTCTGAAAAGTCTCTTATCATCTGACCTTCTGTTGCTGTTTTGTTATTTAAAACAGGCAATAAATATTCAAGGCCTGTGCAATTTTCGCTTTCCAGAAATTTCAACATAACCTTTCCTCTAAATGTCAGAAGATTTGGAAGAAGTCTGAACACATGGAAATAAGAGATTTCTGAACTAATAACTCTAAAACTTCGATCCATCACAACCACATATTTCTTTTTTTCTAAATCTATACAACAAAATTTAAATCAAGTTTTTAAGCCTTCAGTGTAATCTAGAAGACATCTCTTAATAATATTTCTTAACTTTTTTCTTTAGGTAGGAGTTATGTAGCATTGTTGGGGTTTTTTTTTAATACTAATACGCTTGTCACAAGACACAGGAAAACAGTTATCTTTATACTAAGAAATTCAGCTTTTTCTAGCTCAGGACCTACCTCTTACAAGATCAACATCTATGAGGTCTGGTTTCACATGTCCTGTTTTCTTTGGTTTGTTTCTCAAACCCTGCAATACGCAAATGCTATCAAAATGCATTCATGCAAAGGACAGACATTACAAAAGAAAAAATTTTGATGTGGTCAGTAATTGTATTTAACCTATACTGTTGTTGAAAATTCAGACAAATATGTCAACTTCATAGATTTAAAGTACTATAAAATCAACATCCCAAGGAACAAGGCACAATAAATGCTTTTTACACGCTTTCCAATCTAACAAACCCCAATCAATTACTGACCCATTAGGTAATTTTTCAAACATAGTTAAGCACTGAGCACTCATCTCCCATGGCTTGGGATTATGCAGACAACATATGCACACACTTGCAAGAATTAGTAATATATTTACATTAGGTTTTCAGAACTTTTGCAACAAATTTCTCTCCTGAATCTCTTTTCTCCTTAGATGTCTAATTAAACTTCACAAAATGCTTACATTGCAATTCCTTAATTCCAAATCTAGACAGCAAATCATGTTGTAATGCAAGAGCCACTAACCAGCAAGTTCCACTGTCAGAAATCCAAATTATAGAAAAGTATGACGTTTTCTTAATAGTAAATAAAGATTAGTCAATTAAAAAGAGGGAAAAAACCCACATAACAGAAAAAGGCAGGATAAAAAGCAAGCTTATTTTGTTTTTTAGAAAAGTTATCTTCCTTCACTGAAGAGCCAAACAAGCTGCAAATCTTTCAATGTCATTTTTAATGCTAAAATGTGATGCCATACGCTCAAGCCTCAGAACAGCTGCGAGTTTATTCTGATCCCTTTAGATCAGGCTCTTGGTCACACCAGCCAATAACGATTCCACAGAGTACAGTTCATACAGCGGAAAATACATCATTTGAAAAAAACAGTTCGGGTACAAATGGAATTATGATGGAAGTGGTTTAACTGTTTTCATTCAAAAGCAGTTAAATTTGCCGGTGAACTGTAGATTTCCACTATGGTCGTATTTCATCCATGTGTAAAAACATGTATTATTTAAATGTAAACATTAAATTCAGGTGAAAGTATAAAAATGAAATTATTATCAATGACAGAAATATCAGTGAAATCTGGTCATGTTAATCCTCATAGGAATGATATCAAGCAAATTGTTCAAATACGTAGTGCAGCTCATAATATTTCTCACATCTAAATGCAACTGGATTTATTTTTCATGCTGAAATTGAAAAAAAAAAACCAAACTCTTCACAATGAACTAGATTATATAGTCATCACTTGATGTGTCATTTAGAAATGAGAGACTGTTTGAAATGAAACAAAATTAATACATAGAACTGAAACATGGAGAGGACAAAATGTGCTCTGAGGATGACAAATGGAGAAAACCAGTTGTACTGTAGACTTAAGCACTGCACAGAGCTTAACGTGCAAGATTTTTTACAGAAAAGCAGTCTTAAAGCTGCAGTAATTTTATGTAGAATGAGAAAACAAGCCCATAATTAGAATTGGAAATTATTATAATTGTAGAACCAGCTACAGATTCTTGTGAAATCTTGTGTGAGCCACTCCATTTCATAAAAAGATCTAAAGCTTAAAAATAAAATACTGAATGATACAATAATTTTCAAATGTATTATTGCTTATGGGCCTCAAGATTTTTCCTGAAAGTTTAAATAAAGAGGTATGTGTATCTTAGAAAAAAAATCCTGGAAACACATGCACAATCCTAGGAAAAATTTACTACCGTGGCTAAAATTATGTTTTCAATTGAAAGAAAGAGTTCTGCAACAGTATGATTTGAAGCATCTTTCATAGGAAAAGAAGTGGTGACACAATCTTTAAAAATTCCATTGGTCAAATCTCAAACACTTTCAGTGTCCGTGGAAATGTATAAATACCTGTAATATATGTAGAAAACAGCAGTGTTCCAAACTAGGGTTACTTAAAAAAAAAAAATCATAGTGCTTCATACTGTTCAGGTCCATCTGGTTAGTTCATACCATTTCTATTCTGCACTGAACACATTTCAGTTAACTCATAGCAAAAAAAAAAAAGTTAAATAAAAATTCTTAAAAATAGTTGCTAGTATTGTAAAAATGATTTTGCAGAAATTTTAAAATTAATCTTAATAGATTCTATCAGAAACAGATTTTCTACTAAAAAAATAATATTTTTTTAGATTTTTAGTAAAGTTCATTTCTAACACTACCGTAGTGGCTTGGAGATTAAAGCACTAATGTCCAATGCCTAAATTTAGTAGTCTGGTTCATTACTCTAAATTCATCAGCACAAACTCATATAGCGAGCATCATTAATTTGTTAGTTATTGGACTACTGAGCTAAACAAGATGCATTTTTAATAAGCACAAGGCATTATTTGCAATATATTGTTTGAATAATTGCAATTATTATTTTAATAAGCTGCCTGGCCCAAACCCAGCGTAGCCTCGGGCAGGACAGGTGGCTGCTGGGGGTCAGGCAGGGTCCCAGGGGTGTGTTATGGGGGGCACCCTGTGTTATGAGCCGGCCTGGGACCAGCAGCACCGCGAAGATCCAGGCACAGGGTTTAGAAGCACTTCTCTCCCACTTAGAAGTTAATTTGTAGATTTTTTTTGTACAGAAATCAAGTAACTCTGTAGTTCAGGTCAGTAAGTTTCCATATAGTGCCAACAAGTCCCTCAGCACATTTTGTTTAATTATTTAAGTGCTGGGGAGGAAAGAAAAACAAACAAACAACAACGCACAGGGAAACAGAAGCCATGTACACTTTGCTGATGTTAAGAATTAGCAACGCCTTGAAACTCATGCAGTAATAGCATATTTCTTGTGTGCAATACTTGAAGAAAAAAGGTTAATTGCAAGGAAATGTTAATTAAATTAACATAACGGAGTATGGGATGATATAATATACAATCCATAAAACTCTTACATATAGGATTGATTTCTTTTTCTCCAAAACAATTTAGCAATGTGGCAGACATTGATGGCACTGTTAGTTAAACCAAAATGCAAAGAATGCTGTTAAACTGCTTGTTCGGGGAAACAAAGCCTGAAGTACTTACCAGTCTAATAAACTGTACAAAACAATGACAGCATCATAAAGGAGGAAAAGTAAACTGCAGGTATAAGGTAACTAACTGCAAGTAAAGAGAGCTCAGATAACTGACATTAGAATTCATCACAAAGAAAAGTGAAAGACAGAGGTACTACAACAACTAAGCCCTGGTTTAAGATAACAGAAAAGAAAAAAAAGTACCGAGATACAGAAAGGTGCAGCAATTTAAAAGCTGCAGAGTTATTAATTATGTAAAATAAATAGAGCATAATATGCCGGTTACATTTGGTTACACTCCAGAAGCCTGGTTTTACTTTACCAGTATTAAATACCAACACATACACTGTAAATTACGTCAGCGTACATAACGACAGACACCGCTGCTGATAACTGGGAAAAAAAAAAAAAGTTGAAATGCTATATTATTACCTTTATTTCTCTTTGCTCTACTGATTTTTCCCATATTTGTTGATCATATGCTCCAATCTAAAAAGAAAACACACACACAAAAATCTACATTAAGTTTTAAAACACTCTGATCAAACAAAACCAACCAATCTTCAACAAGACAAGCATGAAGACAGCAGGTTGTTTCCTTGGGGAGGCTTATTTACAAAGAAATCTTCATCTTCTCCGTTCCACCTGGGCAGGAGTGGGTGCAGCTGAGCTGTGAGTGGTGACAGAGGGATCAGGGAGCGGGCAGACACCCCAGCCCATGGCATGGCCTGTGCAGCTCGGAGGATGGGGAAGCCCAGGCTGGGATTCCAGTCTGTGTACCGGCACAGAACTGACCCATGGCAACAACACTGACAGGCTGTCACTTAACTTCAGAGAAAACACCATGCACATCTCGTTGAACCCACACCGTAATTCATTATTTTTAACCCATCTCTGTATTTCCCATTCCATTCCACCCACTTTTGCACCTACGTTGCCTTTAGCTCTATCTCTTAAGATCGCACAGCAACAAAATATATGGTCAGGCTTGTAAGCAACCAGATCACAGGCCAGGGAAAACTCAAAGAATATCAGGAAACGGCACTTTTCCCATTGAAGCTCTGATGAAATAGTGTTTCTAGTAGACCTACTGCAAAATTTGCCCACTGTCATTAAGCTGCTGGTCTATTTATTCATCAAGCTCCTCTAAATAGCTTAGCTTTGTCTAAATGCTGACAAGTATTTGATTAAAAAAATGCAATAAAAAGGAATTGTCTTCGGCTCTAACCTCACCGCAACAGTGTAGAAAACGTGTATTTATAAGAGCAAAACCATAGAAAGACTAAGGGTTGATTCTGCAAGCACTTAGAATCCTAGCATTAAGGCCAGTTTTGATGAGTTCTGACATTTTAAATAACCATAAATACAATAAATACTAAAGGTAACTTAAGATATTACTGTGCATTTGTTTATAAAAGAAAGCCACCCCATAACTGTCAAATATTTTGAAGAAAGGCATCCTTAAGCTTCAGGAAATTCACATATAAGATAAAGTGACAAGAACAAGTCAATATATGAGATAACATATCCAAGTTTTTGAAGAAGGTATCAAATTTCAGATTGCTTTGAACTCTGCACAAACGGTGTTTCCAGATGATATTCAGGAATCATCTCTTTTACTACATTGACTTTAAAACCTTTCCAGAGCAGCAGTTTTACCTAGACATACACAGGCCTGCGCTCACACACTGACGGGCATCTGGAGTTTGATTCAGATCCCACACTCTGAGCGGGTAAGTGCAAGATCGCTTTTAGTTCACGAGGGAAAGACAGACGCCTGTTCCAAGATTAAAAGTCCTTCAGCGGCTGTGCAGAGAGTGCTGACACAAGCAGCTTATTCCAGATGCCTGACGGGCAGGCAAGAGGAACCCCCATCAATTCAACCTTCCTGCAGGGGCATGAGTTCCCTTTCCAGTTCACAAACTGCAACAGACATCAAAGGCCCAAGCACATACACCTCAAACCAGAAGACTGCTTTGATTTGCCTTTTACTATTTCAGTCTTCAGTGGCAAATAAAAGATGTCACTTTTTTTTTTTTTTTAAAAAAAAAAAGGTCATTCTTGGTTAAGAAGGATCTTTTAACCAAGGATCCAACATAAATACAAAGAGACATGAAAAAAAAGTCTAGAGGCATCTTCTGTGCCTCTAAACCTGACCCAGCAGGGAGAGATGGGGTGAGGGGAGAAAAAATTAAAAAATCTACTTAATAGCAGTAAAGTCCAAAGCATATCTAAAATTGAAAGTGAGAACAGTGAACCAAATTACCCATTCTCAAATTCAAATAATATTTCCCATTTACAAGAGCTAAGCACCTAAACATATTTTATTTTGCTACCTTAAAACTCTGAAAAAAAAACCCAACAACTGGCTTTTTGGTAAGTATAATATATACTTTGCACCTCGCCCTTGGAACAAAAGAAATGTAGACTGTGGAAAATAATTAGGGACTTGGGCACTGTACTGGGCAGAATTAAGTACTTGCTACGATTAAAGTAATTAAACCAAAGGAAGTTTAAGAGCTAACTCCACCTGGATAACAGCCAGCAATTAAAAAGTCAGTATCTCGAATAACCGCTCCACCCAGCTGTTTCTATCTAATTGTTCTGTTTTTTTCTCTAAATACAGTTTAAATGAAATCTCAGGTCTTCCTGGTTTTCATAAAATTTACCGATAAAAGCCCCAAGCAAGGTTTTTGTGTTGCGTAATATTGTGCCCTTCCCTCCTCACTTCCAAACCAGGTTTCTTTCTACAGAGACACAAAAGGGGATGCAAGTCTGTCTCCTTCTCGATTATGCAAGAAAGAAATGCAGAAGCCTTTGTGCCAATAAAGCTGTGAAAGCAAACTGTATTCCTAATTCCATTCATAGCTGAGACTGGTTTAAAGTTGAAAGAGTCTTTAGACGAGCATTCTTCTTCCAGACGAACAGCAGACCGCTTGTTAAAGGGATTCTGGGAAACAGATCCCAGCAGATATCCGAGGCAAGGAAGTTGACTGATTTAAAATTTGACTTTGTTATATTTTCCTACAAACATTTCTTCTCCCCCAAGGCTAGGTAGAAGCTTCTGTCTCCACAAAAAAAGACAAGTAGCAGTGATTTTGCCACTCACATTTTTCTCTTAACATTGCCCCATAAAGCAATTCTTCCAGCAGGAGGTAAAATGGGAGAGCCAAAACAACTTTAAGGGAGATGGTCTTTTACAACTGTTTTATTAGCCTAGTGGATCCGGCCAGTCACCTCTGATCAACTTTAATTATTAAAAATCTGAGCACAAGGCTATTAAGTAAAGGCATACTGCTGCAAACTAAAAAGAGTTAAAGGGATAATTACTGACAGTAATTATCATTACAATGTCTCACAATTTGTAATTTTTTTAACCTAATAAATTTCACCTCTTTGTTTTTAAGAAAGTTTAAGGAGCACTTTAGATAGCAGGTGTACATGCTCAGCACATCAAATTTAGACCCATACTCAATTTCCCTCCTGCATCCGTCTATACTTCTCTCGCACATGTACCAAAAGCAAACACATGCAAACAAAGACATTGTTATGCAGTAGCATACGGCACACTGCATTTCCCACAGTAAACAACAATAGGTAAAAACTCCTTTTACTTTAAAAATGAAAAAAAACCCAGAAGCATTAATTTTTTTTTCTTCTCTACCTTATGTCAGGAAAACACATTTACAGTTCATGAAACATATCTTGCAGAATTCATTGAGAAGTGTTTTTTATTAACAACAAGCTAAATTACAACATATAATGATTACCTGAGATGCTGGACACTTGTATGAATTCAATTCAAGAATGTAATTCCTAAATTAATTCAAGAATGTAAGTTAATACTACCAAACCTTCTCAGCTTTAAATTATTGAGAGCACCAGACAATTCCACCTTCAAAGAGTTTTGATTTACAAGTATTTGCATCTAAATTATGTTTCATGTTAAATCTAAATATTAAGTTGTCAAGTGTTTGCACGTAGGCTCTAGCTCTCGGCTATTCATGCAATGCTTTAAAACCGTACATACCCGCAGGACAATAAAAAGAAGTCTAGCATCACCAAGGCCAAAGAAAATAAGGTCTAAAGGCAAATAAAATGAAGGAATAACCTTCTAGAGATAAGACCATTCATGCTTCCAACCCAAAGAATTTAAATATAGACAAAACTTGATCAAAACAAGCCTCTCCTCAATGTACAACTGTCCCCAGGGCTCCCCAGCAGGTGCCCAAGGTCCCTATGCCTGAGCTGTTGGGCCAACGTGAAGGTCCCCATCAGCTCAAGTACCTACATACTCCTGAAGCCACCAGCTCTACCTGGAGTCTCACCCATTGTTGCTACAGGTCCTGTAGTATCCTTCAAAGAAAATTTAAAGTACAAAATACAAGGGTCCAAAAATTGTCCAAATTTTAAGTATACAACAATAAGTAATGCTTTTAAAATCTGTTCAAGTTTTAGAGGAAGACGCTTTGTATAGTAGCTTGTCACCGGTATTTTCAATCCATTGGTACAGTCTACAACTGGCAACAGACTTTTTTAGCAAACTATACAACACATTATCCCAGTTTTAATCTGATTTATCACATAAATGTCTTCTAATTTAATTTATAAAATATCTAATCAAAGACAATCTGAAATTTGTATTCTACAGCATTTATTTATTAAGATTTGGCATGAAAAAACAACACTCTTGATCTTTTTCAAACTATTTGTTAATTCAAGTGAGATAATTAGCCTATCCCATCATTTTTAACTTTCATCACCAAGCATCAACAGCAACACAACCCTGTTGTAGGAAACCTGTCAGTAATACATTTCAGATACAAAAAAATAATGGTATAGCATACCTGTAGCAGAACTAGATAAACTACCAGATGTTATTTCATACACATTTAGTGTAAATCATGCATCCCAGGTTTCCTCAATGCCAAGATTCTATCCAGTCTATCCAAACCAGTTACCTCTAAAATATCCCGTTCTCAAGACACCATGTCTCAATAAACACCAAAAAGGTGAAAGGAATTCTATTCCTTTATGTATTTGTAGAATCAACAACTATTCTTCAAGCAGCTATTAAAATTTTCAACATACAAGGGATTACGTGCAAAGACTGAAAACTCTGCCAGTCTTCTTTCACAATGGAAAAGTAGGGGTTTAGCATCCTAAATCAACCAAGCCTAATAAACTTTCAAATAGGTTTTCGAGGGGAAAAAAAAAAAGGTTTCCTCAGAAGTAATTGTCAAAAAAAATTAACTTTATTTGAATTGGCATGGGACAGTAAGCAACTACACATTTGAGAAAATTAAACACACCTGATAAAGCTAGTTCTTTCCTGGAGGATTACATAAATTTTATATCCTTTTTAAGTGCAGACTCCTCATAACTTTTTCTGTTTCAAGAGATACGTGTGCCTCTTGAAATTACCTAAAATAACTACACTTATTCCTTCCCAATCAAATACCTCAGAAAGCACTGGATCACATTTCTTTATATACCTCAAATTTGTCTGGCACCTGAACAGCTTGGCTTTATAACATTAACAGCAATTAGCCTAAGTCAGAAGTTAAGCTCTTGAGAATACAGCCAATTTTTACTTCAAATAAAGCCCAGCACAAAGGGTTTCTGCACTGCTTGATATTTCTTCCCAATGTCTTTCTCGTAACAAGCCATATGTGCATCAAGATTGAATTTGAGCTTTGTGAATGACACTGATATTCACTTTAAGCTAATGTAGTGATGGTATCAATGTGTAGCCCAATACTCACAAGGCCTTCTGATTCTAATGGAATCAATCAATATTTCAAGAGACATTTATAATTTATGACAAGGCAGACTAGCAAAGATTATAATCCTAAGAATACATCGTATTTCCTGTTGGATCTTAAAACTTTAATGTTTATCAGTAATGAAACCTGCATGCTTAGCTTTGCTCTTCAAAATCTCTAAACACTATTACAAGCAACATCACAATAGTATTACAAGTCCAAAAGATACCAGATACAGAGCTTGGTAAACAAAAAACAAAATTGCTTCCTTGGACTGCCTACTGAGGAAGTTAACAGTTTAACACCTTATTAAAATATTTAGTGTTAAAATATTAGCTAATACGTTTTATTAACATATACAGTCCCATAGTCTTAAAATAATATATGATTACATGTATCAATTTTAATATTATTATATCAACATATAAATAATTTCTATACATGTAATATTATTCATTTAAAAATATCTTTCAAAGTGCTTAACAATTAGTTCAGGATTAAGTATAGTGTTTCAGACATTAGACAAATAATTTCTTATTTTCTCAAAACTGGGAACGGGATTATTAAAAGTTATTTTAAATCCCATTTTATTCCTTACATGAACTGATCCCCATTGCAACAAAGGCAATAATCTAGTAGTTTAGAAGTACCATTATCTCTGTTGGAGTAGATTTCTACCTTTAGGATGGGATTTTTCAGGACGTTTTTTGGTGGATGTCAAGGGTGGTAGGGATTTTTCAATTTGGTTTATGCTGGATATGTGGACCAGACAAGCTAAGTTAAGACAAACTTGGCTAATAGACCACAGATGGAAATCACTATGTATAATAGTTGTACCCTGTCTGCTAAGAGTGAACAGTTTAGTAACTTTTATTCAAATGGAGAAGGACAACAAAGAGATTAAAACTGTATATCCTAAGGTGCAGAACTTTGGATTTATGATTGCTGAATTGTTACCTCTGATTACTAAAAGATTCTGGGATTCCCCTCCTTTCTCCCTGTTCAGCCCCAGAGGCAGAGCTGAAACCAACTATTTAGAGTAAAATGAAGCAATTTAAAACCTTAAGGCTTATGTATTTTTAACTGTTTTAATTGCCAACTAACGACCTGCTAAAATTCTGCAACACTGGACTTACAGTCATTTCACTGAACAATAATTTTACCAAAGCTTACTCCAAAGATAACATCCCTTTCAGAGTACAATAATACATAATTAAACATTTATCAACTATGTATTAAAAGTTTTTCTGTACCATTCATTACAGATTGATTCTTGGTAATTAGAGTCAGCCCTACTTATTGAATTGAGTAATGGTTTACAGATTTTAGCATATCTACTAAAACCACAAAACATCTTTTTTCATTGCACAATTAAGCATAAGGGAAAGTTATATACATCAGAATAGTTAGAAAGAGTTTGCATATTAAACTAAATGAGATTACAAGAGTAACCAACACCTACTCTAAGCCATTTCCTAGTGACATGAACTGGACGCTAGAGGTAAATTCAGGTACCATTTCTTTGGCTTCATGGACTATAGAGTGAAACCTAAAAAGCAGCACAAACTGAGATTCCATCTCCGTCATTAATCACAGTTAAGCACAGTCCCTTAGGATAACATTCATTCATCTTTAGATTTCAAAATAAAGCCATCACAGAAGCACACAGGTTGGAACCTCTGGCAGTCATCTAGCCCAGCTTCTGTGCAAAGCAGGTCCAGTTACAGCAGCTTGCTCAAGGACTTACCCAGTAGAGATCCCACCATCTCCAAAGACTGGGCTTTCCAGAGCTTCTCTGGGGTCCTGTCTCGATGCTTGGCAAACCTCATGTTAAACATTTTTATCCTTATATCTAATCAGAATTTCCCATATTTCAACTTGTGTTAACTGTCTCTCATGCAATCCCTGCCCACCTCTGAGCAGGGCCCAGCTCCATCCTCTCCACAGCCTCCAAAGCAGCAGTTGAGAGCAGCAAGCTCTGCCCTTTGCCCTCTCTCCTTCAGACTGAGCAAACCAAGATCTCTCAGACTCTTGGTACATCACATGGTTCTGCTCCATACCAAGACTGGTGGCCCTCTGCTGGAGGAATGTCACTGCCCAAAGCTGGACACAGCACTTGAGGTGCAGTCTCACATGAGTTGAACAGAGGTGAATAATCCCTTCCCTTGACCCGCTGCCTACACCATTGCTAATATAGCCCAATTACTCACCCAGTCTTAAGAAGACCTCTGCAACATTTTATTTTTCTTACAGTTATGTACTTACACGAAACAAAGCAGCCTCAAGACGTAACTGTGAAAAGAAAACCACTCTGACAGCTCCATTATTCGGTATAATGGAGACCATGTGACCTGAAGACCAGTGAAAATCCAGCAATTTTACCAGCATTGTACCTGGGCTTTTGAAACAGCACTGCCCTTACACCGCTGACCATTCCCACTTCCCACAGCACACTTCCCTGGTGCCAGAACACTCATTTGGGTGGCTGAAAGATCAAGCAGATCACTCAGGAAAAGAAAATGTTAGTTTACAGTTTCACGAGGCATAATGAAACATTTCAAAAACTGAAAGAGCGATTTCAATCCCTCCATTAGATAGGTTCAGCTGCTTGGAGATCCGCAGTCTTAAGTTTTAACTGGCTTAGTCCCCTGACCAAATTCACCAGATGAGTGCATAGAAGTCTGTGGGAAGCCAAAGCAGGCATGGGAGCCAACAGCCAGGCAAAACGCAAACTTGCTTTGTTCAGCCACAGCACCAGTTTCTGAGTGAGCTTTTGCACCAGATTAAGAATCTTGAGTTTTGTCTCATCGAAACAAGGAGCTGAAAGCAATCCCCATCTATTTGGTCAGATGACCGAATCCCAGCACTACGTGGAAGGAAACTCTTCTAAATACACCTTTTCTCCTCAGTGCTTTCACAAGTAGCCAGCTCTGACACTTGTCAAGTTTTGGCATCTGAAGGCAGACCTTTCTGAACTGATGCAATTTCAGCATCCAGAGTTTCAGGTAACGGAGCCATACAGTCTGACCATTTGGCAAAGATTGGTTTTGGTGCCAGGGTCACCAGCACATCACAAAAATTCAGTGCCAAGAAGAAAACTGGGTGGTTCCAGCTTTATATATAATTTTTTTGTTTATTTCTTCCTTTATTAACTTGGCAAGCATAATCTTGGACTAATGAGCTGTAAAACACTGAATATTACATATCTTAAAGCAATGCAATTAGAACTCTAATTTTACCCTTTATAGCCATGAGAGAGAAAACATCTCATTTGTTTTATTGTGCCCTTTAACAGCTGTACCCAAGGGACACCTGAAACAGCAGAAAACTGCATTGGCAAAGTTAACTGATATGCAATCAGGTGCAGGATTCAGGTTCAATTCATTAAGTTCCATTCTGCCTTTCCCCACAACTGTCCCCAAGAGAGGCAACAACATAATTCTCTCCTGCAATATTATTAACTAATTTGTATAAAGTTCCCCATTTTAGCAGCAAGGCTTCTATAAGGATTGAAATAATTTACATATAGTCGCCAGACTGGAAACCCGACCAAAAACTGCACATCTGCTATTGCCTGTAAAACTTGAAAGTGTTATAAGAAATTAATGCAAAAGCTTAAGTTACAAGCAATATGTTTGATTTTTAATGTCAGTTACTGTTACTGAGGCAATATGTCAAGTATGCATAAACTATCAGCACCAGAGAGGTGAGTGATCAGAGAGTGAAATTGTTTAAAGTAATTGTGAGGGGTCTCAGATTTTTTTGGAGGAAACACTATGATGGTTTTCTCCATAAAATCCATCAATTACAAATCTGAAGCAAGTTCAGTATTCTGGTAAATACACATAATCCTAAGGATACTAACTAACAAAATTCTTTATGTAAGAATTAGCTCGGTAGCTGCCTGGGACCAATGCAACAAATCATTCTAGAGAACAATTCAGACACCCCGCCACACCCTTTTATTGCAGGAACCAGTGCAGCAGAAAGTGTTGAAAACAAGCCAGACAAATTGCATCTGACGTATGAATCTCAGCATTGCACTCCCCAGCGCACCCAGGAACGCAGCAGAGGTTTAATTTATTTTGCATTCTACAGAGCCAACCCGTGCCTAGCAGGATTTATCTGTTAACATCTCATGCCTTGGAAAAGTATTTGTAGCATCTGGAAAACACAAGCTATCACTGGAAGTTGTAAAGCTCTGTCCATGCAATCTCACATCTCCAGCAAGAAGCTGGTGTAATACACTATCTGAAATCTTACAATCCAACTTAAAATAACTAAGAATTTATTATTGTATTTTTATAAGACAGCAATCGAGAGCTCCAATACACTAAGAGCAGAGTACCTCTATTGCAACAACAACTACAAGTTTACATAATAAGGCGTCTGACCTTTTAAACGATTAAGTGCCTTACTAAATCATCCTCGTGTGAGCTCAATTTCAGACAATAGAATGAGTCATATGAGTAAATATAGTATTTAGTAAACTTGCCTGAAGTAGGGTTGGAAGAGCTAAATTGCTTAATTCTATCCATTAAAGAAATACAAAAATGCCTTACTTTTAAGAAACAGAAAGACCTTTGAAATCCAGTAGACAGAGACATAAAACAAATGCATCCAAAAATACATTAAAATGGAAAACAAAGAAACACAAGGAGCAAGTTCTTTGCTTACCCAAACTCTACCTACTCAAATATATTTTTCTTCTTTATGTATGAATATAAACATCAGAAATTCTTCATGGGTTTTTTTAGGGCATTCATACATCAATTTATTAATCTGAAAATTCTCCCTAAAACAACACTTTGTTTTTGTCACTTTATAGGCAAATCATATCAATTTGATCAATACTGACTGCAACCCTGGTTCTCTCTCACCCCAGAAACAACGTTTTACTGTCAGATTGTGCTAAGTTTTGATCCCTCCCGACCTTCAATTTCAGTTACTTCTGTGAGGAATAATCAGATCCAAAAAGCATGATAAATAGGACAACTTGACAACTCAGAAATCAAAATGTGAAACTGAAAGCAACCTGAACTGAAAGTTCACAGAGTTCAGTATTTTGCCGTCATAAGCAATCACATAACAGAAATGTATCAGAAAGGATAAAAACATGTCTGGTACCCAGTAAATAAATAGATAAAATCAAGGACATCAGCGAAGAGCCTAGACGATCCCAGGAAAGGGTCACATACTGCACTACAAAGTTAAAAAAAAACCCTCAGGGATACCAGTTTGATCCAAGAGAACCTTCAATAAATGGGGCCTAAGAAATAACGTAATCAGCACAACCATTTTCACGAGATGCAACATTTCTGCAGTGCACCCATTTGCCCCTAAAAAAAGACTCCACTTCCTCATACCAAAAGAAGAAAAACCTGCTGATTTGGCAGACCCCAGTCCACATATGGACTGCAATTAAATTTTGTTCACACCACGGAAAACATCAACATCTGGTTTACACAAGATCTTATCCCTCCTGAAGACAGCCCAGTCTTTCATGAAGTAACAGGAGTCACCTCCTCAGAACTCCTCACCATAAAGGCAACATGCAATTTCTGGCTGAGCAGACCTCTGTAAAAGCCTGCAGAGACTTGTAGCAGAAATATTGTTGGTATGAATGAAATAAATGGAAATGTGTGTGGAAAAACTGGAAAAAAAATGACAGAACAAGGGTTAAAAGAATGACCTGTACTGATAATGAGCAATCCTGTTAGGAGAAGTGTCCTGGGAAAAGTAAAGCTGAGGAATGGGTTGTTTATACGAAAAACAGAAGGCCTGCCCTCCATGAGGTCAGAGCACAGTGACTCATCAGCAGATCGTGCTTTCCTAACATCAGGAGGATGCAAAGCTGGAGAATATCACATAGGCCATTCCTTTTCCCGTATCACCAAAGGGAAAACAGACATGTAGCTAAAAAAAAAAAAAAAAGAGAGAGAGATAACAAGCATCAACTTCACCTAAGATTTACGGAGACTTCAGACTCTTTCTTGCATCAAAGGACCATTATACATAAAGCTGAATACCATAAAAGATCTGTCCAAAGACTAGTTCATCATCATCAATAAAACAACCTCAGAGATGTGGTAAGAATCTGATAGCCAGCATTTCTTGCATTGCACAAAAGAGGTCCTGGCCAGACCAAATATGCACACAACTTTGTGCTTTTAAGTGCTATCAGCACAAAGTAGGTAAAGTCATAAGCACTTTCCCCTTCCACAAGATCCTGTACTGGATTCTGTTTACACTAAATCTTCTACAAGTAATCCTTCAAATCTTTAAAAAAATGTGACTGGACCTGCAATCATGAAATGGTTCAAAACCACAGTGTAATTCCACTGATACTTTTACAAAAATACTTTTTGTAAAGCTTGAATAAGAGAAGGGCAAGAGTACACAGTACATCAAAAAAAACCCTCATTCAATTCTGAACTGTTTTCAATTTCTTAAATATGTAATTGAATGTTCTGCATAAATTAAGTCAGGAAAATTCATTTTCGTGCTTTTCCAACTATACCTTTAATTCACAGCTGTAAAACTCTCAAAGCATACCCATATCATCTAATTCTAGAAATTAACTGCTGCTTAGCTAGAAGTTAACCAGAATTTCTGTTTCGAAGAGTATTTCCATTATCCTCCTAAGGACAAGATACATCCACTTAAAAACACTGCCACAGGCCCAAGGAAAACCATAACTCATAGAAACTTACTAAATCATGGAGGGCCAAGAAAATAAAATCATCACACCTTATTTATGTCTTAGTAAGGAAGCATACCTCAAAATGTAGCAAATTTTTCAGCTTTTTACAAGCAATTTAACTGAATAAGCCAACTGGCATACTAATGTTAAGAGGATATGATGATTTGAAATTGTCAAAATAATAAATTAGAAAGAGACATCAACATTTCTATGTGCAAACGTGAATCAAAAGATACAGTATCTGGTGGTACTGTAACTATGTATCTCCAAATGACATATTTTTCCTCCCCCCTGATTGTTTTTCCCTAATTAACTTCCAAAAAGCCCTAGACTATCTCTTTTGGGTACAGATTACACAGTTCCTTGTTACTGACAGAAAGTATATTTCAATTCTTACTTTCTACTTAAATACAAGGATTCATTTATATGCTGTAGAAACAACATTCACCTGTATGTTAATTAACATTCTAACGAGTGAAAATTTTCTTTTCTTTTTTTTGCATAGCACAAGTAACCAAGGAAGTGAGGAGTTTTCAATATAGACCAAAAAGCTATTCTGTTTCATTAGATATAGTCACTAAATATTCATTTACTTTTGGAAGAAAAGTTTCCAGCTACTCACTCCCATACAATGCTAATCAATAATGCAATAGTATTTTACGGTTATTATACTTTACACATAAAACACAACAGGCCAACTTTTTTTTTTAAGCCACCATAAAAACAAATAGAAAGCTTACCTTCTTCTGGTACCAAACTATAGCATCAGTTACTTTGGACGCCATTTATTCCACTGAATTCACACAGTCATTTTAGGCTGTTAACAGAAAAAGACAGAACTTTACTTCCACCTTCTCTATGAAGGCCAACATAGGGAATGTAGAAACACTCCCATTACCTGCAAAGCACTGAACAGCTATCCTTACTTCACACCGTGCCTAATTACTCTTTTAGCAATAGGGTTTTCTCCTGTAAGTAAACAAAAAACTATGAAACTGCTGCTATAGGACATCAGAAGCCTCAGCTTTCACCACCCTTCTCAGTAAAACACAGATGGCATAGACATGACCTGTAATTGTCTCACAAGAACCTCATGAGAGTTACATTACATGCAGCATTTTCTTTCTAAATAAATTAAGCAACCTATAGTTATTACCACAGCACCGTGTTCTGAAGTCCAGGAATAATTGCGTTATAAAATGCAAGAAAATTTCACACAGACAATTACTTATTTTTGGAGAAGACAAAAACCAGTGCTAGATCAGCCCTGTAGCGAGGCCTGTAGCAATAGGACAAGAGGCAATGATTTTAAACTAAAAGATGGAAGATTGAGACTAGATATAAGGAAGACATTTGTTATGATGAGGGTGGTGAAACACTGGCCCAGGTTGCCCAGAGAGGTGGTGGATGCCCCGTCCCTGGAGACATTCAAGGCCAGGCTGGACGGGGCTCTGAGCAACCTGATCTAGTTGAAGATGTCCCTGCTCACTGCAGGGGGTCAGACTAGATGAGTTTTGGAGGCCCCTTGCAGCCTAAACTATTCTATGCTTCTATGATTTCTGATTAAAATATCACACTTATCATAACACTGTCAATATCAACAACAATATTGCACCTTATATTTCTTCATTAGAAGGAAACAAAAATTATTCATCTGTAGGCAATTTTTACAGTGAAAGATTAAAGGTGATCCTTGTCTTCTAAAACAAAGGGAAAGACAATACATTTGTTTACAGCATTTGCACAGATAAGAAAGGCAAAGAACAATACACTGCCCAACAAAAGGGATGGAAACTGAAATTGTGCAACAGATTAAATTAGAAGTGTCTTTACGAAATGCCTAAACATGCCTAAACTTGTGACACTTTATTTATTATACATTGTTGATCACCAAAAATTTAACTTTTTTTAAAAAAAAGCCAATACTGGATGACCTGATCATAACAGCTATTTGTACAAAAATCACAAATAGTCCCTCTAAAAACGCCCTGTCAACACTACCATCTTTCGAGGCATTTCTCAGAAAGAAAAGATGACCCTCCAAAAGACTGGGTTCTGCACTGACATCTATTTATTACCTTCTCTGACTCATGTATGGATGTACTTGTATTTTACACAGTTGCTTCCTTTAAAGACACCATATTTCGCACGTTTAGATATGTATCATATAGACTATAGTACAAACCTTCAACAGTACAAACATTTTACACCAGATCCCAAGGATTTCTAAGAAACATAATGCCATACATTTTCATGTTTCACAAAGCTTTTTCAAAAAAAAAAGATATATCAAATACCCAAAAGGAGCCATATTTAAGATTTCTAACAGTGTAACTCAAATATCCTCTATACATGTCCAGACAAAATTACAACACAATAGAAAGAAATGTCTCTGAGAGAGCTTCAACAGTCATTAACATATTTCAGAAATATCAGGACACTGAGTTTTGGTACAACTGAGTAAACAAACAGTGCAATTTTTCCACTGTTGATAATATCATTGTGTAAGTCACATCAAGTCAGTTAAAGCTGGCGGTCACTACTGTGTCAACATGTGTAATTGTTTCTGACCCATTTGTTTCTGATAATAGTAGCAGTTTTTCCAAGAGCAAGTACCAGATATTAAGAATTCATTGGCACAGTAAACATAAAAATATTTCTGTCACATAAAGCATGGAGCCCAACAGAGACTTTGATGTAACTTGGCATATTCCATAGACTGACTACCCTTCTTTCTCACCCATACAAAGCTTAAAATAGGATGTTTTCTTGTTTGAAAGCCTGTTTAAGTGAACTTAAATTTAAAATCATTTGCTACACCGGACTACAGACTCAAAGCCACATAAAACCCTTAGCCATACATAATCTCCACATATAACGTGACCTACATGGCACAGTCACAGCGAGCGCAGCCCCACTGCTCACGGAGGCGCCAATGCAGGAAGGATGCCACCCAGATCTGGATCACACTGCCACCCTTTGCCTCCCCCTCTTTTGTGACCTTATCTTGGAGGATCTTTAATTTCTTTGCATTTCTCTTAAACCAACGTCCCCTCTTATATACAACATACTCTGCTTCCTACCACCATAATTACAGGATGAGAAAAGGGCTGGAGAAACTCATTATCAGCAGTACAGAACTAAACGTTCAACCTGCACAGAAACCTTTCCCTCAACAGCTACATTAACTTAATCTCTCTCTCTCTCTCCGAGGACAATGATTTTTCAGGAAATGAACACTAACTTGTGAATCCAAGACTTCCAACTGTGTTAAATATGGCTAAAATTGGACAAGTCATTTTAAAGGCAGCACCTTTTTTTGCAGTAGTTCTCCATTTTACTCAAAACCCCTTTGCCTCAAGAAACAATTACATCTCAAAACTATGAACCAATTATAATGAAGTACTTTTACTATTAATTTATTTGATTTCTATCAACATACCTGATATTTAAATTATGCATGGTTTTCAGATTTTTAAGAAACTCTCTACATTAAATCCTCCACAGAGTCTATTTTGGTGGTGTTTAAAGCAAATTTTCATACACATTTGCATACACAAATGCAAAGATGATGCTTACAAAAGTAAATAGGACAGAATAGTGGGATGCACGTCTCAAAAGATTTTAACAGAGTTTGGAGTGCTAAGTAAAAATACCTCTACAAGGAAATATACACTTTCTTCAAAAGATAGACAGCAATTTCTGAGACAGCACCAAAATGAAAGGTAAAAAGGTTCATTTAATTATTTCCAGACAGTGCTTTTGCTTACAGGGTCTGGGATTTGCCTGTGGTTTGTTTTTTTTGTTTTTTTTTTTTTTTTTTTTTTTTTTTTGAGACAGCATACTGAGTTCAATAGTCTTGGCCTGAAGGTAACTTATCTGATGAGAAATGGATGGTAGCAATTCAAGGCACTAAAGCTGCAGCCCTGGCTCTGACTCCGTATCTGCGCACAGCTCACTGAACACCTAGAGAGGAGACTAAGCATCACAACAATTTCAGAATTCTGCATATTCATTATAAGTTAATATGTTATTCAGCTGACAATTTGTACTGATGTTGATCCTGAAGTCAGACTATACAAGCTGGGCTCTAAGGCACATCAGTACCAAATAGGTAAAGTGAACAAATCGAAAGTGCTGATGCACACCCACAAGCACCACAGAGCATGGCCTCTTGCTCTACATTTTTCTCCACCCATCCTCTCCGGATTCAGCCATTTGTTTCATGTTCTCTGTCAAATACCCACATCTGGGACAGGGACTGACTTTTGCACTCAGTTGTACAAGGTCTTGTGCAGAGTTACTACAGCAAGATTAACTTAATCTTAACTACTTGGAGGCTTAAGAGCAATACAAAAAACACTCCCAATTTGAGAGATTAGACAGAACATCCAAATATAAAAGCTTGAATGTCTCAGTGTTGTTGTGATCAACAGAGCTGTTCATCACATTTCCATCAAACTCACAGTTAATACTACAAATAACAAGCAACATTTGCTTTTAATCAAAACTGCAGTGCTTCTTTAAAACTAAAAATAGACAACTACCTGGTTTTAGTGATCCCTATCTAGAAGCAGGGTTTCTTAGCTATTTCTTTTATATTTCAGAGCATAATCACATTCCATTTTAAGTAAGTACATACTACACCTCAAAATCAAATGAGCAGTTTCACAAAAGCCACAGAAATCTATACTTAGATGTCTTCAGATAGTTAAATGCTCACTCAAGCAATGCAGCACTTATTGTATAAAACAGGATTAGACACTACAACATGGATTTTAATAAATTCAAAGTAACTGTATTTAAAAATTGTATTCATATCCACAGGGATTTGGTGACACAAGTCATATATAAATGCATACATTTCTAAATGACAGTCTACGGAAAATAAAATCTATTCTGAACTCTGACAGAAGCTCAAAATAAAATTGTGCTCCTCATAGTGACAAAGGGAAAAAAAAAAAAAGACATTTTCTAGAAGAATATACAGGTCTAAGCAGTCTCAACTAGCAAAAGGACATCACTAAAAACACAACACAAGCAGAGAAGCATAGGCCAGTAGTTGCTTTTCTTGCCTGTGAACACTGTGAATCACTAAGTATTCCAAGGAACCTCCTTTCCTTTGTAACAATCCTAACCTGAATGGTCAGGATACCATCCAGCTGCTGAGTCAAGGCTTGAATGTCCTTCTCAGCTCCTTATGATCACGGAATGATGAACTCGGTATGTTCACCAGACATCATTAGAAGTAAAATTGCAGAGCTACGGCATTTGGCTCAAATGTTTTTCAAAACACCATTGATTTTTGTTTCCTCCAGAAGCTTAATTTCCCTTAGCAGCAAATTAAAGACAGTTTTTAAAATGTTACTGCATAAAGCCATGGGACTATCAGAACTTGGTTTCAACGGCTTTCCACAGTGGAACTGTTTTACCATTATGTTAGATCCTCCATACTATAGTTTCACAATCACAGGCATATTTCTCTAAGATTTCCTGGTATCAAGAGTAAGAAGAGACAATGAATCAAAATCTGAAAACCTATGGCCTGAACTCCTAATTTTGTAGCAACATTTGTAACACACAAACTCACTTCAAAGTAAAACATTATACCTGCTCATACACAGCTACAAAATAACTTCAATGAGGAAAAAAACCCCTCACTTTCCAAGTTCGACATCAAAATAGAAATTAAAATTATCATCAAATTGTTGACATTATTTGATATTTTAAGCTAATTTTAAATGAGCTCAATAAACACCTTAGTCATAGCAGGCATCCGCTGTTGACTGAAAAGCTGTTTCTGCCATGATGAAACAAACCAACAGACGTATGAACGCAATGCAGATACACCACTAAACTCAGTCATCCTTCCTGTGCTTAAATCCACAGGAGCTCTGCCACGGCCACCAAGAAAGAGATCAAACCCTTGAGCCAGTGTTTCAAAAGACACGTTCTTTTCACGTGCATTACAAATAAACCACTTACACTTCATTTTAAAAAGAAACATCAAACACTATATAATGCACTCGGTGTTTTGTTTAAGCACTTTATCTATGCATCGCTGTTCTCAAAGCAGCATTTCAGAATTGCAAATTGTATACAAGCAAATGAGAAACTTGTCACTCCCAGGTTCACACCTTTCAGTGAAAGTTTTATCACGTTCCTTTCAGCTAGCCTTAAGAAAATCTGAAGCGGCCAAAGGGAAGGCAGAAAAGAAAATAAAATTAAAATATCAGACACTGATAACCTAACGAACACGTCCAGCAGCCAGCATGAAAAGTACTCTTGCTGCCCAGCCAGCCAAGGCCCTCCCAAGTTGTTTCTTTGCAATCCAAGGCCATGATAGTTTGTAAATAAAGAGGATTTAACATACTTGCTTTCCCAAAGAACAGCATGATACTCCGTAAATAAAAACAAATTACCGTACTTGCTTTCCCCAAAGAACACCGACAACTCTGCTAAATTTGGATACCACCATTCCTAAGACACTGCTCACGAAGGAGAATTAATTTTCAAACCTTGTTCTTACTCGATCTCAAAAAAAACCCACAAAAAAACAAACAAAAAAAACCACCACTAGAAAACAACCACCCCAAACAACTGATGAAAAAAAAATCGAACATCAAACCGTACCTGTTTGAGGAGTTTTGGATGTTTGTTTGAGGAGTTTATCAGGCCAACAGTAGCAACAATAAAGTATGAATCAGACCTTATGCTGGCTGCTGTTTATCAAGCCCTGCTCTTATATACACAGACATACCAAACGCAATGTACCATGACACACACAGACATTTGGCAGCATGTCCATACTTACCTGTGCCTCCAGTTAAGATGTCAATTACTGAAAAACAGATACTTTCTCAGGCCTCTGTATTTTGCACACAAACCATGGTATCTGATCCCATTTCTGCCACTGCATACACAATCTTCCTTATAAGCTCATGCCCTTTATCGCTTACCATCCCAAACAGGAAGCTCCCACAGTTGCAGCTGCAGCATTGAGCATGCAGCAAGAATCAGTTTTCAAATTCTGATGAGAAGCAGACTCCACTTAACCATCTTCAATTCCACAGTAAAAACACAAATATCTGAAGGACAAACAAGCAAGGAAGTATCACAGAAAATGAGTGTCCCCAAGGAATACTTGTTTCGCCAGTCAATTACACAACTGTCTGAAATAGTAGCAAAATGTTGAGTATCAGGATTTCTGAGATTTATTTCAAGCTCTGGGAAAAGAACATTGCGTGCAGTTGTTGCAACTGCTGTAGCCATTTCTGGATTCTATGCCCTCAGCTTTAAGGTCTGTGTAAATTTCCTAATTTTGTTCCATAACTGTTTTGTGTTCATGGCTCCATTTGAAGTGATACCACACAGTTTCCTCGTTACCTTACTTGTAAAAATAGGGGGGGAAGAACTCTGTACTGAGAATTCCAGGATTCTACACCTGTCATAATTTACTCCTGAGTCTGCTGTAGTAGTTACTAACCAGCAAAAGGCTCCGAATATTTAAATACAATATACTGTCTAAGGAAGTGAAAAAATTTCAAGGCCTTAAAGTGGACTATAATCAAGTTAATTTTGCATCTTATCTAAGAGACGTCGATTCCCATCAATCCAAATGCAATAATTGCTGCTAGCATGCTAGATCTACAAGCAAAGACACTTCTGAAAATGCTCCATCTTAAAAAAGACAAAAAACCCCACAGTATATGGTCAATCTCAGGTTCTGCTCTTTTTAATTCCTGGTCTTTATACTGAATAATACACACATAAATACGTATCCCATTAAACATATTCACAAACATATAATGAGAAATCCCAGAAATACTGCACATATACATCTGCTCTTAGAACTGTAACAACTTTTTAAAGGAATAGAATTTCTATAAATATCATTTTTTCATTTATATATACACTCTTCTCAACAAACAGTCAAAAAATATACCGTGGCCACCTTGAAATAAAATGCTATGCTTCTTTTCTCCTCCTTGTGATTCTACACACAAGAGCAATTTCCTGCAACAATAAATCTTGCTCAGTGAAAATACTGACTTGGTATTTAGGAAGATGTGTTTATCTGTCACCAGGCAATGCACAGCAGAGTTGTGGCTTCGCGATGAGTACAGTCAGGAAGCTGAAAACCACTCCTAAATAACCAAGTTTGCATCATGTTCTACAAATAGGTATCCAGCAAGTTCTTGAAGCAGCTGAGGCATGAAGTGGCTGAGCTGTCAGAAAAAGCTGCAGTCTCCTGTAACAGACACTGTTCTATAGGAATATAGTAGCAAATGATGAGCCTATATTTTTTTAAAAAGTCTCTGGAGTGATCCAGAAAAGGAATTGCAGAGTAACAAGCCTTACATGTGTATCTGGCAAGATCCTCAAAACGATCATTAAAAATAGAACACTATTATACCTGAAAGACTATCCGATAGGGTCTAATCAGCAGGTTCTGCAAAGGAAGATCATGTCTTAGTCTATCAGCGTTTCTGAACGTGTCAAACTAACTGATAAACGAGAGCAAGTGATAAAACATATGTGGACTTTCAAAAAGCCTTTGGAAAGACGTCAAAGACTTCTAAATAGACTGCTGTTTGTGAAAAGCAAACATTGCTATGGGTCAAATACCAGCCAGAAAACTGAACAAAATTTTGAGTTCACCATTCTCCATTACAATAGGCTAACTGGATAATAAAGATTAATAGCGACATTCACTCCGAATAAAACAGCCTATTTATTGCCTGCTCAGGTGGATCACACACTGCCGGCCTGAGAGCTTTACCATTTAGTGTCAGTCCAAGGTGAAGTGCACACAAAACCCCATTCTGCTTCAGATAGAAGCGTCCTAATCACAAAACTAAACTCAGACTGAATCTTGCTAGTCTGTTTTCTTTATGTTCCTCTAGCTGCCACATACCTGACCACCCTGCAGTGACAGATGCAGACATTTGGGATGTCATTCAATATACACGTGCCCTGGTGGCAAGCTTCTTCCAGAAGTTTCATGCTAAAGCCATTCAAGATCACAGCAGCCAGAAATCACAGCTTCCAATTTTCTAAGTATGCTAATCATTAGCCTTTTATGAGAAAGATGAGCACAGACACTCATCACACCACTGCTTCATCGGGTGCTGACAGCTAATGCTAACTTACAAATAGAGATGCTTCACATTCCTGCTGGTTCTCTCTTAAGAGGGAACTTTCAGCAGAAGAAATCTCTCACTAAAGATGTGTAAGGCCCACACAGAGCGACGGAGAAGGTCAGGGTGGCCTAGTAAGGCTTCACAACTGTTTTAATCACTCTAAACCAGTATTACCACAGACCACCCTCCTTCTCGGTCACCAGCTTCCATCCCTTTTACCAGCATCAGAGCCCATCACATGGGGGACATTCCAAGGAATTGACTGCCATTACTAAGTACATGAGCAGTTTTCACCTGAATTAGCTCTACAGATCTATGGACCGTGGAATAAGGTGAGCACTGATGCCACTGCCCATAGCAAGGCAGTTCTGACTGAAGCCAACTTGAACACTCTGGATCTCTACCTGCAAACTTTCTGAAGTACCACTAACAGAGTTAATCTGGACTAATTAAGACTGTTTCCCCTCTCCTCCTCATCCTGTTTAGACCTGTAGCCTAAAGTTTTTACGAAGTACTGACTAAATTAAGTCCTCACACGGTGTGAACTGAGCCCTGCCCTATTATTCCAAACTTCAAGTTTCTGTAAATAGGTTCAGCAGTACTCACTATATTTATCTTTTATACATCAGAGAAGAAAACCTGAAGTAGTAACATTTCCACATGACAATTAACCTAACATTAGCAAAGCTTAAGAGTATGGATTAACTTTAACAACAAGCAACATAACCAGAATTTAGTATCAATAATGCAAATTATATCTATAAGGCGGGGAGGAGGGGAGTGAACTATGTATACCACACAAGGCTTTAAAATCAGATATCTCAAATCCAGAAAGGGAATTTGGCAGTTCTGGGAGCTCTTCCATTCAATATACTACAGTCAGAAGAACACAGAGACACCTGAAGAGAAGAGGAATAACAAGGAAAACACCACAGTACAGCTCTGTAAATCAGTTGTGTGATCTGACCTGAAATGCACGTATTTTATTTGAAGAAGAATATTAAAATACTGGGGGAGGGGGAGGTGTTTTGAGAAGAGTTATAAATTATCAACTGCTTGAAAGAATCTCCTGTTGAGACAGGCAAGTACGAACAGAAAAATAAGGAATTATAAATTAAATGAGACTTCAAGAAATAGAAAGAAAATATAGTCAAGAAAACAACAGCTTCCAATAATAAATGGAACTTCATTCATTAATTGAGCTTAAAGCATAGCAAAGCCAAGCTTTTAACAGTGAAATATTATATCACAACACATAAATAGACTGTTAAACTCAGTACCACAGGAAGTCACTGAAGCCAAGATTTTACTCAGAGTCAAAAAGAAAGCAGCTATTTAAACACACAATAAGAAGAAAAAAAATAAAACCCACAGCTGAAGGAATCTCAAGCTTTGTGACCCAGGATGCAAGAAAACATCCACAGACATCACCGGGCTGATTTGGCCACACAAATACTCTGCCTAGTCTGACCCCCTAATGGCCAGTAGCTAGTACCAAGGAAGGGTACAAGCAACACAGCAAGCGAAGAACAAACTGTCCCTTAAGACAGCTAAACACGAAGAGTGTTTAGCTGCCACGCTGGCATCTGCCAACCACCTAACCCCCCAAAGCATCTGGCGTTGGCCAGCTTCCAAAATGCAAGGCTTGCATGACTTCAGATTTGATGCTACATTGCTTTAATTTCTTCTCCCACTTTGCAATTGTATTTTAATTTTTAAGACAAGAACCACAAATGTATTTGCAAACAGGAGTTCAATCCAATGCTTGGAGTCATTCCAGGAAGCCATCTAGTCTCTCTGGAGTGCATCTACCAAGACCACCTCAAATGAACAAAGAATTAAATACTGAACACTACATGTCTCACTTAAAGAGTATTCCCAGCAGAAGTGAATTTGGAAAAAAATCCTCTTTACACACGTAAATTAAGAACAAAGAGAATAGCTCTATGAACTCTCTGATATCCTCCCCTCAACTGAAAAAAAACCCACAAACATAAACTGCATTTCCACATTTCTTGACAACATAATGGGTGTCTCTATATATGCACACGTTTGCTCTAACTTTGAAGCTGGTCCTGCTTTCAGATGGGGTTGGACCAGATAGATGGCTTACAGTGAGCCCTTTCGACCTAAATTATTCTATGATTACATGGAGAGCATGCCCAAACATTACACAGTAATATGTTATATCCCTAACTACTATTAACTCTTATTTTCCCCTATAGGCAATTTATTAAGCTCTTTGTATTCTCCTTAAAAATTTGAATATAATTTCTTCAAGTAGCTAACTGCTTCCTCTGTGACGAGCAAGAACTTTTAAGAATAACAGCACAATAAACTCCAGGGAGAACACATGGTATTTAAAACTTTCAAAGTCTTTTGTTTGTCATGTCACTACATATCTTAAAGTAGTATATAAAGTACATATCTTAAAGTCCTTGAATGGTCAGAAGGAGCACTACCTCTGGTAGAGGTATCCTAAAAGATTTCCATTTTGTTTCCTTCATAAAACAGAACAAACAAACAAACAAACCAACCCACAAAAAACCCAACAAAAATCACAGGAAAAACAGACCTGCCTTGTTCTGTGGGCAGAAGCAATTAAGTCTGCCTGCATTTACCAGTGCCCTGTGGCTCCCTATTGCTCTTCTCCACCTCTGTCAACACTTTTTTCCTGCTCCCCCCACCTATCTGACCAGCTGCCCCAACTGTTTGGCTGGGCCAGCAGTAGTGGGCACCACAATGGCTCAGAACTCAGCATAGAGACCGGCCGGCAGTTGATCTGAGGAAAGAAGTGACTCAATTAAAACTGCCTTTCTTCAGGTGGAAATATTGAGTCACTACCTGTCAAAAGTTTTATAAAAATCTGTCACTGTGTAGGTATTTAATGTCTTTCAGCTGCCATTAAATTTGGCTTCACCATCTGACTGACTAAAGAAGTTGCTCAAACAGGAGAAGACGGACAAAGAAAGTAATTGTACAAGCTTTCTGCCCTTCGTAAGCCTAGCTAAAAATTCACACAAACTGGTCGGTGATGAATCCATAGAGCATGCTGTTTATTATGAAAAGAACTTCCTTACACACAAAAATAAACCCTGTGACTGTCATCACTCTCACTCACAGTGGTCCTGAGAAAAGTAAAATAAATGATGTTTTTATTTCTTTAACAAAATTTCTACCATAAACAAGTAGAAAACATGATATTTAGAAAAAGCCTGGGAATCCAGTAGATGTAACTTTGGAGAACCGGGGAAAAAAATAATGTCCACTGCTTTCCAGTGACCCCTGCCAGCTGCGACAGGAACAGCATTATTCACCTCCAAGAGCTGCTCCACCCTTGGCTGCCTGGTTAACCGCCTCAAGCAAAGCTGACTGAAGTCTTCTTAACGCACCTATGCCTCCCTTCCAACACATCAGTACCTCGTGTCCCTGCTTCAAACTCACACCAACATTCAGCAGCTATGGATACAGTTGGGAGCAACTTTCTGAGCCGAGCTGAGCTAACTCTGCTTTGGGAGATATCCAGTACCACCAGAACACTTGAAATGCTCCGTGGAGTTCCCAGCAATTACCGACCATTTATTTGTTTGTCATATTCCACACCATACAAGAGGAAAAAATTCTACTACAAACATTGAACTAAATCAACTAGGTTTCCAAATTCTTTTTCAGATGACTCAGGCTCATGTTTTATCCTTTATAATATTTATATCCAGAATAAAAACATACACTGGCAGCAAAACATAGCAACAGAAAACTCAACGGCACAAACGTTCCACTTCAAATGGGGATCAGGATCTTAAACACACCAGTTCCAAGTATTGCTCTCAACCTTCACCTTCAGAAATGAAAACTGTTTGTAAATACTGTAAAATAGAGCTCTGGGAAAAGGGAAGGAAAAAAAAAAAGTCAAAACTGACAGAAGTACGGTGTGCGTATACATCAGCTCATAAACACCTCACTGAAACAAAAATAAGACTTCTGAGAAAAGGATTATCCTTTCCAGGAAGTCACAAAGAAAGAAGCAAATCAAAGATGATCATCAAAATCTTCAGAGCTACAGAAATAGCCAAATACATACAGCTATTTATAACCCAGAGATTTATTCACAGGACGCTTTTAGCCTCTAACTCCAGGAAAACAAAAAAGTCTCATGCCAAGCGCTAATGTATATAACAGAAATATATCCTGACACTTAGTGACTACCCTACGTGCAGCTGAAGATACTAGGACTCATTTCCTAGGATTAAGAGGCTATTTCAAGTGATGCACTTCTCCCTGACAAAACAGATAGCACCATCTATTTAACAGCATCAACAGGAAGATAGAAGTGGGCAAATTACTGATGACACACTATATTCAGTCTCATTACTATTAGAGAACTCGTGTGTCAAAACTGTAAAACCAGCTGTATTTTCTGTAGGAATCTTTCATCACAAAGACTTTCGGAACATTAATTAAAGTACTTTCAACAAGTCAGGTTTTCCAATTAATTACTTTTTCCAGTTAATTATATGACAGATGGTTAAGACATTGGCAAATTTGGAACAAAATGCAAGACTCAGCAGCATTACCTTTCAAGTGACCAATAACATGTAAAAGCAGTAAGAGGCAAAATACCAAGCACAGAGCATGAGAACATGGACTAAAACTGCCACTGAATCTGATACACCCAAGTCACATGTACCCAGGGAGTATGTGTGAAAAACAAAAATAAAGAAGATGACACCTGGATAGTTCTACTACTACATGATCATTTTTCCCCACTGGTCGCTTGGTTTCTGATAGAAAAGACAGCAAACACAGCACTTACCAAGAAAATGAATTTGTCAAAAGAAATTTTAACTCATAGGAAGCAGCCTGACATTTAGTTTCCCAAATCGAGAACCAAGGACAATGTACAAGCTGTAGACAGGTTGTCACTGGGTTAGGGTGGAAAGGGGAGAAAAGCAGTAAGGAAAAGAAAGAAAGCACCAAAGGAAAAAGAGGACGTGTAAAATACGAGAACACAAAAGTATATGAGGTCAGACATGAAGGTGAAGATGCTGAAATTTAGGACCTTTAAACGAAAGGAGAAAAAAAAAGTTCCATCACCTGGCACAGGCATTAAAGCAGCTCAAGATGCATTACAGCAACTTACCAAGGAAAAGGTGTGTTAACAGCACAAGTCGGACTCAGCCAGCAGGAGTAACACGAACGGAAACGTTTGGTCAGAGGCTCAAGCCTCGAACGCGTAACTGACCGCCTACCGCCCGCGATGAGCTCGGCTACCGGAGGCCAACGAGCCCGGTTACCGAGGGCTCCCCAGGACGGCGCAGCCCCCCCGCCGCCGGAGCGGCCCGCGGCGCGGCGGGAAGGGCCCCTCAGCGGCCGCGCTCGGACCCTCCGCCGGCGGGACGGGAC
>VWYH01000889.1:256294-282487 GCA_013399365.1 Pampusana beccarii
CGGGGCGCGGACACCTCCCCGCCGCCCCCCGCCTCCCCCCCCGCTGACCGGGGGTCCCGCCCTTACCGGCCGCCGGTGCCGCGCGCAGCGGGCCAGCGCGCGCCGCAGACAACAGCAGCCAGGGGAGCGCGAGACGGCGGGGAGGCGACAGGCGCGCGCGAGGCAGCAGCCGGGGGCGGCGGGGGAAGGAGGATGAGGAGGCGCGCGCGGCCGGGAAGCAGCGGCGGCAGCAACAGCGCGCCACCCGAGACGGCGCGCGCCGGGCCGGTGGGGAAAGGGTTGGCTACCGACCAGCTCCCGGCCCCGCCCCCTCCCCTTCCCCCAGATGTGACTGGCGGTGGCGCTGCCCAATGAGAACGAGAGAGAGGTGGGGCTGTTATTGACGGACCTCTCCGAAGAGCATAGGCGGGGCCGATGTGACAGACAGCCTTCTGCACGAATTGACGGCAAAGAGAATGGAGGGAGGTGGGCTAAAGGCTGAGCTGCCGCCGGCTGTGAGGGGCGGGCAGACCTTGATGGGCGTCGCTACGACCGAGTAGCCGAGGGGGAGGCGGGATTTGACTTGAGCGATCTCATCGCTGCCCAGTGACAGTGGGGCGCAGTAGCACGTGCGTCCCCGCTGCCCAATAGCCAGGCCAGGGCGGGGGCTGAGGAGGGCGGTCGGTTTCCTGTGGCGGAACGGGCCGGGAGAGCCCGGCCGCCCCCTCAGCTGTGCGTCTGGCCCCGCGTAGCCGGGCGGGAGGGAGATGCGCCGGGGCCCTGCGCGGGTGGCGGTGGCGCTGGGTCCGTGCGAGGGCGGCAGCGGCGCAGGGCGGCCCGGGCCCGTGCGGTAGGTGGCGGAGGAGGGAGGGCGAGGGCTTCCACCTCAGGGTCCCGCGTCGGGCCCGTCGTCCTGCAGGCGGGCAGGGCCCCGCCGCGGCTGGGGGAGCGGGTCTGCCGGGGCAGCTGCGGCGAGCGGCGGGCCGGTGGGGAAAGCTGGAGCAGCGGTGCCGTGGGTCCGGGCTGGGTGGGGGGCGGTCAGCAGCTCCGCACCTCCCTGAGCGAGCGGGGGCGGGGGAGACGGGCGGTTCTCCCGGCCGAGGGGCTCCGGGCTCGGCCCTGCCGGTCCGGGAGCTGCCGGAGCCGCAGCCCCGCGGGGTTCGGCCCGGGCCAGCGGGCGCTGGGCGGTCCCGGGCGGGGAGGATCGGGAGGCCCGGGGGCAGCGGCCGGTGCTCGGGGCACCGCGGGCGGTTCCAGCGCTGCCGCAGGCTCCGCTGGGCCCGAAACCCTCGGCTGGTCCGCCGGTTTCCTCATCTTTTTTCTCGGGATAGGTTCTGAGTTATAGACTTTTTTTTCAGCCAAATTCAGCACCCAGGAGTCACAAAGACTCTTAAATTACGGTTTCCCTCCAGTTAAGGGGATGTTGTAGCTTTACTTTATTTACGCTTTCAAATCTACACAGACTACCCGAACTAAGAAGGAACCAACTCAAGGACAACTTGTGCATACCTGACCTGTATTCCTATCAGACTAGTTTAGTGTGGTTTTAAAATGGGGCTACTGGAATATTTCTGTCCAGGTGTTAAATTACTCATATGTACTGGAATTGTCTTTAAAATGTTGTTTAATCAAGCTAGAACTCTTTTTTGATTTAGTTTCAGTATAATATCACTTTCTGACCTTAATTAGGCAATGGTTAAGGTTTAAATTTAAATGTACAGATCAATGTTATCATTGAGTTGAATGTTATGTGTAAGTTTCCCTCCTCTTTGTTTTTTTTTTTTCTTCTAAATAGGATATAATTAGCTATCATAGTATTCTAATTATGCAGATCACCTCACCAAGGTCAGTAATGGTGTTTCTCATTACAGAAATGTTTCACTTACTACTAATTACATGAGTCCTGCAAGGACTCAAGAGCTTTTTTTATTTTTACACTGACATTTCTTCAGTGTTTTCACAGAAGAGCTAGTTTAGACTTGTACCATATTTGCATCCTTTTCCCAGCATTAAGCATCTTGTGATAGCTGGTCTGTAGCTGAGAACCTGCTGAGAATCTCCTTTCTTTCCTAATGAGAGATAGTCAAGTGCTCCATGTAATGAAAGCCTTCATCCATATGCCAGCTGTATCCCCAGCTGTTAGCCTTCAGAATTTGGTAGCTTCCTTTACTTAGACTGTAGGACACATGGATTTTCTTGAGTGTTCATCAAAAATAGCTGCTAATGTTGAATGGAGCCTTGCAGTCATGTCCAATCTTGTGGTTATATCTCTTCAGTTAGGTCAAAGAAAGGCAGCATAACATCCCATACTGAGTTTTCTGCCTGTGCTTTTTAGAAAATTTTTACAAAGTGGTTCTGAATGCTTAGGAAAGCTGCAAATCTTTTCATCAAGTGATCAACCTTCAAATTCAGTAGCCTCATCTACTGTATCTTTAATAGCTTTCTGTTTTTTTTTCTGAGACAGGTGATAGCACCTTCTTTGAGTATCTGATAACGGGATACTTTATCACAGTGTTGAATTCCTTTTTTCCTTTCAGACTCAAGTTTCCACTCTGTTTCTTTGGTTTCCACTTTCTCCAGTTTGCTAACAGGAGATTCTCCTTCTTGTAGTGTCTGTAGCATTGATTTCTAGAACTAGTTATCAAAAACTTTGTCATGAAAGGAATGTCTAAACTTCATTTCAGATCACTACCCGCTTCACTTCAGCTGCAGTCTGGCACTTGAAAATGTTGGGAATATTTCAAAATACTGGAAATACTTCAGGCAGGTCACAGTAATTGTTCTGTTATCCTCTGCACATGCTGGCTGCTTTAGGTGTGTTTCTGTAACAAAAAAAGAGCAATGCTGTCTAAACCTCCTCCAGTGTTTTGTCCACTTAGCAATTAACTCTTGCATTAGTGTCCCTACTCACCTTCACCCCTTCCCTAAGGAGGGGGTCTCGGTTCCACCTGGTCAGTAACTGGCTGTCACCAGACCCTTTGATGATCTGAGCAAAACTGAGACAGCAAGAAGCAAGCTACAAAAATCCTATTTTAAACTTTATTTTTTTTATGGTTCTGCTCTGGGTCACACAAATGTCAGCCCTAACACAAGGGAAGATATGCACGGACTAACTCCAATTTAGATTATTTTAGGCTAAACTGGATCTTTTCCTTGAGAGAAATCCCACTACTATCCACCAAGTCAAATCCATTGAAACTTCAAGCCCAGACTGAACAAAAAGGTAGGTCTGTCAAACTGTCAGAAGATCCAGATTGAAATTGTAGGATAATTTTAGTGGTGTACAAAATAGTTATCCCCTAGCTCTAATGTAGCCGGTCATCTCCTAACCAGTTAAGCCAGCAGCTTTTACTTCCCTT
This sequence comes from Pampusana beccarii, assembly GCA_013399365.1. NCBI lineage: Eukaryota > Metazoa > Chordata > Aves > Columbiformes > Columbidae > Pampusana > Pampusana beccarii. Next base: position 259,633 of record VWYH01000889.1, read on the forward strand.
CTGGTTCCAGTGCTTATCTGAGTGCAAAGCTGGTTCAACTTGATAATCTGGCAAAAAAATTAACGCAGTTAAAAATAAAAAGGTGCTAATAGATTTCTGCTTGTTCAGTGAGTTTAATAGGCTCAATGGGGTGATGTTGTGAGCATCAGTAAGAACACAGGAAGCAGCAGTAGCTTGTGGGCACCAAGGAGATGGGAGAAGCAGCTCTTGTCCTTTTCCCTCACGGTGTCTGGCGGGGAGGGTTAGATGCTTCAGAACACATTGTCTCACCTTCAGTTATTTAAAGATTTTTGTAATCTGGAACAAATCAAAGCTCAGTTTCTTATTTCAAATGAAAGAATATCAGTGTTCCAAAGGGAATTATCATTTTTTTTTAAATTAGTTAAACCTATTTCAGCACCATTTCACTGATATAGATTATCTGTATATTTGTAGCGTGAAGTCTTAAGATCATAGTAGTTCTCACCTCTGCTTTTTACACTTGCAGTGAAAGGCTTTTGGCAGATGCAGTAGTAAAAGCCTTTCAGTTAGGAATATCAACACTACCTTTCATGACTGTGGTGCCAGATATCTTCCTTGTTTTTCTTTTGCCATGACTACATAGAAATATAAATACACTAGCAAGCCAATAAACCTCAGTATTGTTCCTGTCTGCATACTTTAGATACCTGCCAGAATGCCAACATTATCTGTAGCTTTTAGTAGTTTGCTGCTTGACAGCAAGCGGCAGTGCTGCCTGGCTCAGCTTCAGCCTGGGGCGTTTCAGCTGCAGGATCTTTCAGGTGGTTGGTTACTTGTGCTTGTTAGTTGGTTTATGTTTTACTATGATTATTCATTATAGAGAGAGAATTGTTGGGTTTATTTTCAAGTGCTAATTATGAGCACCTCGGTGCTGGAGGAAAATGGATCTAAACGTATTCTAACACACAAAAATCCCTAAAGGAGCTAGTTCAGGATGAAAGCATCATTTGTTTCACAGAACAAATTTACATTAAGGTAGGTTACACAGCTGACTTAAGGCTCTTGAATGGAATGGTGGACAGGGCCAGAAGAGTGCTTCACTGAGGCTGCTGGTTACAAAAGAAACACAAGGTGTGCAGGCGAAGTTAGGAGGGGTGGGAAAGCAAGAACAAGAAATGAGCCTGCTTTAAGGAATATGCCTAATGGTTGTGCAGCGGCATCTTTTGATGGCTTCCCCCTCCTCTTTTGTTTTGTTAGGTTGTTGCTGGCAGTGAAAGCCTTCCTCTGAAAGCTGTTTAAATGAGAATGTCCCTGGCGCAGAGAGTACTACTGACATGGCTTTTTACGTTACTCTTCCTCATCATGCTGGTGCTAAAGTTGGATGAGAAAGCACCATGGAACTGGTTCCTCATTTTTATTCCAGTCTGGATATTTGATACTATTCTTCTAGTTATGTTAATTGTAAAAATGGCTGGACGTTGCAAGTCTGGCTTTGACCCTCGCAATGGCTCCCAAAACATCAAGAAAAAAACCTGGTATCTAATTGCAATGCTACTTAAATTGGCTTTCTGCCTCGCCCTCTGTGCTAAACTGCAACGATTTACAACAATGAAGCTGGCCTATGTATTTATCCCCTTGTGGGCTTTGCTTATTGGGGGTATGATTGAACTTGGATATAATATCTTCTATGTACGAAGAGACTAAGTTACACTATGTGCTTTTCAACACTGAGATTGGTACCAATTACTGGATTATTACAGTTTTGCCACAAACTTGATCTCCAAACTAGAACACCAAATAAGAAATCAATCAAGCTGGAGACTTCACCTAAACCAGGCTGAAGACCGGAAGTAAACTTGTTCCATTTTTTTATTTTAAAACTGTCACAGATGCTCTTGTAAATAAAAGTATTTGTTCAATAAAAGATGTTCTAATATGATTATTACTGTTGTTACTGGCTCTTCTCAAAGGAACCACAAGTGTTCTATCGCAGAGCATTCAGCACATTGGGTAATCCTTGAAATGAGGATTATGCACTCTTAATAATAATAATAAATTAATAAAAGTAAGAAATAACCAGTTAACAGTAATTTGTATAATGTACTGGATCAGTAACAATTCACAGCTGCCAAGTAAAAGCAAAAAAATAATGAAATTACTTGGCCTTTCTGACAGTGAGAATGCATGTTTGAGTCTGGAAGACTAAAAATAAGCACTTTTTTCAACCAGTGTGTTTACCCAGGAAAAACCGTAGCTGAGCTGTGCCAGCAGCCCAAGATCCAGCAAAGAGGGAGACAATGGTGATGACCTTTCCAAGTGAGAATTACCAGTGCTGTTAAAGACTGAAGCTACAGGGTGAGCTCTGTGATGGCTTTGTACTTCAGGAGGATGTATTTTAAAGCCCTAGTATACTAAATCTCAGGGTGAAGTTTTGGCTTTATGGAATACTGGCAAACTCAGATGTGAGTAAATGAACTTGAAATTTCAAGTAACAAATGCAATGAATGGGACTTCCAGGTAGAGCTGGAACCATAAGCATATTTTATGGACTGAAAGTTCACTTCCTGGAGCTACAATAACACCAAATTCAAATGTAAAAGTTGTCCAGGACGTAATTAACATGCATGCTGAAAATCCTGAAGCATTTAAATTGTCTTAGATACAAAAGAATGTCTAGTGAATGAAAAGAGCCCAGAAAAAACACCCTAAGGTAACAGGAGGTAATGAGATCAAAGTGTCTCAGGAATAAAATTTTCATTATGTGCATTCAACTGTACTTGTCTTTTAAAAAAAGTCTTCCTACAGTGTTTGGATTTTCTGTTTGCTGTTCAGCTACACAGATGTGGGCATAAATACATGGGAACCAGATTGGTGGAAACTGCTAAAAGGCTTTAAGAAACGAACCTGTTCCCTTCGAAGGCAATGGATCCCAATTCAGAACATCAGGTAACAAATGAGATTTAAAAAGAATTTAAATCATGTTTGCCTCAGGGCGGTTAACTGTCCTAGTCTGCTAAAGGAGAAACCAAGGAATGACAAAAAAAAATATTCTAATCATTAGCTGTTAGGAAAATTCAAAATATTTACATCTCCCCTTTATTATAATAGAAACAACATGTCAGCTTTTACTAAGCAAATCCATGTACTCAGTCCCAGTTTATAAACATCACATAATTTATAGGGAGCTGAAACTACCGCTGAAAAAGCTCTCTTCCCTTCAGTGCCTATGAGGAACAGCTCTTTTTGGGAGGTATCTCTGCCCTACTTAGGGCTGAACAAGAGTTCACGGAAGGACCTTGCTCTGTGTTGGCGAGACGTGCCCACTCACACAGGATTCCTGGGACAAACCGGTCTTGGGCCTGCTGAATACGGAAAATGCGAGAGTGAGCACACACATTTATACGCAAGTATATGCGTGTATATATAAGGTACAGAGAATATGCTTAATCTGTATGTCCAGACCAGCAGTGTCAAATGGAAACCGCGGTCACTGAGCTGCCAAGGATGTGATAGTCCAGGTACAGCCCCTGGCAGGCAAGCTAGACCTAAGGTGTGGTTTTATCGGATGCTTTAAGAATTTATGGAGAAGGAAGTGTCTGAAGAGTTACCTCCGGTTAAGGTAAACTTTTATGAAGCACTTAACAAACATGCCTGCAAATACATAACAAGCATTAAAGCACCTAAGACAAATACACACATCTCTCATATGTTACGGAACCAAGCACCCACAGTCTTCCCACATCTGATGATTATCACAGAATAAAAAGCAAAAAGGCCCTGTTCACATGATGCCAAAACTCCCCACGCCACTCAGAAGAGCAGAGCGGCTTTCCTCAGTCAAGCTGATGATTTTCACAGATCGTTATAACTTATCACAACAAACGATGAGAGAATAAGAACTACCCTCATTAGGACCTGGTATATTATTAGCAAGATGGGCAACGAATGGTGAAATCTGCCCCCTTAATAAACTGCCTCTATTCCACAGATGTAACAATTATCTGAAAGTTTGGCATCTCTAATTAACTGGAATTGAACACAGTTGTTCCAAATCTCCTTTTAATTGCTGCCTCTAATTCAAGAGAAAAAGACCAACAATTGCAGTGTTTTGCTTGTGGGGTTGGCTCATTTGTTATTTGGTTTGGTATTTCAGGTTTGTTTGGTTTGGGGTTTTTGGGGGGTTTGAGTATTTTTCTTTGTGGTGGTGTTTTTTAAAGGTTTATAAACCTTGAAATAAATGACAATGGTTTTGAAAGCTGAAGCAGATGTTTCTTTCTGGTGTCCTACAGGAGCCACACACAAATTAATTTCCTTTTGCACAAAGTGGTTTTAGGACACAAACACATGCAAGTGCTCAGCTTTGTTTGCAAAGATATTTTGCCAGAAATATCCCTTTTGACAATATTTTCTATCAGATTTAACAGACCTAAACTATACTGACACATTTGTACACGCAGTCGGGCTTTTTTGCGAAATCAGAACTTAATTCAAAAGGATTTATGACATGATTTATGGGGAAAGTGGATCCACGTCCCCAGCGCGGTGGGGACAGGAGGGGAGGACTCTGCCTCCAACAGCTTTGTTTTCAACTGCATTTCAAAAGATTGCTGTTCTGAAATGAAACTGGAAGTACTTATCTGTTGATTATATATATTATATACATAATATATAGAGAGATATATGGAGATACATATTCTACATCATTTATTTCTCTTCAAATCATTATACAAGCTTGAACACTTCGGCATGCATTGTAGGCGAGTATCCACTTTTCTCTGATTAAGGAAAATTCTCAATGCATATGTGTGAAAGGTCATGAAACGATAATTTCCAATTTTCCTATTCATACTGATTTTCCTGACTTGTCACCATTTTAGACCAGTATCCAGTTTTCTCTTCTTTTTATACTTGAAAAATACAATTGCATGACATACACATCCCCACCCACAAAAAACTTTAAGTGCTCTTAAGAACATGTGTAAACACATCCAAAATGCATTGCTAGGCGTGGGTGACAATGTTAAAAATAGGGTCTAAGTTACACAACAGTTGAAGAGAGGAAAGCAGTATTATTTTCTGGCGTATATGCATAGTGGTACAGAAACAAAATCTTTAGAGTAACCTTATGGAAATTTTCACATTTGCCCAGTTTAATAGTTGGGTGACATAAAGGTATTGACAAAAGTGAAATTGTAACAACATTAGGTGTTACCTGTTTTAACACCACTATATTTTGGGAACAAATAACATTGCTTTTCAGTAATAAGCTCCTGAATAACTGCATCCTCCGATACAAGTTATTTGAATGTATTAAATTAATTATCATGGGAAGCATAGCATTACTACGTAAGACATCACAGTTTGGGTTTTGTTGTTTTTTAATTGAGGTAAAAATAACCACACCAAATTGGAAAAAGGGTGTTTGTACCTTTTTGTTGTACCGTTATTAAGGTTTGGGTGGAGTTACTGTCCCATATGAGCCTTTTAAACCTGCACAGCCCTGGGTATCAACTGGCTGCTGAACTTGGAAAGCACCGAGCTCTGTGGCCTAAGGCCACAAAGGAATCGCTGCAAGTGGGACCACTACAGTACCGTTAATACTAATTCAACATTGTCTCCTTGTACTGAAGTTGGATACCAAGAGTAGAAAAATCTGCAATTTAATAATGCTGTTTCCTTCCATCTGCCTCTTCTGACAAAACCAACATCACAAGCAGGCAACAGTAAGAAAAATCTTACTGCAGTGCAAAATGACAGTGTAACAGCAAGAAACAGGGAAGAAATGAGCACTCAAGCTTAGTTTATCTGTGTTAGCTTTAACCTCAGTGTTCTTTTTGAAGTTTATAAAGAAATCACTGCTAAAAGATGGTTAAGAGTTTGATTTCTGAGATTAAAAGCTCTCAGTTACATTGATTAGACAGACAAGGACCTGAGGGTTATTGCATGTTTAGGATACAGCTTTAGCAGTCTTGACTTATTTTACGTTAGTTTTCCACAGACAGGTCTAATTCTCAAGGTTTTCTTCTCAAGACACTTAAGGAATAGCTTTCTCAGGTAATTGCCCTATTTTGTCCAATACAACCAGATTAAAAACCTTAAACACACACCTACACTCCACCAAACACTGCACTTCCATTCAAGTGGGCTGGAAATTAATTGCTAGAAGACAGCATAATATCAAAATACCAACTGAAAAATAAAACCTGATAAAATTAGAAGTTTAAACTGCTGTTTTAATCAAGGTTTGTAGCAGATTATCATAACTGTACACCAAACAGCACAGGACTGCTTAGGGCTGATGCCCTCGGCAGGGGGCTCATCTACAAGCACGACCAGAACATTAGAAGATCAATGTTTAGCTGGCACTCGGGTACCTCCCGGCTCCAGAGCAGAGGAAATATCAGCATCGCAGCAGAGAAAAACAGCGCTTAGAATATAACACACTAAATTTGCAAAGTCAGTGTCCCCGATGGTTCTAATAGAAACAGCAACCTAGATATTGTTAAGTTAAATCACGGCTTCTGAACAGAACACAATTTGTATTTCTAAGGAAAACAAAATGAGTGACTGATGGGAATCAAAGTTCCCCAGATTTTCCCCATGTATGCTGCAAATGCAGTGGAGTCTGCATGAAATATCAGTATTGCCTATTATACAGGTTTTAAAGTGCATTTCATCCATTTGAAAAATTAATAAAACACCAGTTGAACACAGTGACTTACAATCTAAGAAAACGTTCTCAACAGCATCATTCACAGCAAAGCACAGATCAAAGAAAATTTGGGTTTTCTGACTCCAACTTGTACACGTTCACAGTAAGGTAAAAGGCGCTGGTCTGCCTATAGAAAATGTTCTCTAAATATCTGACCACTAGAAAAAAAAAAGAATAAAATTACATGTGAGAAGCCTGAAAAGTTATTTTAGCTTTTGATCAGAATTAGTACAGTTTTTATCCTAGTAGGGTCAGGGTTCAATAGTTTATTTTGCAAAGAAGCACGGAAGAAAAAAATGCATTTATTTCAATCAGTTCAGCATCCTTATGCACATGCAGATACTAGAAAACAGTCATTTTGATCAATGAATACCTGTCGTGTGTTTTTTGGAAGACTTACTCAATTTTCCCAATCTGTAACGTTCAGATCTGTTTCACAGCATTCTACTATTTCATGTTGCCATTCTCTACATCATTTGCAATGCCAATGTGCACGTGTATTTCTGCTTAAAAATCAATTTTATTTATCACCAAGGAATTCTTTCACAGATGAATACTTAAATCATCACCCTCTCAAATAATACTTTATTTCTAACACTAGATAGAATTCATATTTCAGTTAAAGAAGTATTGAAATATTCACTATAGTAAAAAGGAAGGGAAAATCTGCATGCTAGCAGTACCTGTAATGAAAACGCTGTTTCAGAGTCAATTTGCAGGCATTTGGAGGGCTGGGGGATGACACAACACTGAGTAACACTTGTACGCAACACGTGAAGTCAGTTGCCAGTGAAACGCAAAAGATCCAGTAATTTAAAAAGAAAAAAAAAAAGTAGCTACCATCTTGAAAGCTATTGGTAGTGACAGCAACAACGCAATTCTTTGCTATCCACAAATACGGTACCAATATCTAGGAAAACATGTTTAAATTTCTGCACATCATGTAATTAACTGGAACACCACTGCAAACGCACAGATGTCAACACCATTGCAGCACAGGCAAGAGGCCTTAAGCAGGTTTTTCCAATCTGCAGAAGAACAAGGGCCAAGAGAGACAAGAAAACAGCAGAGATTTCAGCCAAAACAACAGAAATATTTACATACAACTGAAATCCAGGGAGGGGGGGGAAAAGCAATAAGCAAAGACTAGTTTCAGTACATCAGAAGACATGAAAGATTTATTGCTGAAGCAAAAGTCTGAATATAAAGTCGTATGCAGCAGGAATAAAGGTTATAGCATAGGACCACTGGAAACCAAAGCGAGACCTTTGTCAGGTTAATGAACAATTTGGGAGCTGAAATTCTCAGAAAACGTACTCCCCTCTTCAAGAGCAACCGCGTCAAAATGAGTACAGCACAGGTAGAGGACAAAGAATTTCTTTTTTTCTTTTTAAAGCAAAGTAAGAATTATACACTAATGTAGCCAGTCAACCCAGACCGTTCACACCTTTGAATGTACAGGAGTTCTGAGAGCCATTGGTAATCCCTGTATTGTTCATATGGTGCCTGCAAGGAACTCTGCCCAAAAATGAGCATCTAGTCTGTCTCAAAAATCAAAATAAAGGATACATGAAAACTGCAAAACCTGCCACTTTCTTTTAAGTTCCTAAAATTCTGAAAGTGATGGGGAAAAAAAAAAAAGAAAAAAAATAAAAGGGTTGAAGCTGTAGGCAGTTTAGAAGCACAATTTCAGAACCACGACATAACCTGAGCAGAAGTTTGGGGCCATAATGGCACTGAGCAGGTCTTCAAAGGGAAACAAAGTTCTACTCTTAAATATAAAGATATGTGTTTGCTAAATCATTTTCAAAGATTTATTTTTTCAGTCCAGACAGGGCCTGTGATGCAGGAAGATGTTTGCTGCCAAGGGCATGCATGTATATGCTTCACTAAAATCTGACCAATTGGAAAAAAACACAAAAATACCCCCAAAACCCCACAAACAACTTGAATGAACAATCAGCATATGGATGACTAGCATACTTTTTTTTAAAAAAAAAAAACAAAACAGTATCTGGCAAGGCTGCTTTTGATAAAGCTGGAGCCTTCTGCTCACCCCTTGGAAAGCTGCACGCATGGTGCAAATTACAACGCGCAGCTCTGCTCTTTCTTCTCTTCCACTGCTCTCCAATGGCCGGCACAGAGAACAGGGACGGAAGGCTCCGTAACTGTGTATGCGTGTTCAGAAAGCCAGAGATTACAGGTGGAAGTCTCCAGATAATTCAGAAAACAAAAAGGGAGCCGAGACCACATTTTTATCAGAAAGGCTCAAATTGTTACACGAACCAATTAGTTTTTCAAATCAGAATCTGCTAGAGGAATAACCACGTCACACATGAATCATCTGCTCCTGGTGGGAGGGGAAAGCAAGATCCCTGAGGCTGCAAAACTGGTAGTAACCTCTTAGCATCCAAGAATCCAGCACTCAGATTTAAGGACATATTACCCACATCCAAAAGATTCACGTTTCTATTGCTTCTCTAATACGTAATTATGGCTATGTAAGAGTAATGTTTAGCAATTCAAATACTGATTTAAGTAATAATTCCTTGCCAGACCTATTTTAGATGTAAACAAATCGGGGCACTCATCTGTTACGTGGCAGATTTTAGTGCCAGGCATAAGTACTCAGTAACATTTTGAATTTTAACCACCTATAAGCAAAAACTGTTTGCAACAAAAGGGCCTCAGCTATTTGAATTGGAAGTCACCTGGAAATCATATTGTTCTATTGCTACAAATGAAGCCAAAGTGATCAATTAAGTGCATAAAAGGTTATAAAGTGGGTACGCACTGGGAACATACTTTCAGAAAGTTATAGGGAAAAATAAAACAAAAATCTGAGCTAGATAGGGCTTTGGAAATAACAATAGGCCTAAGGATCTTAAGTTTTAAATATTTAGTTGAAAGGCTGTACGACAGTTTACTGCTATTTGTAGCTACCTGAAAAAGAAATATCATTCAGATGTGTTTGAACTATACAGTAATATGTTACACAAAGGATCAAATAAGTTAAATGCCGGAGTTTTTGCCATTACCACATGAGATGCTAGCTAGCCTTGAAATCCTCTTCCCTCAGAACATGGCTTAAGAGAACTCAAGCGTTCCATAGGTGGGGAGAGAGCAGTTTACTTGGACACCACTGTTATTATCTTAACGAAACAACTCTCGTTTACAACCTGAACTGAGGAGGAATCTTCCTACCAGACACACTGGCAAGTATCTTTATTGCTTTGCGCTATCAGCGCAGGGAGCAATCCCCGGGAATCACAGGCCACTGCTAAACCTGAGGCCTTTACAGGTCGATAAGTAAAGGTTAAAACATTCTTCCATTTTAGTCAGATAACTGATTTAAGTTGAGGGGGGCTGTTCCTTCTGCAGCGAAACGGAGCAGCTCCAGCTGTGGTTTGAGCAGGGGCAGAGGGGAGCGCAGCAGGGACTCGGCTCCCTCGCCCCAGCGGCCGTCCCGCTGAGCTCCGCAGCGGGGCCAGGGCTGCCGCCCCCTTCCAGCCCAGCACCCGACCACAGCAGCCTGGGGAGCGCCTTCAGCGAGCGGCTGTAAGGGATCCTGCCAAGGGAGGACTCATTTTGCACTGACTCATCTCCGTTTACAAAGAATGCCTCAGCTCTACCTCGCGTTGCTACATCTCGCCCCACGACGGCGTAAGGGCATCCTGTGCCTTAGTGCAGGTACAAACAGAACCATGTAGAGAGGCAGTTTAACTGAATTATTTTTTGCAGACCCAAAAATAAAACCAATCTGTTATCATGAACCTTTATTAAGTGGCTCACATTTCAGTATAAATCACACTAAAAACATTTTTAAAAAAGATATTTACACTACAGTGCTGACACATTTAAAATGAAAAAATTGGTATAAATAAGCTCTATGGAAAAGCCTGGAATTGTCAAAAGGAATTCTGGCTCATCTTACAAAAAATATATATGTTAAATGTCAGCTCTACTCTAAAACCTACAACTCAAAATTATTTAAAGACTTCTTTATGTTAAACCTGCAGTGTTTACAGTGCATCTGGCCCTAAGTGCTTTGATACTTCACAGTTATGGACAGGCACTGAGGAATGTTACAAAGCTACATAACTATTTTCTGTAACAGATGCGAAGGCAAGTCACAAACTTACCTCACAAAGTTTATGAATCTTTACATTATTACATCATTAAGTTTAAAAAGGAATTTAAAACCATATATACAAATTCAGCACAAAAAATCATCCTCTCTTTGTCCATGCAGTTTGGGGTATGACGAACTATGTTGTCTTGTATCATCTGGCTGTACGTGACCTCCAGGGCATAACTTGCCTTGTAAGTCCTTGTTGCCAGGTTCAAATTTAGAATCCATTTCCAACTTAAACGCCGTCAATTCTACGTGATCCAATCTAGCCTGAACATTCTGGCCCCCGACGTCATTAGGTGCCACTGTCTTTTCAGCAAGATCAACATTCATGGGTTCTTCTTTTATTCGGTGAGGTGCAATAGGTTCATGTTTTATCGGCATAAATTCCTGCTGCAGATACTTAGTCTGCAGAGCATCTGAAAATTTGGTGTCTTCGGAGGTATTTTTGCTTATCGTACAAATTCTGCTGTCAGTCTGAAGTCCAATAACCGAAGACTTGGAGTCTGCAGAGGTCCCTGCTTCAACAGTACTTGTATTTTGAGAAAGTTCTTCCTCTGAATGATACAGCTTGAGCCGGATGTGCCAAGCCAAACTGCACACAGCCGAAACTGTTTTGAACTGGTGCACAACATTCCTTGGGATAAAATAAATGTCATTATCGAATAACTGAATTCTGGCATATCGAATGCCTTCCCTTCGCAGTTGATTAAGTTTTGCATCGTCAACCCACTGGACACACTGGAGGGAAAAAAAAAACACAAAGGGGGGGGTGAAAACTCTGATTTAGGACCTAGAATACACCTGATCAACAGTTCACAGCACACTTACCTGTGAGAGTGGGGGCTCATGCAAATCTAATTGCATTCGCTGAACTACCTCTAAGAAGTCTTCAGCATGAAAACAAATTACATCTTTGGTTATACGAGGCTGCTCAGACCTACAGAAGAATAAGAATTGAACAGTCAGAGGCTGAAACTAACATGCTACAGAGAATAATAAAATCTGCAAGCAAGGATAAAGCAAATGATTTAAAAACCCCACCAATTCTAGCAGAACCTACGTTAAGAAAAAAAGGTTGACTAAAATGGTTAATTCTCAAACACAACCTCATTAAACTGGTTAAATGAATTAACCACAACTTCTTTCCAGTGGCAGTAAAAGCAGCAATGAAAGGTCCACAAACCCCAGTATTTTTAATTTTTAGTTTTAATCGACCTCTGTCTGCCTTGATGCCGAAAGACAGATGTCCCAGATCCATTTGGCTTGCTCTGTCCCCACTAACACGATACGCCCATCGGGTACCTCAAAGCACACAGCAGTCCGACTAGTAGTATGGGAAACATTGCGTAGTATCTTTGTAGTAAAGAGGAACCTACATGAAGCTGCTACAGTGCTAATAAGGAGCAAATGCTGGCATCCTCCTCCTTAAAAACTCATTCCTATCTGTGCTCCCTAGAGAGCTACAGAAGAGCAAAATCTGAATTAAGGTCCACCTCTGTATTCAAACTGCTCGGAGAATTCACCTCTCAACCCACAATATCTCCTCCAAAGAAATGCACACCCTTTCTGTAATTCCTTTAGAGTCATCATCCAGAAGTAGCTAACAAAATGCTAAACCAGCTACAATCCTTATCTCTTTCCGATCTGAAAGCCAAACTCAGTTCTTCAAGGGAAACATATGAAACTAAGCCCCATGTGTTTGTTTCTGCAGGATGTTTGGTTTTGAAAAGGTTTTTTTCAAAACATGGTGATGCAAAGATTTCATTGCCATAGGATAAAGCTCACACGGGAGTGGTTTGCCAAGGAAAATCTGTCAGCCACAAAGAGCCTGCTTGATGGTTTTCTTCTGTCCCCGACCTCCCCATCCCACCGCCGGCCACCCCGGTTCCTGACGGGACCCCCGGGACCCCCCTCCTGCTGCCACCAGCTCCGATGAACCGGGGCCCACTATGTCCCAGGGTTTATTTAACCATGTCCACACACTCCTTTTTTAAAAGCGAGATGTGTATTTTGTTACTAACGTTCTAAGAAGCAGGCAACAATGTACAGTTCATCGGGTTTTTTAAACTGAGGAGACGTGTTTATTTTATATAGGCCATGCCCACAATAAAACAACAACAAAACCAGTTTGAGGCTGTTTTCAGGGAAAAAAATAATTCCAGATCAACTACTGGATGTGAAGGAGAATTTTCAGACCATTTTACAGACATTAAAATGGCTCTGTATTTTGGTCTATATATTCCTGAAGAACATTTACGCACTGAACACAAAGCTTCTCTAGAAGCTCATCAGTGGCATAAAAAATATTAGCTACGTTAGTCTGCTTTTTATAACATAGATATGTTGTTGTTTTAGTTTGGGGTTTTTTTTTTTAATATGCATCTGGAGTTTACAATATTTGTAAATAAAGAATTAAATAGAAATAATATGTGCATACTAAAAGAACTTCAATCCAAAGTGATGTTTTCACAGCAGTGCCTACACTGTTTTACGCATTGTACAGGACAAAGTATAGTTAATGTTATATATGTGTATATATATATGCACAACAGCATGCCTCACCAACCCTGTGCTGCAATTCTTATCACAGAACATGACGCTCCTTTTGCAAACACCGAGAAAAATTATTGCCAGATAATTTTTAATTCTGCATTTGCGGATTTGCTCTTCAGCACAGCTTTGAGATTCTATTTTGTAAAACTTGAAGCTTAGGGGGTGTCCCTCCCCGCAAAGCAAAATGTTAGCAGAATAGTTCAGTTAGATGTGTAAAAAAAGATTGAATCCAAACAGAACTGTAAGATGACTTCAGAAAAAAATCCATTTAACTCTCTCCTAGAGCACTGCTACAACTACTTTTGGTATTTTTTTCCTTAACCTCATTTTTCAAAAGGGCTGGACTATTTTTTTTTTTCTATAACTTTTCAAAATAGATCCGAGATTACAGGTTTTACCGTGAATATTTCTGACCTAATGCAACAAATATGGCAGTTTATAACAAATTCCTATCATCGGACAGAGAAACATCAACAACTTCATGCTCTGGAACACAGAGTTGAAAGCCGCTCACTGAAGCACAAGACAGAGGGGTTTATTTGGCCAACAATGCCATGAAGTGCCTTCTGCTGGCCCTGTAAAGACCCACTTAACTGTCTCACATAAAAATCTTCAAAGTTTCCATAATTTAAAATGTCTCTGGCACACTTGGTATCACCTACTAAAATGGCACTGAGCAATCAGCACGACCACACCACTGTTTATCAGGCTTCAACGCGGTGCAGTCTTTAAAACAGTTGCTAGCAATAGCCAGAGCTCTGCTGTAATTCGTAAATATTCACAGAAATAATAACAGATCGTAACCCAGTCATTTTACAAAACATCTCAAATCACCCGCCTGGCGTATTTTGGAAGGCAAATATTATTTTTGTGTTCTTCCAAGTACTATGTTTTGTTTCCAGTTCCGTCCTATACCCCCAAGAGCTGTTTTTTGCCTTTCAACTGTTCTGTTCCTGTCTTTTCTGAAAGATACCAGTTGTCTTAACACTAACATACATGCCTATCAACTACTAAATAAATCCCACTTTAAGTCTACAGCAACTTCTTGATTACAAAGCTTTTCTTTTTGCACACTCAACTCATTTTTACACTAAACACAAACTAACAACTCAGTTCAGCAAGTCTAAGAATTGCTTTATTTTCTCCTCACAGAAAACATGAATTTTCTATACGGTATCTCATCATTAAAACATATGCATTTTTACAGCCATAGTGCCCTACTCACCCCTGGAACATCTCCAACTTTCAGCTTCGTTCAACTACTCAAACAGATTTAAAACAAACAAACAAACAAAAAAGACAAATACAACACAAACACATCCCCAGATTTTTCAACACTTCCATGCCTGTTGTTTCCTTTAAAATAAATCTACCCACAGCTTACAAATTATGGTAAAGCTAATACCTGAAATTATTTTAATGTGTTACATTATGATAATGAAGCATCATTAATTAAGCCCTGATTAGTTCTCTTCATGTAAGTACAGTGAAGTGGCTTGTCAAAATTATACAAAAATGTGGAAAGGGAAAGAAGCAATTATCATCGAGGTCAGGTTTGAAATATGTAATTTTTGTTGTGCTGATTATGTTATAAATTTTCCTCCTCTATATGTCAGTCTCAAATTTTTTTATTCTGCATTAAAAACTACATTTTCAGTCCTTACACTGAAGTGAAATACTGTTACTTTTTTTTTCCCCAAACTGCAGTACTTTCAAGTTTCTTGGGCAGTTTTCCCTAGTGCCTATTTTCAGATGACTTCTTAACCTACACAACTCCTATTTTGATTAATTCCATTCATTTTTAAAGTTTAACAGAAGTTTTAATGGAAAATCAATAGACACCCTTTTCCACAAGTTCTAACGTATAAGAGAAGATGATGGTTTAGATCTGAAAAGCAAGAAAACTTATTTTTAGAATATAAATGAATATGCAATGATTTTCAAGGGAGGAAAATCTTTTTATGAAGGTATAGGATGAGACTGGGATGTTCCCACAGACATTTTAATTACTATCAGTTATTCCATTCTCGATCTTAAACTCATGCACTGTAACAAATTCATGTCATTTCATCCAAAGGGAGTTCACTCTTCTAATTTCTAGACAAAGAGCAAAAAGTGGGTTTAGTGCTTACATATGCAAAGGTAACCTCCAAAACTAAGGTCATTCTCCCAAATCAAGGCCAGATGATCCTGAAAAATGCTCCCTAGATCTGGGCCAGGAAGCCTATATGATTACGGGCTGTTTGGCTAAAATGTGAGCCGCTTCAGATGAGATATATTCATTTCTTGAATCTTATATGGGAATTCCAAGGACAAACACCACAGAATATCACACAACCTCTAACAGGATTCTTTCCAGGTGATCTACCACAAACAAATCGGGGTTGTAACTGCCATGACTTTGAAGCAGAAGCATAAAAATTCTGCTTATCTCCAGATAAGACAAAGAATTGCTAAAAGGTCTTCATGTGCACCTCTGAGGCAGAAAGTCACGTCAGTCCATCCACGCTATTTAAAGCAAAATTAAGTGTGCGAATTGTCTTTACATCTAATTTTAACTCAGTTACGGCAACTCAAGTATAACTATTGAACTGCTATTGTAAGGTACCTTTCTAGTTTCAACCACACAGCAAGTGTATGCAGTATGTAGCAGAGCACAAACACATCTAGTGCACAGAGAAAAAAGAGGAAAAAAATTCCACTATCTACTAAATCTTGATTAAATCCCTAACACTAGATTAATCTATTCCGCACTCCTTCTGCTAATTACAAACGGAAATTCAGGCAAGTATTTTTCAAACACCTAGGTGAATAAGTCCCTCAACACATACCACTCTCCACAGTGCACAGCCTTCAATACTCCCACAGCAGCTGTGGTCTGTCGTTCAAAACCTTGTCCGATGTGATCCGCATGGGCTCGTGTCCGGTCTTCAAATAGCATTTCACGTGGTTCACTGGTTCGAGGTAGGTACTGCAAGTTTTTTATTTCATTGGTAGTTCTGTATAAGAAAAACAATATTAATGATATAGAAATTTCCGTAATTACCTGATATCCACCACAGAGAGCAGCATTGTTTTTCTCCCTTCAGGGAGAACATATAGTTAAATGAGAAAGTAATGCTTAAGATAAATTAAAAATGCAGTGAGCCATACCAAANAAAGACCACACAAAACACCAGCAAAATGCACCACTGCACCACACCACTGTGTCAGGGCCCTGAGTTCACCAAGAGGCCCTAATGACTGAGCAGAGGCTGCAGTCTCCACCCTCAAACCCCAAGAGCCCAGGAGCTCTATTCAAGCTCAGGCTGAGCCTTCAGCCCTGGCCTAAGCCACGCTGCAGGAGCACTGGTCTTCACCTCAGCCAGAGGGGCTGGGCCGCAGACTTGCTTCCCAGCTTGAACCGATGGACCTGCCTGGCAACCACTGGACCTGCTCCTCGCTGGCAGACTGACCTCCTGGCTTGACCTTGGACCTGCCCCATCGCCACACACGTGCCTGACGCGCTGCAGTCCGGGCTGAATCCGGTCCCCAAAGCCCAGGCGTCCCCACCTGCCTGCCTCAGGCACTGTGAGACCGGGGCCTACCCTGATCGGCCCCTGGCAGGGAACTGCCGGCCCGTGCTGTTCCCGACTGTTAGATATCTGTTTCAGTTGTCCCTGAAGTTGTTCTTCACCATTCCTGTTTCTACCAAACTGCCGGGAAGTGTGTTTGTATATTTAGTCCCATGTTGTAGAACTGGGAAAGAGAAGCATCAAAAGATTATTTCTTCAGGGTTTAATGAAGGTGAGGGAAACACTGCAGAGCAGGTGCACAGCCACAAGACCATTTTCTTGGCCACCTGGAGCAGACATACCGTGTCACAGTTTTCCAAGAGCTGCTTCTAATCATAGGGTAGCCAAGGTTGGAAGGGACATCTGGAGACTGTGTAGTCCAACTTCCTCCACTCAACTGGAACAGGTTGCTCAGGACTGTGTCCAGTCAAGTTTTGAGCAACTCCAAACACAGACACTTCACGGGCTCTCGGGTAACTTGTCCATGCACACAGTAAGCTTTCCCCCCCTTCTTTTAAAGGTGGGGGATCACTGAACACTGTTGGGTAGAGTCCTTCTTGCAGCCTCCTATCAGCTGCTTGTAGACATTGATACGATGTCTACACCTCCCTCAACCTGCTGGCAGTGCTCTTCCTCATCCAGTCCAGGAGGTTGTTACCCTACTTTGCCACAAAGCCACATTGGTGGCTTATGGTCAACCTGTCATCTACCAGGACCTCATCCTTCTCTGTCAGGCTGCTCTCCAGCCTGTTGGTCCCCAGCCTGTGCTGGTGCATGGGGTTATTGCTCCCAGGTGCAGGACTTTGCACATCCCAGTGTTTAACCTCATGAGACCACTGAGTTGGCCCATTCCTACAACCACTCAATGCCCCTCTCACAGTGAGCAAAACCTTGTGGTGTGTCAACCACTCCTCCCAGTTTTGTATCACTGACAAACTTGCTGCAGGTGCGCTCTGTCCCACAATGCCAGCCATTAATGAAGATGCTGAACAGTGTTGGCAATAGGTACCAATGTCTGAGTTACTCCAGTAGCGACCGTCCTCCAGCTGGACTTTGTGGTGATCACAACCCTTTGAGCACAGCAGTTAAGCCAGTTCTTGAACCACTTCACTGTTCATCAGTCTAGTTTGCCCATCATTAATTTGTTTATTGAGATCTTATGGGAGATAGGAAGCCTTTCCACACTGGACACCTAAGTCAAGATAAACATCACCCCTGGCACTCCCCTCATCCTGTGAAACAGCCATTTGGTTGGAGAATGGTATCAGGTGGATAATGCATGATTTCCCTTTTGTAAATCAGTGCATGCTACTCCCAATGATGTACTGGAGAGAGTTCAAAGAAGGAAAATGAAGCTGGTGAGGGGTCTGGAGCACAAGTCTGATGAGGAGCGGCTGAGGGAACTGGGGCTGTTCAGCCTGGAGAACAGGAGGCTGAGGGGAGACCTGATCACTGTCTACAACTACCTGAGAGGAGGCTGGAGCATGGAGGTGCTTGATCTCTTCTCCCAGGTAGCAAGTAACAGGATGGCCTCAAGTTGTGCCAGGGGAGGTTTAGATTGGATGTTAGGAAAAATTCTTCACGGAAAGGGTTGTGAAGCACTGAAACAGGCTGCCCAGGGAAGTGGTGGAGTCACCATCCCTGGAGGTGTTTACAAGACATATAGATGAGGTTCTTAGAGACATGGTTTAGTGCCAGAGTTACATTAACGGTTGGAATCTGATTTTGAGGGTTTCTTCCAACTAAATGATTTTATGATTCTATGATCTTGTCCCTCGTGTTTGAAATGGCTTCCTTCCCAGGATGAAGGTACGGCTGACTGGTTTGCAGTTCCCTGGGTCCTGCTTCCTGTCCTTCTAAATGACTAGAGTGACATTTGCTTTCCTCCAGTCCTCAGGAACCTTTGCCAACTGCCACAACCTTTCAAAGACAATCAAGAGTGGCCTCGCAATGATAGTGGCCACTCCCACAGCACTTCTGGGTACGCCCCATCAAGTCCCACGGCCTTGTGTCTGTCCAATCTATATGTCTAATCTATTCCTTAACCTGATCCTTCTCCACTGAAGGCAAGCAGCCCTTGCTCCAGATATTCCTACTGCCTCCAGGACCTTGCATTCCTGAAGGTAAATCTCACCAGCAAATGCAAGAGCAAAGAAATCTTGGCCTCTTCCTTGTCCTTTGTCTCCAGGCTCTTTGCCCATTGAACAGATGCCTTACCTTTTCCCTAGTCTTTCTTTTGCTGTCCGTATGCCCACAGAAGTCCTCCTTGCTGCCCTTCACATGCCAAATTCAGCTCCAGGTCATCTTTGACTTTAACTGCATCCCCTTCACGGCTGAACAGCATCTCTACTCTCCTTCTGAGGAACCTGATCCTGCTTCCACTTCTTGTAACCTCCCTTTCTGTGTTTGAATTTTGAACAAGAACTCCAAATACACATGATTTCCCATGATACATAATATTCAAGTTCTGCAGAGGACATCTCTACTCTTAAGCTGGTACCCAGTACCACAGCAAAGCTTAAAGAAGTCCTTCAATGTTGGAGGTGTTACCTTTCAGATGAGACAAAACCTTGTCCCTTGATGTCTTGACACATCCATGCACATTTAAGAATAGGGGTATTAACTCCAGTCTCCTGACATACACCAGTAATTGTGTTCACATTTCCCTTCAGTTTTCACCTTAAATTCCTACTAAGACTCCAAAAAGAACCAGCACCTTACTTGGCCAGATAGAAAACAAACAAACAAAAAATCCACATCTTCACAAAACAAAGCAATGCAGAATTATATCATGAGATGAAGATATAAAAAAATTTACACTAAGATACAGTATCAACCAGTAAAATGTTTGGGATAAAGTGAACTTGTAGAGAAAGAATATTAACCAGACATTCATCAAGCAGCATAATTCAACATACCTCTTCCTTTTGAAAGGTGACTTTGGCATGTCAGCCACAGGGATCATCTGTTCTCCTGGACGTACCCACATAATGGGACCATCATCACTGTCTTTACGACTCTCTAATTTTAAACTAGAAAGTGTTCCCCATGGCAGTGTACACTAATGGGAAATACAAGCCACAATTTTGAAGTGAGTTATTTAAATATTTTTTTTTAAATCAGCCTTCATCTGTCACAAATAAAATATTTATTACACCACTCGGTTATCTAAGCAAGTATCACGTACTCTCACTTCATTATAACAGTACAGACAGTAAATTGCCCCCCTTCTCCCAACCCATTCCCTTCTGTTCTTACTTTTAAGAAGGGTGATTCTTCCAACATATCAAGGAATTCAGGGAAGTAATCCCCCACTTCCTCATCAACTGCTCCAACCAGGCTGATCTGTCTCATTGGGCCAGCTCTATACGTACCGTGAGAGTATGTTCTTTTTACCTACAAGTAGAATATGACAGCAAAAGTTATCCTGAGTCCACTACAGCTCGAAATCTACGTTCAGTAAGCACCTTTAACTTCCATGCTTACGTTTTCCAAGTGATACTAGTCCTACAGTCTTCAGTACACTTAAGATTATTATGAAGTCAATCACTATGAACTCATCACCAAAGACAGAAGTTCCAACTGAAGATACAAAAAGCTTGTGTTTTTATTTTTGAAGTCTGAAGTAAGATTAACTCTTTTTTGCCTTTCAAGAAAACAACATTCTGAAGTATGAACTGTGAAAAGCTATTAACACATGTTCTGCTCAACAACTAGTAAATAAGGATTCTTACCTGGATTGCTCAAGTATAGCTGAATTTTTACCTTTTTCCTGTAACAGGCAGAGCCCTGAGTTGCAACTGATTAAACTCTAGGCACTTCCTCTGCTAATCATCCCCTCCACTATGGCTTCTATGTGAGCACATTAACTGGAACTAGTTATGACAGTGAAGATGAGGCTCAAAGAGTGAGTACAGAGAGAGAATGACAGTTACTCCATTTTTACTGTGCTAACACATCTTGTGCTGCCTTAATGTTTTAAGGACTGTGACATACAACTCTCATGATTTTTTTGTTAATTGAACAGAAACACATATAGTTATTAGGTATTTTTCAATAACTTGATCTATCTTGTTACATCAACAAAATACTTAGGCATGAGAATTATGAGGATCACTTTCGATCTCCTATTTAACAGGCTGAAAGACGCAGTGGTATTAGTAGATGAGACATGACCAGATCAGAACAGAGGGGAGAGCAGACGGATTCCTGCACAAGCCACGTAAGGCTCTTGAACCTTTTTTTTTCCTTTTCTTTTCTTGCTTTGGATGCAGAATGTCTAGAGGAAAACAGTTAATGAAGTACTGCTGAGCTATGGTCCTCACCCAAACAGCCCATTACAATTCCTAGTAATGATGGCAGCGCAGACAAGAATTAGCAGCAGGTCCTGAAAACGGAACTAAATCATTCAACGCGGAACAATGCTGTGCCCTTCTGAGAAGAGAGACTGATGTACCCAGATGCATTCCAGAAATGCAGAACCAAATACTCTTCTATAGATCATCTCAGTCATCATACGCACCCAGGAAATGCAGGACTGACTACAAGTAGGATTTTACAAAGTGTCTGAGCTAATGTGGTGGCAAGCCATCACAGCCATACTGAAAAGAGCAGTATTGCTACACAGTAGTATTCCCTTATTCTCCAAATCCTTAATCATACATTTCTGTACCTTTTTTGCACTGATAGTTGGTAATTTTGTAAAAATCATCATAAAACAAGTATTTCTGCTGAATCTGTGCCAGCTTGGTCCTCAGCTGCATCTGCACCGGCACAAAGCATCAGGAGCTCAAACAACTAAAGCACCGGGACAAGGAAGGAACACTCACTTGTCATTATTGGCTCATTGGATAGACCACTTCCAAAATACCCTAAAACCACTTTCTGAAGCTACAGATAGTCATAAATCTGTTACTCACAGTTTACTGACAAACCTAACATGCAAAACGATGGTTCTTCCACTGGCATAAGTAGCTTAGTATTCCACCGTTCCAGGCCAGTATGTTAAGCTGCTGTTTTCATCCACACCCCTGATTAAAAGGGAACCATTTTTCTGCCTTTTCCCTTGCTTCCTTCTGCTACCGCTATCACTCACATAGCATATGATAAACTAGTTGTGGAACTACTCCAACCGAAAACTCTACAACTTCCCCCCAAAATACTGGCTGAAGTGAAGTTAGGAGAGGCTGTGAAGCTTTCAGCTGATCTACTTGCCCATCTGGCTTACCATGTGCCACTTGGCATTGGCAGTGAAGCAAAAAGTCAGCAAACTGTTCCAGTGCAATATAATCCTTGCTTAAGGTGGCTCAATTAAGAAATTTCTTATATATTCCCCAAAACACCATGTCACTGAAAGTTAAAACTGAAAGATCAATGCAACTTTTTTCAGCACTATTTGTCCATCCCAATTCAATCCTACCTCTCCTGATCAATTCTGTTCCCCTCATTCACCAGGTAGAACAGATTCATTTTCAAGATCCTGCTTGGGGAGAAGTGAAATATCAAAAATAATGTTAAGATAATGTCAAAGTTAAACACGATGAGTGGTTTCTTCCAGGACCGTCTTCAGAGTCACATCACTGGAAACACACAGTACGAGATGTTTGAGCGTTTAAGAACTCTGTGGGGGGTTAACCCCAGGCAGCAGCTAAATACCTCACAGCCCCTTTCTCACCCACCCCCCAATGGTGAGCGACACGGGAAAGAACAGGAGAGGTGGACAGATGATGGCAGAGCGGTGGATGTGGCCTACCTTGACTTCAGTAAAGCATTTGACACAGTCTCCCACAGCATCCTCACAGCTAAACTGAGGAAGTGTGGGCTGGATGATCGGGTAGTGAGGTGGACTGGGAACTGGCTGAAGGAAAGAAGCCAGAGAGTCGTGGTCAATGGGGCAGAGTCCAGTTGGAGGCCTGTATCTAGTGGAGTGCCTCAAGGGTC
>VWYH01000889.1:282986-310180 GCA_013399365.1 Pampusana beccarii
GAGGTTCCACTTAAATTTGAGAAGAAACTTCTTCTCAGTGAGGGTGACAGAACACTGGACCAGGCTGCCCAGGGGGGCTGTGGAGTCTCCTTCTCTGCAGACATTCAAAACCCGCCTGGACACCTTCCTGTGTAACCTCATCTGGGTGTTCCTGCTCCAGCAGGGGGATTGGACTGGATGATCTTTTGAGGTCCCTTCCAATCCCTAACATTCTTTGATTCTTTGAAACACATGGGCCAAGATAAAGACAGTCTAAAAAGTGAAGAGGAAAAAACAAAGTGGATGCCCAGCCACTCTCTAAGCAATAGCTATTTTCCAGACCTAAACCGCCCCCTCCAGCCCCCTCAATTTTTTATTGCCAAGCACGATGTTATACGACATGGAATATCCCTGCAGTCAATCTGGGTCAACTGTCCCAGCCATGTCCCCTCCCACCCCAGCCTACTCACCAGGACTCCAGAACGGGGAAAAGCCTTGACACTGGGCAGGGGCTGCTCAGCAAGAGCCAAAACACCAGTGTGGTATCAACAGTTTTAGTCATAAATCCAAAACACAGCCCCATAATTGGCTGCCATGAAGAAAATTAACTCTTTCCCATCCAGACCCAGTATAAAAAGAAAATAAATCCATGCTGATGATTTGAATCCATGCTCTTCTTTCCTGCTAGTATTAGGTCTTCTGAAGGTGGACAAAGAACCAGTTTAGGGAACTGGTCTGATTTTGATCCACACATTATGTGACGCATTTTCTTTTTTTAATTTATATAAATAAGAATTGAATTGACATAGGTCATAAAGACTAATACTTGGCCAGAAAGAACAAGAGGGAGCCTGGCAGGGGAGGCAGTTGGCAGTAAAGAGGGACTCCTGTCTCATCTCGCCCATGGACTGAGTTACAGCAGCCTAAATCCTCGATTCAGGTCAAGGGTTGCTATTTAAATGACACTTAGACTAGGGTAAAGAACTAGAAAAACACATATAAAAAGGTGAGGTTATTCTTAGAGGGAAAAACCAGCTAGCAAACAAAGTTGATTTTCACTCACTCCAAAATTAGACTGCTACTGAGTAACAGTGTGAAAATAGAAAAACCTGCTATTAATGTTTGACCGGTGACAACTACAATTAATCCTCGTAAAGACAACAACAAAATAAATCTATTCTATGGCATGTTAGATAACAGCAACATTTTCCTTTCCTTTTACTGTCAGTATCTTTCGGCTGTTTTTTATTAGGAAAATATTCCTCTTTATATTTCTAAACTCTCAAGACCAATGCTGATGTACTAAACCCAGTACTTCTTTCATCAAATTCTATACATTAAATTATGCGCTGGCCACAAATCAAATATTATATACCTTTTATAAGGTAATTTTCCTGAACATAATTTTACAGGTTACAGTCTGATTACGTTTTTAGAATGTTACAAATTTGCTCAAATAAATAGCTGGAACAACTTAAATCCAGAATAAAAGAAGGAATCAATGACATGCAGTTCTTCTACCATGGGGACAACATGATCAGTCAATACACACACACACCAAAAAATCACCAATTAAATACAGTATAATACAATGGACAGGTAAAATAGATATAAACATAACTGAATAAATACAACATAGCCTAACTTCATTATTCTCATGTAGCTTAAATACGAAGTATGTCACCTAAAAAAAAATATATATATACACAAAAGGAGACTATGTCATTCTCTTACATCAAGGCAATGGAAAATCACGACAGTAAAACCACCACTGAATTCAGAATTAGTAAAATTTGAGAATTATCTGCTTCTGTGTTTAGTATAGCATCAATTGATTTTTTTTTTTAGTGTAACTTGCTCAGTTTTAATTAAGGAGTTCTAAAAAACAAATATTTTAGCATAAATGTCTTGGTGTCTAAAAGACTAAACCTGAACACATATGTAATACTAACAATAAGACACCTGAGCATCAACATCCTACAAATAGGAAAGATTTTAGATGCTATTTTAAACATTCCCATTTTCTGTTTGAAAAAGACACAAATTGGAAGGAACGGCACAGAGAAACCAAGTACTTCAGGAGATTAATTTAAAAAATGTAAACTGGGACAAGTCACAACTGAATTTCTATTTTTAATAGCAGGAGGGTTTTTTTTTCAGCTGAAGTTCTAACATTTTTCTACAATAATTTTAAAGGTTTAGATTTCTTTCAGTTGTTGAGCTTTAAAACAAGGAAGTCTGGAAAAAGCAGTCCTCACAGAAGAAAAGAAAAATAAATCCAAACCCACGGAACCAAAAATAATTTCAAGAAATCCACAAAAGAAAGCCCCAAAGACCAACAAAAACATTAATCACCATAAAAAGACGCTGGGAGATCAGAGGGAATAGTGACTTCCATGTCACCACACAAGTGCACAAGCAATGCATGTACTCATTTGTATCTTAGCTTCACATTCACTGTTATTGCTCTAATCTGTTATCTCAAACGCTACAGCCACGAAGAGGAAACGTGGCATTCTTTCTCATTCAGTACATTTTGACAAAGTGCCCAAAAGGCTTTCTGTTCCTTGCCAGCTCTTTTGAAATCCTTAAAAGCTTCTGTGCATTTTCAGTTCCAAACGGGAACTAATACTGAAGCATCAAAATATCACTGAACAAATATTCAAACTTACTCTGAGCTTAAAAATACTTACTACTTGGCTACTTTGCAATTTTAAACCACAAGTACTTCATACTACTTATTTTTCTTAAGTCATGGTTTTAGTATCAGAACAAGATGCCTTGACATTTCTAGCACTATTCAAATGTAATCCATTACCATTAAAGCTTTAATCCTAATAAACATACCGTTTCCCAATCGGAAGTTTCTGGAAATGCAACCGTAAGTATTTTTACTGCATTAGAGTTCCACCAGTGTCCTCTTACCCCTGTGGTTTGTGTATCACTTCACACGTTTCACCCTGCAGCTGAATTCCTCAAATAACACAGACATTTTTGAAAGCAAGATGACCCATTACTCTGAATTCCGATGACACAAAAATCAGCGAAGCAGTTGATAAAGAATTAAAAAAAATAATTTAAGAATAGCATCAATTCGATATCTTCATGGATGATGATACCGTAAAAGCAAAGCAGCTAGTAAGCTCTCATAACTCCAGAAGATCTGTGACAAGGTTCAGCCTCAGATCCTGTCCACGCTCCCAGTACAAACCTGTAGGGTTGTGATTAGGTCTGCTTTTTCTTAATACAGAATACGGGACCAACAAGAGCAACACGGATAATTTCATATTTATTGGCTGAAACTGTCAAGAAGCAATCTGGAAAGGTAACTGTTTTCTAAGGGGAAAATAAATAAGCATAGGTTGCAGATTTGTAGTGTCATTCCATGTAAACCAATTCTTTGTTCAATGCTGTTCAGTAAGTGATTTTTTTTTTGCTTGGAAGACAATAGGCTGCCATCATCCATCAAAGAAGCCTCTTACATGTAGTCTTATGGATTTATTTTTTTTTTTAAAGGGGGGGAGCAACATATATGCTTTAACAAAGCTAAAATTCAATTTTTTTCATCATCCAAAAGAAAAAAAAAAAGGCTATACTTTGGGGAACTTGTGTAACAGCTAGTAGTTGCTAAGAATCATTAAAACATTTTAATAACTAACCAAGATTCAAAGAGCTTAAAAGGAGCGGACTCTATTGAAAGGAAAATTCCACTGAAAGCTACTGAAACACAAATGACTGTACACATAGTTCCAGTATAAAGAATTCTTTCCAGAACACAGCAAAATTAAACAATATATGGAAATAAGACACTGTACAAATCTTTGATGATAAGAAAATGAAACACTAACGAATTATTTCAGATTTCCTTTAAAGAAAAATATTTTCAGTAATTCCCCTGAAATACTAGAAGAAAGAATACTTTTCAAGCAAGCAGGATTTCACAGATTAGGAAAGGAGTAAATGGCAAAAAAATCCTTGCAAAAGATAAACGTTTAAAAGCTACACAAGGAGGAGAACAAAGACAAGATGATATTAAAAGGGGCTAAAAAAAGAACTGGAACGCAGAACTCTGTGTCCAGAACTTTAAGAAGGACAACCACCCATCTGAATAGTCACAACACAAACATGAACTATCATTACTACTGTATTGCTTCCTCTAAAATACTTCTGTTATTCTTCACACTTCTCTGAATATCCAGTGTCCATCACTGTTAACATGGGCAACATAGAACAAGTTACTTCAGACTAAAAAAAGAAAAACACAACAAAAACCACACATGCAAAAAATACAAAACAAAAAAAACAAAACACCAAAGAAATACAAAAAAAACCCACCACACACCCCCCAAAAATGATTTCTCTGGGGCTGACCATGCAGTCCCACACTCAGCCGTGAGCTACCTCAGGCATAGCAAACTAACAAACTGCTAACTCGGCAATAAACCAAATCACTCGGGAGCACGTTAAGTTTTCTGCTGGATTAACAAAACAAACTGGCCCAGCAGTTCAAGAAGCACCACAGCTTGGCACAGGAACATGCAACTGGGAGGAAAGCAGCACAGAGGATGCTCTCTTTCAGCAGCAACAGGTGCTAGCTGGGCTCTGACAAATTGTCTAACTGTACACTGAGCACTGTAAAACACAAGTGACTGTTCCCAAATTGAACGGGCTTAATGCTGAGTATCCTCACACACCCTGCAATATGAAGGCAGTAAGCTAAAAAGAAACAAAGCTTTAATATGTCAGTGAGAACTCAAAACACAAAACATTCTTGAACCCTGGAAGAGAATAAACATCCCATCTTAAAGAAATGTCAAGAGAAGCGAGGCATAGAAGAGTTAGAGACCATTTAGCCTAGCTTCAACTTCCAGAAAAAACAGTTAGCTAGATACTCCTATCTTAACTGCTTGCTATATAAGATGGTAAAAGCTAATAAATACAAACATATTAAAAAAAAAAACCCACACACCAAAAAAAACCCCAACAGACAATCAAGCCAAACTAGCCTTTCTTTCTATGACAGGACAGGCTTTTTCAGAGGACCAGTACACACTTGACATTTGCATTATGTTCTCAAAGCTGCTACAGAAACATGGTCTAATAGCAGCAAATAGTGAGCAGTTTTCATTTGTCGGTGTTCACGTAACTATCAACATGAACGGACCAGTTTTGTGGCACAAAGCAAGGATCTTTCCTTTGAACACAATGTATGCTTCTTAACCTGCAGGTAACCCAGAGCTGCAAGCCTATTGCAGGAAAGGATCAAAACTAACAAGGTCTTCGATAACAGATTTGAATACACAGGATCTAATTCAATTTGAATAAACGCAAAGAACTACACTCATTTATGTATAATTAACTGCATAAATACAAAGAGGGGAGTGAGTCAGCAGGAGCTGCAGCTACAGCAGATCACAAACTGCTCTGCAAAGGGCAGGAATGGATAACAAAGAGCGATAATTTGCAGGACACTTGAAGCAATCTTCTCATACTACTTGACACAATACACCAGGCAGACATTGTCCATTTTCAGTACGGTATTTCAAGAAAAACAATGATGACTGTAGAGAGCGTAAGGGTGGAGCAGTAAGACTGATAAGGGTATAACGTGTAATAGTAGACTGAAATTACTCAAATTACTTCATCTAGGGAGGGGAATAAAAGGAGCAATCTTCAAATGCAGGGAACACTGAAAGAAAAAGATAAACTGTCTGCCTCGTTCACTAAAGATCAAAATAAAAGGACTGGCAGGATGATTAAGATAAGAAGACAAACAGGAAAAAAATATTGTTCAACAGATTTCTTTGCAAAGTCTGGAATCAAGCAGAGATCTCCAGCAAACACATCAGACAAGCATTTATCACAGAATGCCTAAAAAATGGTCAATCTTGTCTTGAAGCACAGGGATTGCTGGGTATTGCTCAGCATTTTACTTCACTGTACTAAGAAGCTGCCTCTGGGACAAGACCGAAGCACAGTAAAACGGATCCACTGAGCATTATCACGGTTAAACACTAAGTGTGCGCTTTGGGGTTTCAGCAATACAAATTCACGTTTGCCCAGCATAAGGGCACAGTAATGGGTTCAAAATATTAGAGGCATTTGCCTCAACAGCACTAAACAGCTTAACTGAAGTGATGTAAGCTGCAAGTAGGTGGCAAAAGCCGATTATTTACATTCTTTGAAATCCTCATAAGAGCCTGACAAGTAAGATTCACAGCTATCGGGTAACCGATGCAGCTGTTGCCATCAACACAAGTGCTGGAGCCCAGGGATGTACCTACAGCGGACAGTTTTCCACCACCTGAAAAAGTGACTTACCAGCTACAAGGATAACCAGACTAATTCCAATTTGCTCAATTATAGAAACACTTGACTAAGCCTTACAGAGAGTTCCCAGAAACTGAGCTGTTCCACTAACCTGAAAAAAGAAGAAGACTTAGAATGAAGGAGAACTTAAACATCGGCCCAAGCTAGGTGATGAAAAACTCCCCAGTCCTTCTCCCTCCAAAATTTAAAAGCTTATTCTGATGAGACAGAATCAGTTACAACACAAATTCCTCTCTCCTGTATCTGCTCTATCTATTGTTATAATCTTCTGCCCGTTTCTAATCTCCTAACAAGTGAGACTGTATTACTTCGGTCTGACACAGGTACATTGGGAAGCTGAGAGGAGTTCATCTTCAACTCTACAATTGTGAAATCTAAGTACATTACTCAAGAGTTGCCAGGGAGACTTAGGAGGACTCCCAACAGTTTCAAACTCACAGAAGAACTTACTGTGGTATCTGCCTCTTACCATATAACTCAGTGACTTGAAAATAAGCATTACTTAAAACAAAAACTCATCTGCTGCAAAACAGGAGGTGGAAGACTATTGATTAGTAGTGTAAGAATCGACTTGAGAAACAAAAACTTTTATAAAATACTCTGTAATACTTTCCATTTAAGGCGCTGCTCGCATCCTTTTTACTTGGGGTTTGTTTGGTTGGTTTTGTTTGGTTTGTTGTTTTTGTTGATGTTTTAATACTTTTTTAGATCTTTTACAATACTTAGATTTGTCAGACTGATGGCATGTACTACAATG
Source organism: Pampusana beccarii (assembly GCA_013399365.1). Classification (NCBI taxonomy): domain Eukaryota; kingdom Metazoa; phylum Chordata; class Aves; order Columbiformes; family Columbidae; genus Pampusana; species Pampusana beccarii. Next base: position 290,053 of record VWYH01000889.1, read on the forward strand.
CTCAAAAACAACCAAATAACCTTGTATCCTGAAGTGAGCCTCATTTCAGTATTTTTTGTGAAAATCAGCAATGCAATACCCAAGTTTCTTAAGGCTAAAGAAGGTTGAGATAGTCAAAGCAGACTTGATAAAACTAAGTTCCTACTTAAGGCGTCAGAAAACGACTCACCTCTCAACTGGGACTATACAACAACTACAAAACATTGCTCAGGACAACAGAGAACACAGCAGCACAAAGCTTTTGCAATGTAGGAGCAGAAAACTACATTGAAAAATTCATTGAAATATAATGAAACAGCACATTAACACACCTTTTAAGATTCACAAAGAACTCAGTGAGACAGGAAAATGTTATCAATCTGCACAAAATGTAGCAAGTTACACAATCGCTTAGTACTTCTTATAAAGTTAGGTAGAGGCAGAAAACAGAGAGAGGTAACTGGTACTGATGAATCAAATGTACAATCAAATTTACACACACACACACACACAACTGAAGGTTAAAACCACAAAATTCACAACTCTCAAACTCAGAAAGCTCCTGTCATATCCCTGGAGGATGAGCATTCTTACACAGGAGCACTGTGATGATGAGATTCTCATATTCCTTCCCAGAAATCTTTGATACCGGCCCCAGTCAGAAAGGATAATACCAACAAAACCTTTCAACTGTAGCAGATCACCTGAGTAAGACAAAAGCAGCAGCCAGAATAAGACAAAAAGTAATGAAATAATAAGGAAAAATAGAATGAGTAACCAGGCAACCAAGCTACTGACTTAAATATTCCAGGAAGCAGCCATGCTGCACAGAACACTGTGTAAGTAAGTCTGGAGTACGCCTCTATACATTATTTATGTGCACTATGCCTGTGACGTTAGCAAAAATACAAGGAGCCAACCATTTTCTATCAAGCAACCAAACTCCGGCAAGTGATACAAAAACAACTGAAAAACAGAGAAAACAAAGGTAAAGAAGATACCAGAACTAAACTTCCAGTCAATTAAAATACAGATCAAAAGCCAGGACATGAAGCTGATCATTGCAATGCCATCAAACACAGTTCGGCTTCTTTCATCATCATTGTCTCTCTGTTCCTGCTTCTCTTGCAGAAGAATGGGAAATTATGATCTGAAAACCAATGAGCACAGCACCAACTTAACTACAGGTATTGATGATACCATTGTAATACCAAGTTAATCCATCCTTTCAGTGAAATAATTCCATTTTAATTCACCCAAAATAAAATTTGGTCTTTTCTTAACCATTTCATCAGGGGAACACACAGCCATGCTTCCATTAATGCTGCCTAAGATAACAGGCTGAACTTACAGAACACGCTTACAAGGACAGATCCAGCTTTTCTTATATAAAATGACCTAGGACAGAGCAGCTGCCCATAATATACTCTGTGACTTTTACTATGAGTGACTCAGTTTATGTACTAAAAAAAAGAAGTGAACATATTTCATAGAATATTCATATTCCATGGCAGTGCATGTTTTCTTAACCAGCAATGCAAGTGTTCTCCTGCAGCAATATTTCAGTTCGATACATCCTTGTGGATAACACACACCTGAAATTTGTCTATAAAGGCAAGAGCGTTCCATGCAAATGTTTATGCAGCCGAACAAAAGCATGTTTTTCATCAAAAGCTGACAGTATAACTTACACTTGAACTCTTCATAATTGTCTAAGAACTGAAGACTGAAACAGTTTAAAGGTGTTCCATACAACATGAAAGTTCACAAATAGGGAGTTAAACAGGCAGTTGTGAGCTGAAGTGGATATACAACGAAAACCAGGATTGAGTTTCTCCATAAATAGTTTCAGAATATCTGTACAGACTTTGTCATCTTGGTGATGAGGGCATTATGTAATCTTACATTTCCTCCCCCCCGAAAAACTTTAAAAGACTTGAAATATAAATAATTTATATGGAACAGTAATGTATCTTCTACAGCAAGTTAATAAATAGCAGAGGTGATATTTAATCAGTACCTGTTAAGAGGTTTTTTTTGATGTTTGTTTTCCAGAGAAAAGATAATCCAAAGATACCTGCCATTTTGCCACGTAACTTAGCAGCTTTCAAGAGAATACAACTGGGGTGAAATGCGAAGGGGTAAGGATCAAATCAGTAGGTACGTTAACCACCATTAAGTTCTCCTTTAAGAATGGGTTTAGAAGCATCAAACTACAAATGAAACTAACTGTGTCCTATAAGAGGTTTTATGTATAGCATTGTTCTAAGATATTCAAGCATTTCAAATTTATGAAGAAGTTCATACAGATAAACTACAGTTCAGACACCCAGACAGCCGTAGTTAAATCATTTAACACCCCAAAACTCACGGTTAAGCTTCACCTACAGAAACAAACCCAAAGAAATCTACACACACACATGCACATAATTCCCCTCCCCCATAAAATCCAACTTCGTCTCGGTTATTAGACTCCTTATATTTAATATTGCAGAGCTAACTTAAAGAATTCCCTTGCTTCTAGTCTTCTGTATTATCCACACAGCACAGCTAATAGTAACTGTATTCTAAAAAACAAAACCAAAAACCAACCATTCACAGTTGTTTGAAACCATTACATGACTTTAGAAAGTAAAATGTATAACCTCTTACCTGAGCATGAAAATTTGACATAGTCGTTGTCTCTATATCTTTCTTTCCCAAAATCTCCATTTTCACTGGTGAATTGGGAAAATTAAATGAAAAGTAGTCTAAAAAGTCAGGTAAATAAGTAGCTGCCCCATGAACAATACCCATTACATAGTAAGCTGCACAGTTTTCATTTTCACTAAAAACCAGACCCACAAACTCTTCTGCAAATCTCTCCATCTCCACAGGAGATAAGTGGGAGAGTTCATTACTGTAGGCATGGATAACTGATGCACCTCCGTTAGGCTGGTGCTCAATATGAATCAGCTGTTTGAACTCCAATGTGTCCAACCTTTTGAGTTTATTTTGAACCCGTGGCTCCTTTAACGAGACAAATGGAAACTCACTGTTCTCTGGTATCTTGGACTCACAGTCCTTCTTGGGATCCATATTTTTCCCATTGAAATCCTTAAGATGACCATCTATGATGCCTTTGGTTTCCTGATCCTCAATATCAGAAACCAATCCTGAGCAGATGGTCTGAATGGATTTGCTGTACATTTTTGGACGCTTCCTCTTCTCGTTCTCTTTATGTTTCTTTTTCTTTTTCTTCTTAACTTTTTTAATCTGTAGCTCTTCTGCATTGGTTTTTGGTTTCTCCTTCCCACCTGTTGAGAGGAAAAAAGATCTCTTAAGTATATTCATATACAAAAATATGTATTTAAAGACGAGGATTGAAGTTACTGAAACTCTCATTATGGCCTACAAAGACCAGAGATCGATACTGAGGGTCACAATGTGTATCCTACTGAAAACAAGTAGTAAGAGACACCTGCCATGTTCACATTCTGATTAAAAAATAAGTAGGGCAGAGGAAAGGGGGAGGGGAAGGGAAAAGAAAAAAAAAATATCACAAGAAAAACAAGTTTCCCAAGGCTGCTTTCATGATGAGTCACAATCCTTAATCATACCCTTTAACTGGTCATCAGCAATTGCTATTCCCGACAGTTCAGAAACATTATACAACAGCTGTCAACAAACGTTGCCAAACAAAGGGTTTACAAACAGCCAATGATTATCAACCACCATCAGCAAGCTGTTCACAAGATGCCACTGCCAGAACCTTCCTTGGCAAGTGGCTTTACACGGTCTTCTTCCAGAAGCAAATAAACTTGGTTGAAATACATGAGGAAACATCTAAAAATGGACCCCATGCTTCTTAAAAATAACAAAACAAGAACACTAAACACCAATCAATCACCAAAACTCAAACCCTCACAAAACAGAAACTAGCTTCTAGTGTACATAATATGCAAGTTGAACTGAAAACAAACCATAATGGCCTAAAGTCAAAAGTTCTCATTTGGGGGTAACATGTTCAAGTGACGCCCAACGTAAACAACCAACTTCCTCAGCCTAAGAGGAGTCCTGAAAATAGTTCATCGAGGGTGCCGGGGTACTTGGGTGAAATGTCATCACCTGACAAAAACCACTTACTGCTCACATTCTGGGGTATTGTAATGGGGTCATTACCACACCAGTTCCATTTGGGGGGAAATAAAAACAAAGAAATTATTTATGACAGTGGGAAGTTCTATATTATAGGCTCAGCAATCTCAATCCAAACCTCAAAATGCAGACTACAGAATAGCCAATATTTCCCTCCTCCTGACTGCAGGAATACACAATTAGAGATTATTCAGGAGGCTACTGGTGTTTTAAGCTCTTAAAAATGCTTTAACTTACTGTTTTAAATCTTCGTCACTCTAAACATGAAAATTCATCACTACACTGATGTATATCACAACAGAGTCAAACAACTCCAGGCAGTATATTAGACTAATATAGAAAATACAGCATTCCAGCACTGAATGCTGCAGCAAGGTGAGGCAGGGGAAGCGGGGATTACCTGTCAACCCACTTCACTTGTTCTCAAGCAGAGCTCAGATTTTTGTGGGGACTGGTCACTCACACCTGGGACTTCATGCATAGCAGGGAAAAGATGGAAATTTATATTCACTGGGCTACAATCAGCAGTAATACAGCTGGCAACAAAATACAACAACTCCTAAGTTTAAAGCAAGAAGTTATTTGCTATGGCAACAGCCATATTGTTCTCTCATACTTTAGCATATCTATCATCACCAAAGAAAACCTTACAACTGAAGATCAGTGTCTATACATCTTTGCTGAACATCCAATATGGATCATATTCCATTATTACCAGTTGAAATGTAAAGAAGTTACGTAAACTATGGGTATGAACACATATCTGTGCATAACTACCTCAGAAATTGTTGACTTCCGTTTCTACAGTATGAAAAGGAAGATTATGTGATTTCCTCTTTCAATCTGTCCCATTCCCTGCCTTTGATTACATCTTCTGAGAAGTCTTACTGATTATCAATCAATTTCATTCAACTCCTCCTGCAGTATGTGGTGGCTGGCTTTTTTAATCTATAAATATATTTCACAGATGCAGGTATGGAGAACAAAAAAACCCAAACACAACAACAAAACAGGCTTCCTAGAGAGGTGGTCGAGACCCCAGGCCTGTCATTGTTTAAGATCCATTTGGACAATGCCCTGAATAACACGGTTTAACTTTTGGTCAGCCCTGAAGTGGCCAGGCAGTTGGACGAGATGATCATTGTAGGTCCCTTCCAACTGAAATACTCTGTTCTATTCTAATAGTCAGTAAATAGCACTCAAAAAAAGCAAAGCCGTAGTCTCAAAAGCAGTGGTGCTTTTAAGAGAGAAACAACAACAGTAACATACACTATTAAAATCAGACAGGCAGAACGTACATCAGTGTCAACTTATTCAAAGTTCACATAAGTACATCCAAAAAGGTTTGCACTCAAAACCAGTTGTAAGAACATGTTTTAGTTAACTTGGTACACACCTACACAAGTGCTCGAAACCTTAAGAGGGATTACACTAAGACATTTTTTAAATGAAGAACATTTATCATTCTCTGTTTGTTTCCACACCATTTCCACAAAACCTTTGGAAGGGGAAAAAAAAGCTCTTAATCATAGAATGAAAATAATTCTTTTTCCAATACAGTCCTCCTTTCAGCTTGAAAAGAAACTTCCTGTTCAGCTTTAAATGCAAATTTTTTAATAATATAGACTGCTTTTACTTTCGATCACAGACTACATTATGGCATTTACACATATATCAAGTACTAAAGTTCATCAGTATACACTTTCCCAGATGGTAAGAAGTTGCAAAAATGGCGCACACAATGCGGAACCAAATAAATATTTGCTCGCAGCCTTTGGTCTCTGAACACTCCTCCATTAAAGAGGAAAAAAGCCTAAAAACACAGACTTCAGAAGAGAATGGGGATTCCAAAAGGGATTTTTTTCAAAACATTACTGGAATCGAAGACTTAAAAACAATTACACACCAACAAGAGTAAAACTTAGTTCTCTAAAAGCACTTCAAGCAGAAATTCAAAGATAACATGACTTCAAAAACTCATTAGTTGTTTCGAGCCTTTTTCAAATCCACACAAGCTTATGCTACTGCACACACAAGACAAATCCTGTCAAGAACTCAATTTCATCTTCATGCTGGCACCAAATGACATACTTAGCAAAAGTTATTTTTAGATACTTTGGACACCGTATTTCACAGAGAAAATCATATTTATATAATAATGTTAAACTGAATACTGGAACACTGGAAAAATGTCAAATTCATAATCATTTGCTTGGCCTGCAAATGTGGATATAGGATAGAGGTGAGCAATCTAAGGTCTCATTGCCACAGACGGGTAGAGTCCAACTCCCTGCTTTCCTTGGCCACTGCTGGTGGCGCACACTCCTCCACCCTTCCTCGTACTGACCGACGCTCACCTGAATTGACTTAATGGCTCAGCAGAAAACTACTCGCTTTGCTGCTAGGAAAGCGAACAGAATTGTGAACAGAACTCGAGCACAGAGACCATCAGGAGCAGGCAACGAGGAGCAGCAGAACCCACCCCTCAGTGGCAAAGCACTCGATCTGCTCAGCTGCGCTGCCCACCGCACCATCACCTGCCCACACGAACAAGCCTGAATTTTTAAGGGTAAAAAAAAAAAAAATTCCCTCCCCATACACATATTACCTTAATACATATGAGATAGGATCAAGTTCCTAGCAAACCCAAATAGGAAGTTTCCTAACCCAAAATCTTGAACTTTTAAATTTAACATTGAAGTTACACAATTTCTCAGTGTACTTTTTTAAAGGAAACATTCTAGTACATTTAACTGTAATACAGACCAGACTACAATTTCTTTCCTCTGTCATTTAGTGCCCACACACACTCACTGTACAGTGCGCCTGTTCCCAATTCTGCTTTGACAACTACACCCAACATTAGAATATTCGTGTTCAATTATTTTAGCATACAGCCCAAGTCTTTCTGAGGAATACAAATACAAAACAAAAAAACTATTATAGAAGTAGAATTTCCCAGCAAAGCTTGAATAGCATTGCACATAAGAAGGAGGAGGCACATTTCTAGCTTAAGGCTTCTGTTTTGCTGAATTTCAAAGATCCACTCTGAAGTAGGTGTTTAAAGCTGCTCAGAAGTTGCACAATTCACTAGCAAAAGGAATTAGTTTGCTGAAATACTGGGATTGCTATCAGCAGTGCCCAATAAAGTGTTTTCATCTTATTTTTCTTCTGCATTAGCTGTAGAAAGGAGCGGAGACACACTCATTCAGTCACTTCTCTGCTGGATAGATCAAAATACTTTAAAGTAAAATGTGCTGCTGCTTCTAAACCCAACAACGGTGCTTTAACACTTGGCTGACGTACATCTAAAAAGAACAGGTGCCTTCAGGGTCTCCCCAGGGCAATCATTGCATTGCCTCGCAGCAGACAGACCTACGGAATTTGGTGAAAGAGGCAGCAAGCAATCCAAAAGGCTAAATAAAGATGCAAACACTGTACGACTGAGATATCCAAACTCACTTTGTTTTAAGCAAGACTTGGGAGCAGCAGTGCAGTGCTTGATGCAAGCCAACTGATTTCCCCTCTCAAGTTGTTACTATTGAGGTACACACAACTCAAAACCTTCAAGATGGGTGTTTCAGAGTCTTCCCCAGCAATCACAACAAAGGTGTCTACATATACACATACACGGACAACTTCCCATTTCTCATTCCAGCCAAGGCAGTAGCCAGTTTGAAGCATGGCATCTTCTGTCTCTGTGTTCTAAGATGGATTTAAACACAGCTACTGAAACACCCAGAAACAAAACAAAACACTTCTTCCACTGCATGATTCAGAAACACAGGACAGAAGTAAAAACTTTCACTTCTATTTTAAAAAATCTTTTAGTTAAGGTGAGTCAGAGAACTGCTTTGGGACTTCAGCAATGAGGAATAACAGGGGCAGGGGATGGGGAGAAAAACCCTCAGCACCCACAGACATTTACAGGACCTTTCCCTTTGATGTGACTTGAAAAAGCAGATTGAGCTCACACTTCAGTGGAGTGTAAAAGACCAAAAAAACCCGCAAAATTTTAATTTTGCTTCTGCTCTTATTTGGCTAGTAATATCTGCACATGGATGGAGTTACAAAACTTGAACTGTATTTTTAAAGAAATTAGAACAATGGAAATTTGTGTTTATTCTGTTCATGCATGCACATACTCAGCAACAACAGAACTACCCCTAGAGAGCTTTTAACCATCTTCTAGGCAAGCCAAGCCTTATGTACCACAAGTACTCTTGCCACCACATACATCTACAGGATAGATCTTTCAAGGTAACTCAGAAAATTTATTTCTTGTGGTGTCACAATATCCCCGTCACTCACAGCACAGGATCTATTACTAAGGACCAAGATTCAGAACAGTTCAAATTTTATGCAAATAATCCAAATCTGTTATTACTAAATGACACATACCTGTAATTAAACTGATGTTTTCTAGCTGACAGCTAGTAATAGGAAGGGACAAACATTTTTAACTGCAGCCAGTAATTAAAGCTAGTTTTCATTTCTCTGCTTTAGGAGAACTCAGTCACCAACATTTAATAGACCAGAGGAACAGCTGGTGGGGGGTAGGAGCCCAGAGGAAAGAACATCAATGCAGAGAAGCCTAAACAGGGGCCACATCTCCTAGATTTTCCAAGTGAACAGGACTGGAACACAGCATCTTGCTCCTCATTCTATGGCAGACGAAAAGCCACAACAATATAGACGAGCGGCAGGTCTGCTACTTGTTCTGCAGCAACAGAGCAGCCTGGCTATTCCTGTCACCAGCTACAAAACATTACTTAAGTCTGGCTTGGTCCTGTACCAACTATCGCCTACTGCAGTACTGCAAGACGTCGTGCCTAGTGCTCTCCAGTAAGGGGACAGGTAAGAAGTAGCCTCCAATTAATGATCTTCACTTTATTCCCACAGTCCCACATGGCCAGGCACACAGCTCAAGTATTTTCTAGCATTCTCACAGCAATTCAAACTAAAGCTGACGTATTAGAAACTCATGATGACTCAGTTCTGCCACATCTCCTCAGGCTGTCTTTAAATAGTCAATGCAGAAATCCCAGTTCAAACAATAATAAATGAAAAAATATTTGGTCTACTTAAATAAGCAATATCCTCACAGAAAAACTGACACAGCATGACCTAGATAAGTGAAGAGTGAGATGGATCAAGAACTGGCTTAATTGCTGTGCTCAAAGGGTTGTGATCACCACAAAGTCCAGCTGGAGGACGGTCGCTACTGGAGTAACTCAGACATTGGTACCTATTGCCAACACTGTTCAGCATCTTCATTAATGGCTGGCATCGTGGGACAGAGCGCACCTGCAGCAAGTTTGTCAGTGATACAAAACTGGGAGGAGTGGTTGACACACCACAGGGTTTTGCTCACTGTGAGAGGAGCATTGAGTGGTTGTAGGAATGGGCCAACTCAGTGAACTCATGAGGTTAAACACTGGGATGTGCAAAGTCCTGCACCTGGGAGCAATAGCCCCATGCACCAGCACAGGCTGGGGACCAACAGGCTGGAGAGCAGCCTGACAGAGAAGGATGAGGTCCTGGTAGATGACAGGTTGACCATAAGCCACCAATGTGGCTTTGTGGCAAAGTAGGGTAACAACCTCCTGGACTGGAGGAGGAAGAGCACTGCCAGCAGGTTGAGGGAGGTGGTTCTTCGCCTTTGCTCATCACTGGTGAGACACATCTGAGTATCATGTCCAGTTCTGGGTTCACCAGTACAAGACAGACACAGGCACACTGGAGCAAGCCCAGCAAAGGGCCCCAAAAATGATCAAGGGAGCAGAACATCACTCACAGGAGAGTCTGAGAACATTGAATTGTTCACCTTGGAGGAAAGAAAGTGGGGGAGGGAGGGAGATTAATTTTATCAGTGTGCACAAATACCTGATGAGAAGGTAGAAAGATGTAGCAACACTCAAAGAAGCACTGAGGCTGGAAAGGACTTCATGGTATCATTTAGACCAATCCCCCTGCTCAAGCACAGTCACCTAGAGCAACCTGTCCAGGACTGTATCCAGTCAAGTTTCACAATGCCTGTAGGCAACCTGTGCCAGTACTCAACCACCCACACAGTAAGGAAGTTTTCTTGTTACATTCAGACAGAATTTCACAAGTTTTAATTTGTGCCCATTGCCTCCTGTCTTGTCCCTCCTGAGAAGGGTCTGGCTTTATCATCTTCATTCCCTTCCATCAGATGTTCATACACATCAATGAGATACCCCCAGAGCTTCCTCTTCTCCAGGAGGACCAGTCCCAGCTTTCTCAGCCTTTGCACATAGGAGACACTCCAGTCCTTTCATCATCTTTGGCTGTGTGATGGCTTCACTCCAGGGAGTCCGTATCTTTCTTGTACTGGGGAGCCCAGAACTGGACACAGTACTCCAGATGTAGCCTCAGTAGTGCTGAGGAGAAGGATCACCTCCCTCAACCTGCTGGCGATGCTATTCCTGGTACAGCCCAGGACACTGTTGGCTTTTTTTTCACCATGAAGCTGCATTGCTGGCTCACGGTCAGCTTGTTGTTTGCCAGAACCCCAAGGTTTTTCTCAGCAAAGCTGCTTTCTAGCTGCTCAGCCCCAGTATGGACCAGTGCTTGAGGTTATTCTCCCCCACATGCAGGATTACTCTCAGAGACATCCACTGACCGAACAGGAGGTAAACGGTACAAATTGAAATTTTAAAAATTTCTTTTAAAAGCAAGACAACACTTTCTTACTGCAAGAATGGTCAAATATTATTAGTGGTTCTCCAGAGAGATTGTGAAGCCTCCACCACTGGAAATACACAGCATCTGACAGTCATGGGCAACCTGCTCTAGTTGACCCTACTTTGAGCAGCAGCATTGGACTAGGTCCCTTCCAACCTCAACTACTGTACAGTTCAAAGATTCAATGGATGTACAAGCAAGTGTGAGAACATGATCTTAATTACTTTGCATTATAGTCAATGAAGTTGAAGAAATTAGCCAAAATTAAGACTGCTTCTTGCACATAATTTAGCATTATATTATATTATTATATTATGATATTATAATCCTTTGTGCAGAAAATGTTAGATATAAAATTTGACATGATACATTTTTCTTCTCCACAATATATAAAATTATAACCTTCTTCTGTAACTGCAGAGATTATGTAGGTATCACCAATATTATTCCTTGAAGTACTACTCTTTACTACTACTGTATAAGCAGCATTCTGAGAACAGTTATATTTTTAATCTCCAGTACATAACACAGTCGGCCAAAAAATAATAATTTTTAATTTACAATCCGCATATCAACTAATCAGGGAAAATGGCATTTAAATTAAATTAAAACCACAGTATTAAAACTCAGCAACCCATCCAATCACAAAGACTTCAAAGCACTAGAATGAAATACTACTATATAGTTTGAACCTACCTTTCTGCAGTAATTTAACCTCTCCATTTTCTTTCTTGATTTCATTCATTATTTTGTGTTTCTTCTTCTCTTTTTGCTTCTTTTCCCTTTCTTTAATTTTGTCTTTGATTTGAGCTGAAATGCAAATAGTTTACAATTAAGTAGGAATGGAAAACAAATTGTTGCATGCACGTTTCATATTACTCTTCTGTAAGCTCTATTAAGAGGATAAAAGGAGTTACAAGGAAATCCTAGTACTTATAATATGCTTTTCATGCTAATATTTATCTCTTGCATAATCCAGCATAACATTATTTAACTCAAGACAAGTTTTGTTTCGATTATGTTAGAACTGTATGCAATGACTCAGCATGTTAACTATATACGATTAACAATTTCTGCTTACTCCTACTACCCTCTGCTCTTATTTTGCATTTGAAATCAGCTCTTATTTCTTGAAATTCTAATTACATGCATTAGAGAAGAAATGAGGAAAAAAGAGTAGGGCTTGTATTTTGCTGGGTGCACATACACAACGAAAAGCTCACATAAGTTCAAGGTTTTTACAGGTAGCTTGGAATGATGACTTAATTTGACAGCTGCAAAATCTTTTACATGAAGTTCACAGGCTGCACTAATGCATTAATAGCGGTTAGACGTAATTAACAGAGACACATGAAATGTGCTGTGTTTGCACAGCAGATGCACTGGCACTTCCCTTGCTTACCTACAATCAGCAACAGCTGACCTGAGCAGTCTCATTATTCATTTACTTTCTCGTCAAGTCACTCCAGGTTTTAAAACCATCGTTTTGTATACAAAAGCAGAGCCCTCAGGTATGCTTCCTACATGTAAAACACTAGACCCAGAGGAATTTGTTATTTCAAGGAGTGATCTTTCCAAGCTGAGTTAGATTTACTCTTGAGGCCAGGCATTTAGAGAAGTCAGATGTAACCGGCGCAGCCAGCATTTCGTGCCCAGCTTCTTGGCCTGAAGCCAAGTACCTGCTCCAAGAGTTTACTGAGCTCTTTAACCTCCACAGGGAAACAGCAAATCTGATTTCAAGCTTCTACATCATATTATGCTTCAGAATGCTGTCTCAATAATACAGCTGAAAGACAATCCTGATGTTTTATTTATGGTACTCGCATTAGAAACCCCACGTGGAAGCAACAAGAAATCCAATTACTTTTCCTCAAGCATTCACATAAAATAGACGCAGCAGGTATCTTCACTACTAACAAATAAAATCACTCATCTGAATAAAACCAAAGAAAGCCTTCAATTCTAGAAGCCAATATAGAGTGTACCACAACTGACTATTTATGAAGCATGTTAATAGTTAAACAAAAGGTGCAAAGGGTTAACAGTAATCCACATAGATTAACACTGTAACAATGACTCCACAACATTCACATATTTCCTTTCAGGAGTTTTCTAGTAAGGCTACAGAACTTGAACCCTAGCAGTTGTTAGGGTGAAGAACGTATTTTGGGAAGAGCCTAAGAAAGAAAATGAAAACCAAAAGAGATGGCAATTGAGATATATCTGTTTTCTATCCAGAGATCAGATAAGCAGTGGGGAAAGAACAGAAACTATGTTGGCAAAAACCAGCGAGGAATAAGGTAGCTCTGCTTAATGCTGTCTGGAAGTTTTAGTTCCAAGCAGCTGAAACAGTCCCGTCCAAGAACAGCCCGCTAAGGGCTCAATGACAAGGGATGACAAAGCAGATTCATCTGTGTAGCAGACCGTGGAATCCAAACAAGTTTTCCTAAGCAACACAAACCTGTACTTTCTAGGAAGAGGTTAAGGAGACATGAATCCTCCCTCTCCAGCCTGCTTCTCCTCCAAAAGAAACCCAATTGTAAACCCCCTGCAACTTAAGAGCTTGGAGTAGGAAATAAATTATACAACAGGAGTTTTAAGTAACACTCTGAAAGCAGACACTCGCTCGGCAAGCAGGCAGTAACACCAGGCTTGACTTGTAACCTGCACCGAATGTTCAGCTCAGCCAGGATTGTAATTATCATGGGAAGACCTAGATTTTATCTCGACATTTGCATACTGTTAAGAGGCACACTTGACTTTTGCTATCACTTACGAATCAAAGAAAGATTGAACAGCATACACAAATGCTGAGCCTTGTTGAAAGAGGACGAGAGAAAGAGTCCTTTATTGCAGGTTCATGAATAGCCAATGAATCCTCCAGTTCTGTCAGAAGCAACACATAAGGACAGAGAACAAACTGAAACCTCCTAAAGAGCTTCCAGTTTATTTCACATCTAAAAATCAACTGGCAGAGTCAATGGTAAGACCTTCCAGACAAAAGGAACAATGGAAGCATCCTGGGACCTCCTCCAGCAACAGCCACAAGCAAATCATACCTGAAGGGATTGCAAATACAACGAAAATGCGGCTGAGGAAGGTTTGAAATAAATTAAACTATTTCCCTTGTAGAAATCATGGTACAATAACAAAACCAGTGTACAGCCTGAGGCAAATAGAGAACAGGCAAGAATCCCAACTTAAATGTACACATTCTCAAGTTTCCTCCCTCAAAGCCCACAGAATAAATAAGCAATAGATGGTAGCGTTCTCTCAAAAAAAGCATAAATAAATACTAAAATAAAACCAAAACATTGTATCATTTAAAAAAAAAAAAGTCAAAATGAGAGTAATTCCATGGATTAACACTTGGTCTTCACTCTCAGCTCAAATGTCTCCAGTTTATGAGTAAAAATTAGTGTTTTCTAGTCTGGCTGGCAGAACTCAGCTTTCAAACAAAATTCTGCAGATTGTTCTCCTCAGTCAGAGATATTCCATTTCACAGCCTTCAGTGCCATGCAGAGATAAAAAACAACCAAATTATTTTAAGATAGAGTTTACCACAAAAATCTATTGCAACTTAGCTATGCTGGCTCTGCAAAGTCAGTACATTTAGAAACATCAAAAAGTCATTATGGTCAAAAAAAGTTATTCAAATACGCCTATGGCACAGATATCTAACAAGGAAAGGCAAGTGCAATTCTCCACATACCGTGTCCATATTAACTGCTGCCACCATATGATGCTGCCCCATAAGGCTGATACAGTTCAATACAAGCAAGACTTCTTGGGGACTTTCCAAAATGCCACAGACCAGTATCTCTTCAAGTGTCTTCTCTAATATAAATTATCCATCCCCTCCAGCCATACATAACTTCAGTCCAAATCTCACTTCCTCAACCAATAAACATGAAAATTCTTCACAAAAATCCTGCTTTAAAACAAATGCCTCCAACATTATGCAATTTAAAATCTACATGTTGCAGAATAAACAACCAGTAACTGAGGCTGGCAAGGGAAAAAAAGGCAGAACTTGCTCTGTTGAATAAGTTAAGAAAACTTGGAACCCTCTTGCATAGCTTTTTTTGAAGTTTACTAGTGACAGCTACTACTGATCCAAAAACCTTAGTTTTCTACCGCATTTGTAGGGCAACAGCATCTCAAAGGAGTAAAAGGTAGAGAGATGTTTATATTAATTTTCCATGTCCACAGATTATTCTGCAATTAGCTTTCACCAATACTACTTCTGGCACATTAAGGAAGAGGGGAAGAAAAAAAAAAAAAAGGCAGCAGCTTGAGCTGGAACAAGGAACAGAATTAAATAAGTCCCCAGGGAAATAACGTAACCCAAATGGTCAGGACACGAACACCACGTACCAAGAGCTATTACCTCTGTGTCACAGCATTGCAATTGCCACTGGAATAGTTTCAGTTTTCACAATGATGTAAAACTGAAGCTTCAGAAAAGTAATTAACAAATTTAATTTTCATATGCTAATAAGAAGATAATTTGAGTTCAAAGTAAAGTGAAGGGGTAATTCGACTCAACCAGGAAAGACAGGTTTTAATAAAAAGGTCTTCGTTCTAAAACAAACAACATATATAGATGTACCAGTGACTAGAAGCTAAAGCCTGACATACCTAGCCCATAAATTATCACATTACAGGGTTGGTTTTTTTTTTTCTTTTTTTTTGTAAACAAAGGCACATGTTAGTCACAGGAACAACTTACCAAATAGTTGTGGTCAACTATTGGAACTTTTTCCACAAGGGTGTGGGTATTTTGGTTTGGTGTGTGACTGGTTGGTTGGTGGTACGTTGGGTAGGGAATTTTTTAAAAAGTTCTAGTCTAAATAAAAGGTTAACTTAAAAAATAAAAAAGCAATAGGCACAGCATATGTTGTGCAGGAAATCACAAAAACATTTACAATACCCCTCTCAAAATTTAGCAACATTATATAATAATTAAGTGAAGCTACCTAGGCATATTTACATTTCAATAACTATTTTTCCATTTTAGCAGATATTTTAAAATAGCATTCCAGCAATGTAAAGTTCAAGCTCAATTATCTGCTCTCTCCCTTTAACAAAGTTGTTCTGGCAAAGGATAATCAAAAGACTAGCCAGGTACTGAATATTAGGATTTGTCTAACGTTTCACCTGTTTGTTGAGATTTTTTTTGTGGGTGGCTTTTTTATTATTATTGGATCAAAACAGACACAAAAAATATCCTCTTATGTCTGGTCTAGCAAATCTTAAAAGCTGTTATCCTGATTCTTCCAGCGGGAGAAAGTCTATCATGATGCCATGACTCACAACTGAAATGATGGGAAAGATACTTAATGGCCATACAAGATACTAACAAAAAGTGCAATGAAACACATATCTGTGGGAAAATACCAGTTCCTCCACTTCAGATTTAAATTAACACCTTGGCCAGAACACAGCTGGGTGGCTGATGTCTCCACTTCCACTCACCACCACACTGCACCGAAGCAGCCGACAGCCGCTTCTCCTCAGCCCAACGCTGCTGCTGCAACGACTTCCTTGCGAAATTCAACGCTAAGTCACTGGTCCTCAAAACATTATCTTATTGTTCATTTGATGAATTTTAGCAACTAGCTCCAAAGAGCAGATTATATATTCAGGTCTCTCCACAGTAATCCATATTTTCCTTTTTTTTTTTTTTTTACTACCTTAGGGATAATTATGACTACAATATAGTAATCATTACATACAAATTTTTCATACATACAAACATTATTGTAGCATAGAAAACCTTAGAGTCTTCTCACATCATTATTCATTGTACTATGTGCTCTTCCTGCACACACACCATCTTCCTATTCACCTACATACCTCTAAATACACTAAAATTAAAAGCCAAAAGTTTGAAGTAATTCATATCCCAAAGTAAAGACGGAAGAAACCTGGATCTTTCCATGAAGTTTTTCCCCTATCAAAATGCTCTTTTGTTTTATATTCTTTTGACAGAGAAATACACTACTCAGGAAATAACTGGTAACGAATGAAACAGAGCTCATAAATATTCCCCACTAGGATTTTTTTTTTTTAATTTTAAAATCCAGGCACAGTGGGATCAGCTACAGAAGGTCCAAGTAAGCGTTAGCCTTGCTCCTCAGCTTTCAAGCTCTACTGCCTGAAGAAGAAAAGTCTCCACTGTTATAGAGCTATTTTTTACTCTACTAAATAACGCAATGCCATGTGTAAACTTCCTAAAATAGAGTTCTGTAGAAATAATTATCCCTTTTTGGAGGAAATACAACACCCAAGGAATGAAGAGATTTCTAGATGTCTCATTCAAGTTCACAAAATGAGTGTCACCATAAAATCCATGTTCTTTGATTTTAATGTCATAGAAACAGGATACTCATGAATGGAATGTAGCAACAAAGTTTATTTTTTAAAGTGCTACGCACAGACAGGAAGAATTCCATTAGGAAGAAGTGTTTCACCTCACTTTCTTAAATAGCACCTGAAGAATGTTTTCACTTTACCATGAGTCCACATGATCAACTGAATTATGCAGAGTGATGTGAATACTTCCTCCTCAAACCCCAAATCGGGGGAGACGTCCTTGTTCTCTACAACTACCTAAAAGGAGGTTGTAGCATGGAGGGTGTTGGTCTCTTTTCCCAAGTAACAAGCGATAGGACAAGAGGAAATGGCCTCAAGTTGCACCAGGGGAGATTTAGATTGGATATTAGGAAAAAATTCTTCATGGAAAGGGTTGTCAGGCATTGGAACAGTCTGCCCAGGGAAGTGGTGGAGTCACCAGCCCTGGAGGTGTTTAAAAGACGTGTAGATGAGGTTCTTAGGGACATGGTTTAGTGCCAGAGTTAGGTTACGGTTGGACTCTAAGATTTTGAGGGTGTCTTCCAACCAAAATGATTCTATTATTCTATCCTACTTTATCTGGATGTTGGGTTAAATACAGAAATAAGAGAAATTGAATACGTAGTGCATGTATAAGGTAAACAGCCATTTACAACTAAAGGCTATAGAAAAAGTTCTCCATTTCCTAATTTGGTAGATACCTTCTCATAATGACTGAAGTGATTTCATAAGTAGTAAATAAAAGACGACAAATTCAGAGACCACACCATTCAGATTTCAGAAATTTAACCAGATCTCTGCCTCTATTGCAAGCTTTCTACAGACGAAAATGGAAATGGAGTGCATAGAGAACAAGTGGGAAATGCTCTGTAGTGGATTATGTGCAACGTGGTCACTGTCACATTGTAAAATTGGCACCTTGAAGCAGGAGCTCAAGCAAACCCATTTCAGCACAGAAAAAGCCAAACTTTACAGCTTTTTCAGATGCCAAAAGCTGCAGCTGCTTTGCATGGGTTTTCCAGATGGTAACCCACATTAGTAGTCAGTCATAGATTATGTTCGAAGCATCCTGCCCCTCTCTCTTCCTTTTGATTTACGGGTTGTCACTGCACATCAGGCAAAATATTTACAAACGACTGCTAACGGACACCATCAATATGGTTAACACCAACAGAATTGTAACTGAAGGGAAGGGGGAGGAGATGGGGAGGACAACAACATCAGTCACTGTTCCTTCCTTCAGCACTCTACTCTCTTTATACAAACACCCATAAAAATAAAACCTCAAGAAGCCGGGTTTATCTGGTTATGCAGATACGTGAAGTACGTTTAACACCACCATGTTAACGGTTTTGACATCTGCACTTTTATTAA
Organism: Pampusana beccarii; assembly: GCA_013399365.1. Classification (NCBI taxonomy): domain Eukaryota; kingdom Metazoa; phylum Chordata; class Aves; order Columbiformes; family Columbidae; genus Pampusana; species Pampusana beccarii. The sequence goes on from VWYH01000889.1 coordinate 308,608, forward strand.
GTCATAGAAGGTACACTGGAGAGCAGGTTTCCTAACTTAATGAACATAAAAAAAAAAAATCCAGTATCTCTGACACCAAAAAAACAAAACAAAAAAAAAACCACCAACAACAAACCCACCACACAATCAACAACACACACAATAGCTTTCTCCTTCCGATAACCAGGAATATTTGGCTGACATCCATTTCAGTAAAGTTTAAAAACCAACATATGACTAAAGAAATCCCCTTACCAACCAAGAACATTTCCCCAAGCCCTCCAGTCACTGGGAAGGAAGACAGACCCCTTTCAGCATCAAAACATCTCCAAGAAATTAGATCTAATCTTTGCAATTGCTCTAACCCTTGCACTTCTACAGACGACTTTCTACAGGCAGAACTGAGTGAGCCAAGTTTAAACTCAAGCACTGGGGAGTTGCATCAGCAATCGGCAGTGGAGACCGTGACAGCTGCACACACAAGGCCTCTACAAGAGGTTTCAGATCTGATGCTCAGCCTACTGATCTTGTTTCAACTAAGAAAAGTTATTTATTATTCTACAACCAGAGTAAGTTTCTGCTGTGTAAATTACACAAATTCATCTCAACATTGGACACTCACTTTAATGTCACTATCAGCTCTCAAAACTAAATCACATATAAATCTCCAACAAGTAACGAGAAGTCCCTATTGCTCTTGTATACCACAATTAAAACTCCAAACACATTCCAGACATTGCTGGTTACAGTGGGGTATCTAAACAGAAATATATTAAACAATTCAGAAGAGAGTGATCAAGAGGCCTCACAAGCATGAAAATGACGGCCGAATTTAAGGAGTTTGGCAGGGGGGAGCGGGAAGTGAGTCAAGCTACACAGTACAGAAAAAAAAAAAAAAAAANNNNAAAAAAAAAAAAAAGGGCAAAAGAAATAGAAGCAGAAGAACGAAATGTTCAGCAGAAGACAACCTCACTAGCAAAATGAATGTTCCCAGCTCTAAAGAAGGGGAAAAGAAGATCCAAAACGTCCTCCAACCTACTTCAGCACATCAGACTACAAAATGAGTATCCCACCAGATGCAAACCAAATTTAACAAGCCATAAAGTGCAACTTCTTGAAACCTTAAAACCCAGAAGTGCCATGCAACTCAAAGCAACAAAGTTATTGGAACAATGACTGGTAAATGCCCACCTGAAATCTAATCTATCCTTCAAAGACAGCAGGAGAAAGAAAGGGGAAAAAATAACAAAACCTGAAAAAAAAGACTAGAAGTAAAAACAAGATCTACAGTAGTACCCTATTCAGCTTTCTTGCTCATATGGGGAACTCCCATCTGCAAGTTAAAAATACCATTCTCATTTTATAATTGCTTGCACACTAAGGTAATCTTATCAGCAAATGGATCACTGAAAAAAATAGAGGGAAAGGGAAAATTGTACACAGAAATTAAAAAAAAACACAAGATGGTTCACGCATCTGGATCACACCTTGCAGCAAGTCTATGGACCAGAACAAAAACTTCAGGCAAGCACCATCTGATGGAGTGAGGAGTGGCTGAGCTTTGCACTGCTGAGAAAACAATTTCAGCTATGAA
>VWYH01000890.1:0-50412 GCA_013399365.1 Pampusana beccarii
TGCAGCTTTTGGGAAGCCCCATCTTCATTTCCCTTCGGCAGATCAACTGGAAACTAAACTTAATTGTTGGATAAAACCATTCTCACATCTGCACACAAAAACATCTTATGACCTTATGTACTCAGATTCTCCTGGTTTTGCTTCACTCATTTGATTTCTGTACCTGCATAATACATTTCTTCTTTACACTTGGTGCACTCTTTAGCTCCTTTCTCAGAATAAGTATTTCTTGGACACACCTGGCACCCAGATGAACCTGGTTTGTCACTGAAGGTACCAGGCTTGCATGCGAAGCATTCAGATGTATATGCAACTCCTGCAAGGTAAATTACAGGTAAAACACCGAAATACAGAGAGGTATGCCCCATTACTGCCTGCCTGCTTATAGGGGAAAGCAAGCCAGCTGGGTAACACAGCTTAAACATCACAGACTTTCACCGCTCACTTAGACACTTTGGCTTTGCTGAATCACAATTTAGGTTCTTAATATTTGCTCCTCAATGAAAGCCTGAGCAATGTAAAAAGCACATATGATACTTCAAGTTTGATTACACTTAGAACAGGACCAAAAGAGCAATCCCAGATTAATTAAATTATTTAAATAGCAATTTAGTTGTCGCTGTTATGATATATACATCCATTTATCACTGTTGAGAGGCCTGCCAATAAGCATGGTCTTTCTACACCACATTAAAGAAAATCGGTTTATGCCTTTTTCTCCCTGTTTACGTGCTAAGCCAGTCTTCCCCAGTAGATGGCAACATTTACCACCTAAGTAACTTTTTCAGCTTTTCCTTGACAGTGCAAAGTTTTGCTGCTCTGTTTCCACACTTCACAGGAGGGGACAAGGAAAAACGGGGCTAAAAAAAGCCACTTTGGTGCTGTAGGCACCCCAGTAGAAATAGCACTGGGCAAACACTGTGACGGAAGAGTGAGATAAGACCTAAAAGGCAAATATCACTTACCTTCAATTGTGATGTTTTTAACCAGAACTGGTTTTACTACTTTGGATCCCATGAGAATCCCTGTTGTTCTCCAGTATAATATGTTGCTACCTGATTTCAGCGTTACCTGCAACAACACGCGTGACAGTTAGCAGATATTCCCTCAGCAATAATTTTTTATTTTATTTCTTGCTTCCATTACTCAGATTTCTTGCATCCTAGCAGAAATCCTTGCTTTTCCTAAGCTGCTTAGTGAGTCAAGAAGTAACAGGGAGACAGCTAGGCAGATGTGGTAGAGACATCTCTGAGGAGTGCCTACATATGCTTCATAAAATTGCTTCTCAACACTCCAGCTTTATGGAAAAACACCAAGAGCTGTTCCTGACCTTGTTGTAAGCAGAACTGGTAAAAAAGCTGTTCCTGCCTTTATCCAGATACCCATGACACTGAGGAGCTTTTATCTCTAGCTCTGCAATCAGATATAGTCAATCAGTTTGTTTTGCAAGCCTTGAGATACACTTTTATAAAGAAACCCGACATGACCCTGAGTTCAAAAATCCAGGCTCACAAGTGAGTTTTGTTTATAGGCTTTAAAAATCAAGCTCTGCCTACATCTAACACTATGGCATCATGATCAGGAAGCCAGGCACAAGCCATTAATGTCCCCAGCAGCATTCCCATCCGTCCTGCTCATTTCTGTCCCTGAACAGCAGATGAGATGCAGAAAACAACCCAGTTTCCTACTGCCTTGACCTACTTGTCTTCACGGCATGGTTCAGCAAGCAGCTGCACCACCCCTGTGCTGGCACAGGATGGGTGGTGGGTTGGTGGCACCATGGCTGGGATAAGGGGCAGAAGGAAGGCAGGACCACTTCTTCCAGCAGCAGTGTTGGTGCCTTGCTGCCTTCAACCCAGCTGTGTAACTATAATATCACGCTACTCACTAAAAGCAGCAGGTTTACCAAGACCCTGCCTGCCCTGCAAAGTTGCACCATAGGATGAGAGGAAATGGCCTCAAGTTGCACCAGGGAAGGTTCAGATTGAACATTAGGAAACATTTATTCATGGAAAGGGTTGTCAAGCATTGGAACGGGCTGCCCAGGGCAGTGGTGCAGTCACCATCCCTGGAGGGGTTTAAAAGACACATAGATGAGGCTCTTAGTGAGGTTGTTTAGTGCTAGATTTAGGTTATGGTTGGACTCAATGATCTTAAGGGCCTCTTCCAATCAAAATGATTTTATGATTCTATGATATCTACTAGCCCAGTACAAGATACCTACTGACTGTGATGCTGGCCTGAAGGTGCTCTATTTTCATACAAGAAGAGGGATAAACTCTACCAGCAGAGGGGTCCAGGAAAATGAGATTTACAGCAGTTGCTGTACAGGCCTGGCAGGACCACAGTTTTTGTTCATCCAGGATAAAGTGTCCAAAAATTCAGCAAAGTGGAAACACAGCACATTGTATCTCCCAATCCCCAAGCAGCTACTCTCCAGGGGAGCAGAAGAGAGCTGGGCCACCACAGCTAACAGCAAAACTGGGACCATATTGAACCAAACATCACATTGTGTGGTGTAGAGATACCCAACATCAGTTCTAGTGCAGCAGCACTAGCACGCTGAAAGCAGAGGCTGCAGGATCTGGAAAACTGGGCTCAGAGAAGCCACCATTACAGGATTTGCAGTGAAGACAAAAGCCTTGAGAAGAACCAGAATAGTCATCTCACTTAGCTCCTGTGTCTACATTTCAACCAGGCATCCAAGCAACCTTCATAGTCAGAGGAGACACTTGCACTTCCCAGATGATGAGCTCAGATGGCAGCATCTCCTGTGCAGACACTGTCTACATCTCTCAGCTCACTCAAGTAGGTGCCTTGGCCTTAGATCTACCTCTCAGCCTGTGACACCCATCCCTCCTCACCCAGCTCTCCTGACTCCTGATGTGACATGCAGGGCCTGCACCTGAGCTAACAGGCACTGCCAACAAGAGCTGGCTCAGTGATACGGTTTCTCCTCCAGGACAAAAAGCAGACCAAAGAAAAGAGAGACCAGACTGCTGTCTNGTGGTCCGTGCACCGAGGAAACTCAGCCAGCTGGATCACAGGCCAGCCAAAGGGCTGCTGCTCCCAACATGGACATGCTCGTATCGGTGCTGCAGGAGCCATCCCAGTGCTACCAAGTTGCTTTTCAACCAGTGAAAACACCACAGAGCACAAGCTGGGTGCAATCCAGCTCTTCTGCACAGACTTGAGAATAAAATGCCCATCCTGCCTCTCTCCACATACACACACCGCTCCCGCTACTCTGCCGAGAAACAGCGAATAATCTTGTGTTCTCGTGAGCAAACAACTGCTGTAGAAAACCACAGAATCATAGAATAGTTTGGGTTGGAAGGAAGCTTCAAAAGTCATCCAGTCCAACCCCCCTGCAATGAGCAGGGACATCTTCAAATTCGGGTTGCTCAGAGCCCCGTCCAGCCTGGCCTTGAATGTCTCCAGGGATGGGGAATCTACCACTTCTCTGGGCAACCTGGGCCAACGTTTCACCACCCTCATTGCAAAAACTTTCTTCCTCATGTGCAGACTGAATCTCTCCTCCTTTTTTTTAAAACCAACACCCCTTGTCCTGTCACGACAGGCCCTGCTAAACAGTCTGTCCCCATCTTTCTTATCAGCCCCTTTTAAGTACAGAAAGGCCGCAATAAGGTCTCCCTGGAGCCAACAACTCTCTCAGCCTGTCCTCCCAGCAGAGCTGTTCCAGCCGTTAAACTGCTTTTGTGATCATTTTGTGTAAGATTTCAATTATAATCATGCAGTGTGACTATGGCATGCGGATTTGCATAAACCTACTTACCTCACAAAGCACTTGATTCAAAGCCCAGGGAAATCAATATGAAGTCTTGCATCTATATCATTTGCTTTGGGATCAGCCCCTTAGAGATCTCGGGGCTTTGCCCACAGTGCCAGGAAAGCTGCCCTTCCTCAGATGCATTCACAGGATCTGGCCCTTATTTGCTCAGCGTTCAGAGGAAATCACAGACATTCATAAATGGAAAAAAAAGTTTCAGAAGGAATTTTTTGCGCACTTACAGAATGAGAGCCCCATTCCCCGTTGTCTGTCAGCTTCACCCACTTGTCTGCTGTGGACTCCATCTCTTTGCACTGGTCATTTTGTATCTGTTAATTAAAAACACGAGATGAGTGACCACAATCAGATGCATCTGTCAGCTTAATCACTGCTGGCAAGGAATTATGAGATTCAGCTTTGTTCCTGTTGTCTACGTATTTAGGATAGCAGCTGCCTTATTTGTGGCAGGAAAACCTCAACTTTCAAGACCTGCTAGCAGCTTAACAGTGCCTCCAACGACCACCTCTGATGCAGACAAAAAAAAAAGAGCAGGAGGAGATCTCAGCCTTGTCCTCTCACTATCTGGTCGGACTTGGATGCTGAGCATCTTGTCTTGGCTGTCACCCCTGCCTTCTGAGCTCACCAAAACCCAATTCTCTCAAATCCAGAGGCCACGAGCTCCTAAATTAGAGGGAAGGCAGGAGTGGACGGGACAAAGCTAGAAGACAAACTGCTTTCTCTGCAGCCAGTATCTCTGATGTCTTTAGCTCCCTGCAACTGGACCTCACTAGGGGTGAAAGCAATGTCATCAAGGGAGAGGCAACATGCCATGGAGGGTCTGTCCTGGCAGAGGTGGGAGGTCGATTGTCCCTTGCCCAGGTCCAGTGCAGCTCAGCAGCCTTTCCTTGCAGCAGGGTTTGGTGTATGGCCTCACAACAGTCCACTTCTTTCTTCTCATCGTGGTCTTGTCTGAAGAAAAAGTGCCAGGTCCCTTTGAGGTACAAGTTCTGTTACTCGGCTTTTATTCCACCAAGGAAAAAGGCCAATTCAACACTTTCAGAAGAGAAGGGGTCAACCGTCCTCCTCAAAGTTGCTCCACATCAAGTCTGAGTCACATAACCCCATATCCTCCAAAGCCTCTGTGCACTTAATTCCCACCTAGATCAACAGATCTGAGGAAAAGAGGTGAGAAGAAGTATCTAAGTAGAAGGTATTTGCCTAATTAGCTTGAGCAATCTGAACTACAGCATCTTTGTTCCTCAGTTCCCATCTGCAAAATGGAGATAAGAATATATAGTCTGTTCTCACAAGGTGTAAAGGGCATCAATGTGTAAAAAGAACCTGGAAAGGGCAGGATGCAGAGGCACTGGGTTTCTAGCAAGAAGCGTCCACACCTGTTTTGCACATTTGAGGGCATCTCCTCGCTTACCCTCAGACTGACAGTGCAGCCACCTGTGCCTGGCAAGCCCCAAAATTTCACCATTTCCCAGCAACTTGAAAGCCACTGCCACTGAAACGTCACTATCCAGAGCTGAAGTGTCCTTGTTAAATACATTTAAGTACAAAGATACGCTGGAGAAAAAAAAAATAATCTTGCAGCGACGTTAAATATAAATTCCCTGAAATACCGAGGCTGACTAGGAGTCACTCACGTGGGCATTTCTATAAAGGACTGCACCACTCACTGCTTCTTGAACAGGGAATGATAAATTTAAGGAGTTGAATGAGTGGGGTATGGATAAAACCAATAATGAAAAAAACATTTTCAAAGCCAGTGCTCAGAGAAACAATATATTTGCTCCTTTGCAAGAGCAGAGCAATCAGTCAGTCAAGCAACTGGAGCTAGGATTCGTAATCTTGGTACATTTATCTGACAGCAGAAATCATATTTCCTGCTTTTTCCCCGTGAAGAAGGCAGGATAGTCTAATATAAGACTGAAATGCTAAATAGTATTGCCTGCACTGTCCATTATCAAAGTGTAATAGATTGCACTGATGCAGCAGCAAGACTGTGCCTCCAGCAGCTTATTTTTCATCTTTTCCCATCTTTACTAAGGATAAGGATACTTTGCACTTCTCTCCAAGCTTCAAGAAACATTAACCAACACTAGCTGAGGTTTTGCACTCCTGTGAGATACCATGAGTTGTATTTTTTTGGATGAAAACCAGAACTCACTGGACAGGTAGAGAGGCAGTAACAGATAAGACTGAAAATTTCCAGTCATTTCTTCTGAGCTGCCCTCCCGTTAGTTTTTTTTTTTCCTGTCCCAAGTGGCAGGTACAACATTGCCAGGGAAAGCAATGTAGCTTTTGGTAGAAACTTCCAAAGCACTTCAGTGATGTGGGGCATCTGCACCGCACTGGGGAGCCTGGTGCCTGGAACCCTCTGGCTCTCTGGGCCCCAACCAGTCCATCCATGTGGGCAGAGCAGGGATGTCCTTCCCATTCAGGTCCTTGCCCCTCAGATTGTTTTAGTAATTTGGGTACAGCATGGTACAAGCCCAGACAGGCTGCTCCCATTTCAGAGATAACGATTCCCAGCCCCTCATTTTCGCAGTGTGGACGCGTCCTCAAAGCTTAATTCCTACTGAAAGTCACCTGAATTTTCACTCCTAAATCTCTCTTGAGAACTGTTGTTTCTGTCTCTTTTTTAAAGATCACCCTTTTGTCTCTTCTCCTGCTTTCCTTTTCATCTTAATTGCTATGACCCAAATTGACCTAAAACTAAAGTCTCTGTATACTAATGTCTTGAAGCACCTCAGGCTATGGATGTCTACCTTGGAAGAAACCTTTTAAAACTTCAAGTGCCTTCCAAAGCATCTCAAGCTAACCACTCACAAAATGAAGCATCAACCACCAACAGTTGCCTTATAAAAGGTTGGACTGAGACAGCCATGATCCCTAATGAAAAAATCCCAGGACATGGTAGATAGGATCAGTTTAGTCTTGAGTTTTGAAGCTGAAATTAATTCCCAAAAGGCGGCATAAGTGGCAGAAAGAAAAGGGTTTTTTTTAAATCTTGTTCAGCAGTAACAAGCTATGGGCATACGGGGAATGTAAAAGGAGGAAAAAGCTGCTTCTGATGGTCTTTATCTGGATTTAATTCTTACAATATTAGGTTGGATTCATCATATAAAAGGCCTTACGAAAAATTCAAAGAAGATATTGTTGTCAATATACTGGTATTCGAAGAAGACAGAACCAGATTTCTTCAGGTGCACAGCATAGATGAGAGAAACTGTACAATCATCCCTGTTCGACTCGATGTAATTCCCTCGAGGTGTCCACGAAGAGCTGATGAACATAAACAAAACAAGCCTCAGCTGAGATCAGAGACACTGAGGAGACTTTTCTTACACTACTCTTCAAAAACATGTTACTTAATAAAGAACCCAGAATCCCACAATAGCTAACTGCAGTGAATTTATAAATTTATTACTGGAATCCCATTTATTTTTCATGTAAATATAATACTTTTCATTAAAAATATGCATGGGAAAAGGTATGGTGCCAGAAATTTAGAACCCAGCCTACATAGGAATGGTTAATTATCCATAGGCCCAGCATACTTTCAATTATACTCAGAAACAGCCTTCTGCAACCACCATGTGTCTCTAAATAGGCTGTGAAAGTACCTTTTAGCCACATTTTAGCCACCATGACCCTGGAGCTTTCCAGTTACAACTAAGAGCAGCTCCAGGCTGGTCTTAGACTCACTAGCTGCTGATGAGACTGAGGAGACCATGATGACAGCAAACATATTGCTAAAAATTTCACTTTCCAGCCACTGCTGTTGGCCATTACTGGGGTTGGTCACCCTCCATCGAGCTCGGGTGAGTCATTAAGCTGGGTTGGACTGGATGATCCTGAGGGTCTCTTCCAACCAAATCGATTCTACGATTCTATGATTTGTGCTGTTGAGCTGTCTCAGTTTCACCCATGGCTGCGTAACACAGATGCAAACAGAACTTCTTACTTGTTGCAGCTGTCGGCTTTATTCTCAGCCGAGCCAACCGCCGTGTCCATGAAAGTCGCCACGTTGGAGAATCCTGCTGGCAGCTCATCCCACTCATCAAACTTGATCCCGCTGCCCAGCGAGTAGGTCCCTTCTGCACATTTGCTGCACACCTGGTTCTTCATCTCCAGGTACTCGCCAGAGGCACAGGAGAAAGCTGGGGAGACAATAATTTCCAACATATGAATGGGGAAGTTAATCCCAATTAATTTCCATTAATTTTCTGCTGCTTAATTAATTAAGAGTAAACTGTAACTAAAGAGAATGAAACAGGAACACCCCATCCCCAGGAACACAAAAGCTGAACTATCAACTTTGGCTACAAAATTGAGATGCTCCCCAGAGCCCGTTTTTTCCCTGACGCAGCAGCACTGAAACCAAATCTCAGATGATGGCTCTTGATTTGCAGCTTGACTCTGTCGGCAAAACAAGATTTTAGAAACAAAATCTCTACCCAGAATAGATCCAAAAGCAATTCATGAGACTGAGGGTTTGTAATCCAGTTCTCCTCACCCATGCTCACCCACCTGTCATACTTTGAACTCAATTAAAATCACCAGCACCTGAGAGCCAGAGTAGACTCGTATCACCCACCTGTACAGTAGCCAAGAAGGGTGTATGGCAGCACACAGACTGTAAAATAGTACTACAAGCCTCAGCTGAGAGTTGCAGACCTAATCCAAGGCTCTCCCCACATTTCTCCTCCCATGGGCTGCCTACAAAGCATTGAACATCTTGCCTGATAGAGCAGGTGGCCTTGGAAAAGATCACTAACAGGCCTGTGTCTTGCAAACGGCGTGATACTAGCATGCTGAGAAAATAAACACTGGTTGCCAGTACAGCAAAGACAGTAATAGCACATGTAACTAGGGGGAGTATAATTTAGAAGGAATGTCCACAAAGTGTTTTTACTGATGTCTCTAAAATTACTTGCTCCAAGTAACTACGCACCCCATGTTCCAGTCCGATCACATCTCTACCTGCCAAGGGAAGAATATTCTCATTATATAGAGCAAACCTGGACAGCGGCTGAAGTCCTGTGTGACCACGGAGACCCATGTCTGTGCCAGGAATCGTAACTCATGCCCAGATGCTCTTTGCAACAGCAAACCATCCTGCTTTCACAGAACCACAGAATCACAGACTGGCTGGGGTTGGAAGGGACCTCTGGAGATCACCCAGTCCAACCCACCCACTAAAGTAGGTTCACCAGAGCAGATCACACAGGAAGGTGTCCAGGTGGGTTTGAATGTCTGCAGAGAAGGAGACTCCACAACCTCTCTGGGCAGCCTGGTCCAGGGCTCTGGCACCTCAAAGTGAAGAAGTTTTCCCCAGCCCCATGCTGCACCACGTCCTCTCTGAGACTGAACATCCTGGATGGAAAACAAATGAGTGCTTTCTGCAGAACACAGTATTTCCTATGTTGCTCACAGATTTTTAAACTTAACTGTGCCAGTTTAGCCAAAATAGGATTCAGAGCAATGCAGACAACTCGCATACCAAGAGATGGTGGGACTTTTTTACTGTTTCACGCATGCCACATTGTGCAACGACAGATATTTCATACACTTGCTTTAAGAGACATAAATTCATAGTCTGACAGTAGGACGAGACCAGACTGACAGCCAAAGTGGTGAAACTGGCCCAAAACAACTGATGTCGGCTGAAATCCCAGCATATGCAGTTTCATAGATGTGCTGATAGTTATCTAACTGCAGGAAAACTTGTTTGGCTGTAAGTACTTTGATGAAGTCATGACTGAGTAACTTTAATCTCCATCCGAATCCAACTGCAGTGCAGGTTCTCACTTCTGTGCTGGCTCTTGCAGTATTTTCTTGTGTAATTACCCTTGATGGAATCCAGATAAAAGCTCCATTTTGACGAAAAGATCTGCCAAAGGGTCATTTTTCCCTCTTGGTCATATCAACATACTCTGAATTCGAACAAGTGGACTTCAAGCCAACAAATCTGTTTTTCTAACCCCATCACTCGCTGGTGATGGATCAGGATGGAAAGCGGGCAGGAGCCTCGCAGGGACAGGTGCTGGGGTGGGGATATCAATGGATTTCTGTGAAAGACTGACAGACAGGAAAATAATCCACCCTCAGAGGGGGAAAGTGGTTTTCTGTAGGCAGTGGCAGATGACGGGGTGGTAGGGCCAACATCCCATTTGGCTACATCTGCAACCTCGGCTCAAGCCACAGGATGCACGTGCCGCTGGGGTCAGAAGCCCAGCTTTCTTCAGAGACCCAGAGAAAAACAGCGAGCACTTCCCCGTGTGTCCCAGCTGGGACCAGACATTGTAAAGCTTTTCACCTTAAATACACGAAGGTGTCCTGACTCACTGCTTTAGCATTATTAATAAATCCTGCTTTATTTTTTCCTTTTGAAGAGTGCACAGGGAAGCCATCAGGAAGGGAAGTGAAAAAATATCTCTCTCGTGATATATTCAAATTCTTTAACAGTTTCAACATTTTTTAAAGAAAGTTCAATAGCAAGAAATGGAGAGCGCTGCTTAACCACATGTTCCAGATTTGTGAGTTTCAAATAAGGAGTCAGTAACTGCGAGAGATTCGTGACATGATGAAGATGCAGAAGGCAGCAGAGCCTCCTCTTCAATTCCAGTGAGGTTGAGCAGAGATTATTGCTTTAACTGTACTAATATGTTTTAACTCCTTGCAGCCTGATCATTTTAGAGAAAAAAGAAAAAAAAGACATAAGAGATCAGGCAGGCTGCTGCACAGGACGCTGACATCCATCTCTCACCTTCCAGGAGAGAGATGAGCCTTTTTCTTATTTAAGTGGGAATTGCCTTCTTTCTCTTTTCTAAGAATCGTATTTCAAAGGCTGAAGCATTTCCCGTCAAAACACATGCGTCTGCAAGCAAACAAGATCTCAGCATGCCAGCTGCTTGCCAGGTTCAATTTGGGGCTGAACGTGGCTAATGGCAACATGAACCACATTCGACATTGGAACAGATGCACCGTTTGGTCTCGTTCCAGGCACTCGGGAGCAGCTGGAGGGCAATGGGGAGGAAACACAGCGTGTGACAAGCACCGAGGTGGTCTCATCTCCTAGAGTCACATAACTTGCTCCTCCAGAAAGGGGGAGACCAAAAGCTTCTTTAATCTAAGCAGCATCAATTTTGGAGTCTGTCCCAGCTGGAGCTGGGCAGGCTGTGGCTGTGCCCAGAGGGACCCTTCAGAGCAGATGTCCCCCACGATGGACCAGAAGGCACCTGCCTGGGGTGGGGACAGGGCACAGACAGATGATTTGTCCCAGGGCACTGGCACTTCACCTTATTTGTGGTTGCTCCATCTCACTTATACACAGCTGAGCACAGATCCAGGGCTGACCTTGTCTACAGAAACAGTTGACGCTATCACAGCACAGCCGTGTTCGTGGGGGTGACACACTCAAGATGCTGTCAACAGGAAGGACAGCATCACCACATGGGAGGTTAAGGTGCAATGTGAAGTTTCAGGAATCTAAATCATGTGTTTTAGTTGTGTGCTCTGGTTCATCCTCCACTAAACCCTTCCTCTTGCTTCAGGCTCCAGAGGGAAAATTAGTCTCCTACCTTAGAGGTAGACTTTGTGAACACCACCTGTCCCCAGCCCAAGAGGCTATTTGTTTAAGCATTTGATACTTGCTTTTCAGAGAAAACACCTCTATCGAATAACTCCTCACATGTCTAACCTGTTTCAGAAAACGGAATAAAGTCTGTTAAATCACATAAGCAATTCTGAAACTTTCCCAGAATCGACACTATTGATCCTGTTTGGACATTACTATTCCTCTCCCTCTCCAGCTCCATATTTTCCTATTACACCTTTTGAATATCAGTTTGGGTGCTACACACCAACTTACACAGAACCACGCGCATTGTGACGACTGAATTTGATCTTCTTTCTTTCTGTGAAAAAACCTGTGAAATGCTTTAAAAAGTTTCATGACCTGGAAGAACATTTTCAGAGGCAGTTGGAAACAGCCCAACATGCTGTGGTGCTGGATACACTGATGTCTTCATTAGCTCCAGTGAAGCTGATGCAATTATTGGTGATTTGCAGCTGTAGCTTTCTTAAAATAAATACAGAAGGAAAAAAAAAATGTTGTGGTTTGTACAGGTGACTGGTCTTGGTCACAAAAGATGTTGTAAAGTACCATTAGACAGACACTGCCACAGGCAGCCACACGTATTCATACATGCAGGCAATAAACCTGACACAAGATTCTATTCATAAAAAATTAACAAGAGCTACAGTACTAATTCCCACCGAAACCATTGTAAAAGTCTTGTCAAACAGACCTCATTTCATTCTTTAAAAGGATTACAAGTCGCTTGATAAAGGTGACTGAGCGGATGTAATAGACTTAGGGTTTCTAATACAGTTGACTTAGTTTTGCTCGTCACCCTGATGAAGGTAGCACCACACAATCCCAGTAAGGTACATCTTAAATGGATTAAGGATCACCTGAGCAACAGGTCTCAAGACAGGGCTGTCAGTGGGACACCATCACTGAGCAGGGAGGAAGGGGCCAGTTCTGCCAGCCCCAGGACTGAGTCCACATTTTTATCAATGATCTGCAGGCTAACAGAAAAAAAATTGTAATAAAATTGGTTGGTGAGAGACTGATAGAGTGATAAACCCTGAAGTAACACGGGCGACTCGGATCTGTTAGCAAGCCTGAGCCCACTCAAAGTCTGCAGAAGGCAGAAATGTATCCTGGAGAAGAGACAGCCTGAATGTCTTTTCATCAAGACATGCAAAAAGGTGTTAACAAGATCTGCAGATATATTTAGAGTGTATTGCAGGCAAGTGGATTGTTCTAACCCTGAATATAGTTGTGATTCAGCATTTTAAGAGGTTAATGCAAAAGAAAAGGACTTCAAGTGCTTTTAAAATTAGGGGTAATCTCTTGCAGACAGAGATCTGAAGTGCTTAGTCTTTTTAGTTTATCAAAAGAAGATTGAGAGTCAACTTGATTCACATATAAGTATCTCCAGGAGGAGAAAACACAGGATCACACTGGACTTTTTAATCAAGAAGAGAACTGCGTAAGAAGAACCACTTTCTGGAAACTGAACCCAGATAAATTCCAATTAGACATAATGCACATATTTCTAATAGAAAGAACGACTAATTGCTGGAACAATCTGTCATGGCATGTGATGGACCACTTTGTCTCTCCAGTGCTTCATACCATAACTGGACACCATATGATGGTGTTATCTCACCTTTGTATCAATTTCCTTCTTTATATTCAATCTTAGAGGTCAAACTACCGAATCTAATTAACCTCTCTCCTCTTAAACTCTGTGAGTGGAGAGGGATGGTCTCCTACCTCCCTTCTAGGGCACACCACAGATGTGGGGCATCCTGAAGCAGAACCCGTTCCCATTGCGTAACCACTTCCAAGGAGTGTTTGCAACAGATTACTTTGCAGATCTGATTGCACTTTCCAATCACTTTGCAGACATGGAAACAGCTCCCCAGAGGGCAAAACAGACCATAAATTGGCTTGCCTCGTTTGCCCTTTGACTGCAAGGTTCCAGGGTCACGTTCTGGCTTTTAGTACAGCTGTGGCCCTCCCAGTGTTTTTGATGGACTGGCATCAATGTCAGTTGGCACATTTCTGTTCACTGATCCTAACAACCGCACATTGCTTAATTTTGTGATGTTGGCAGTCAGGACAGGCTTATCATGAATACACCTGGACTAACAGAGTAGATCCTCCAAGTATATTACTACTCAACTTCTTCTGAGGTATGGAACCTTCCTCTGGAGTGTTTTCTTACGTCAAATATCTCTCAGACACAGCCACCCTGTGAGAGGGATCAGAATATTTGTGATTTCACTCTAAGATCAGTCAAAGCTGCCTCAGTGCCCTGCACCAAACCCATAACATATTCAATCGCTTTCCTCCTTTATGCAGCCCTGGCTGCTCAGTCTCACACCTTCCCTCAGGTAGTTTCCTATCCCACATCACTTGGACCCACTACTTCTACCACAATTGGTCTTCTCAGCAGACATTTTTCTCCAGACATTTTTCACTTATGACACCTAGAACTATTTCAGCTCTTCTGTCCTATTCTGTTGCCACTGAGTATGTGCACATTCATGTGCATCCCTCTGTGTCCCTCTGGCTCTCAATACATTACAGTTTTAAAAAAGACACGGGACTGGGTTTTGCCAGATTATAACATCATTAGAAGGGGCTAGCAATGGAGCAATTCTACCTAAATCACTGAAAAGACACAAGAAAAATAATCTCAGACACTGGCTTTCCATCTCTCTCCATTCACTTCCTACGTTGTTCATCCGGAGCCCCACTGCCTGGGATGCAGGTGAGACGTTGCCATCTCCTGCAGGCAGGGTCTGGGCTGAATTGTCTCAGCCTCCCATGGGCAGAGGTGAAAACTGCAGCTCAGAAAGGAAATATGAAGTGGGCAGCATCCCATAGTTGTCCCTCTGAGCAGCTTCAGGGTTCAACAGACACATGCCACAAACCTGGAGGGGAAGATGTGGCCAAAAACAAGTACATAGAGTTCAGTGATACCCTGGGACGTCGGGGTCCACACAACATGGAGCCAAGGACCAACCAAAATACAGGATGAGGAGCAAAAAAGAAAGACAAAGGACGGGAGGAAATAATTGCTTCATTATTGATGTTTCCTATAATTTCAGTCAGCTTCAGAAGGTCTTCCGTGAATAATTTATACAAGGCTTCTCCAATAGACTGTGAATAATTGATGTTCGTTTTCTTCACTCATTATATCCCAATGTGTTACCAGGAACCAGACTGAATCTTAATTTAAGAAAAAAGTCTGTCAAGGCCGTTTACGCTTGAAATGCGATCACACTGAAAGCTGATGTAACTTGGGGAACAGCAAATAATTTTTCTTTTTATCCAAGAAATTACAAAAAAAGAGCAATGCTTTTTCCAGTTCACGTCTTTGACAGGAACATTTACCCCAGTTGGCCTAACATATAGGACAGTTTCATTATCATTTTTATACCATCATTTGGACTGAAAGGTGTGGTTTTGGAATGGGAATACTCAATAAATTCATGAAAGTGTGGCGTAGAGTGGAGGAAGACGGTCATCACCAAGAGGTTAGCAAGCACATTTGCTGCCAGGGTTGCAGCAAACACCCTAATGGTTCAGCACTGGAGATGGCATGAAAAATACCTTAAGGTGAGTAAGTATCTCTCCAGACCCCACTGACTCCATCAGGCTTATTTTGATTGCTCACCAACCAAAGTAGTTGGTGCAAATGGCTTCTGGTGCCATTCGAGATGTCCTCTGCACACACACACACACACAGTGATCGCTTCTCATCCCTCTACCAAGTCATTGTAAATCTCAAGGTCTTTCCAGCCGCTTTCCTGTTGAAAGAGAAATCAGTGACTCAGAGGAAGCTGCATTTAACTTATTTAATTACATGGTCTACACAAATAGGGTGAAAAAATCATCAAAAGATACTAAGGCCAACCTTTTTTTTGGAAGTCTCTATACACACATCAACATGCAGTTCTCAGTAACTCTCCTCTAGGAACTAAACTCTGTGGGTTCAGTGCAAGCTCTTTTGCTTTTTTAACTATTTACATAATAGAATCTTTGCTTCCAAAAGCCAACAATGGGACTTGTTCTGCAAAGACAATGTATTGCTCATGCACAGAGGACTAAATCTGGAAAAAATTACTTGTAAAACTGGGGTATCTCTCAGGGCATCAATACGCCTTAGGAAAACATCCAGATGGAAATGCTATGGCAAAATGTAGCCTTGAGCCTCAATTCAGGTGAGAAACCTAATGCCATCAATAGGACATATCCACCCAACTTGAGTTAGGAACATGCATTAGCAGAGATGCTCTAAGAAGAATAGAAATAAACATCTGCTTGAGCGCTTTGCTAAATCACAGCCTTTTAGTAGCAACTCTCAAACTGTGCCATGCACACTACTGCTGGCTAAGCATCTTTGCTATGTGACGGCCTTGCATTAATTCCTCAGCTCCACCGTGTTCCTCAGAGCAGCCTCTGCTGCTGTGTGTTAGTCCCCTCCCCAGGGTGCTCTAGTGGGAAAGCCTTGCCTTTTCCTTCCAGAAAAGACATTAAAACTTTCCTACGGATACAAAAGAGACTCAGATAAAATTGAGTTGCCCAGTCCTGTTGGCCATACAGACAAAAGTCCCCCTATAAAGATCAGGACTTTGAAATCTACTTCTTGCACATCTTGCTGTTCATGTCAGAGGTGGCTCGGGAGCCAAAGTTATGTTATGGTTTTCTCTGTCAGACATTTTTAATTGCTAGGTAATACATGACAAGCCAAGGGCCAAATCTGTAGCATATGAAGAAATTCTCAGATTCCCTGGATTTCATGCCCATTAAGAATCCACTTTTTTCATACTAAGGTTTGAGAGAGCAACCTTCCATATGCGACTCTTATATGTTGACAGTCAGTTTTGTGGGAGCCGTATAACTGTTCAACAGAGAGGGGAGAAGGGAAGGTGTTAGTCAAAATGAGGGAAGACATCAGCATATACCATTCGAGTGAGCAATCTCAAGGGTGGAAGAACAAAATGGAAGATCTTCTGAACACATTTTTTGAGCATTATCTCAAAATAGTACTTCCCTGCAGCTCAGGATACCCAAAAGCATCTGTCACCTTATGTGAGTATATCTATGTGCACGTCAGATCTAAATGACATGGTTAAACACCAGCAACCATTAATAGCTTGACCTCACTGTTTCCTCCAAGGTGAATACCCAAAAAAGCAATGTTTGAATGACAACAAAAATGAAAAAAATATTAGTACATCAAGGCTGATGAAGACATCCAGTGCTTTCAAGCCATGAGAAAAAACAAGAATGGACACATGTCTAGCCTTCAGAGCTATGCTGGTGTCACCATATTTCCTCTCTTCAGCTGAAACAAAGAAGTTCCAATCATTTCAAAGCCCATTAATGAGACCTGAAAATAACCCTCAGTGAATGTCAAATAAAAAAAAGGAAAAAAAAACCTTCTGATGATATGTTAGGATTCATGTTTGCTTCAAGAGGCTGTAACTCTGGACTCATTTAAGCCCTATGAAGAGTAGTTCTTACACGTATTCATTTATGAAGACAATGACACTGTGGTGTTAATACATTTTTTTGAATACATAATAAATTATTTTGAGATAACATAAATGTGACTGTTTAATAACTAACACCATTCTCATGGGAGTATTTGTATGTACATTCATATCCACACGTGTAATAACGTAAACATTAAAGAAACTACTAAAACTTATCATTGCTATTTTCAAGTCTTCACCAGCCAAATTGCAAAATTCTAAGTAAAACTCCAGAAGAATCAATTCTTTAGCACAAAGACTACACAGAATTTGCTTGAATACAAATCTAGTTGATAATGAACAGGTGTAAACTTTATGTCAGAAGGCCGTAACACAAGCACGCAGATTTTGCCAGATGTATAACATCGATTTTATATTATCCAACTACAGAGATAGGTATGCATATATATCATACGTTATAAAATTTCCAGATTCCCACTGACCTCAAAGGAATTAGGAGCAGACCCACTTCTTACCAGCTTGGGATACCCAGTCTTACCAGAGACTGAGAGAACACTAAACTCAAAACCCTCTATTTAAGTTTTCTTTTTACGGAAACAGTATGTAAAAACTCTTGTAGATCACTTAGATTACCTTAAAGTGTTATAAAACCTACGAGTCTTAAAAAAAAGATCATTTGCCCTAATTGTGTCTAAAGTGCACAGCAATTAGCAGGAAGATCCATATCTCCTCCTGTGGTATCCTAGGAGCAGATTACACAAGTTAGAATAAACTCAACAAACACAGCTCAGTAGCAATAAATCTGGACAAACTTCGTTCTTGGTAAAGTCCCCAGTAAAGTCCGTTGCCCCAGAAAAGCCCATTGTAATTAAGGACAGTCTATTTTCTGAAGTCAATGGAGCTTTTCACACGCTGACCTTTTGGCACACGCTCACAGGCCTCGCCTCAAAACTGAAGCACGTTTCTGATTTCAAAGAAGCTGCCCCGGCTTTAGTGGCACCAGGTAAAGGTGGAGTTTGCTAAGCAGAGCCATTGACAGCTCCACAGCACTGTACTTGGTCAGGTTCTTCCATATTTTCCAATATTTCTGTGTCTCCTTTCTTAAGAAATCTTGCTGATTCTAGCTGGTATTTAGATGCTGACTATAGCAGTGACCCTATCAGCACTTTTTCCCCTTGAACATGGCAAATTCAGCTCCTTTTGAAGTTGCACCATTATTCTCTCTACAGTTGCTTTATTATGCACATGGCACCGCTAAAATTAACAGATATTTATGAAATAAGGTGCAACCCATTCCTGTTTAGGATGGCAAAACCAACTCATGTTCTGTGGAATAAGATTAATATTAAAAAAATAATTAGAGGGCAAATGTGAACCTTTTAAGCCCTCTTTGGTCACAAACTCTGCTGAAAGGAGCTTATCAGTGCACCTGGGCACAGCAAGGGCACTCTCTGAACCAGATATTTGGGTTGTACTTGAGTAAAGTGAGACAAAAAAGGAAAGGAGACAAGGAAGGAAGGCAGCATCCAAATGCCGACTTTTAATTTGAGTGTAAAACATGCAGCAGATGGTCAGGCTGGTAGAAAAACCTGACTGTGGCCACTGAAACACACTGCAGTGTAGTGTCAATGGGAGCATCATGCCAAGTGCTGTTCCCACTGCCAGGCCCCCATTAGACACAACATACAGCCCCCACACCAAAACAGAGGGTTTTCAGAGATACCAGCGATATGGGGGTGCAGGCAAGGGCTTAGGTCCCAAAGTAAACTGCTCCCATTGACTGCCATAAATATTTTCTGTTTAAAAAGCCAGGCACACCACCCTGGTGGCAGTGATCCTTATCAGCTAAATTCCTTTCCTGCTACGAGATGCATGAGGAGATCATAGGGAGATCTGTTGTAATTAAAAATGAACCAAGACCAAATTAGTTAAGCACATTCAAGTTGCAATGCAGCGATTCAGAAGTCTGGGTTTTGCTGAGAGAGGATATCTGTCCATCACCCACCCAGCACAACGATACCTGCCTCCAAAAAGCTTCTGGGAAAATGCCTAGAGGGGACATCTTAAACATGAAGCAGAGAGCCACACAGAGTAGCATTAGGAGTCATAAATACTGCGCTTTTCCTGGCCAAGATCCTTGCTGCACTTTTAACATATCTCTTTGCTGGATTCCTTGCAATTGTCACATGCTGGTGTCAAAAATACAGCTCATCTCTGACCAAACGCAAGCACGAGAGGTGGCCGAGCAGTCTGGCGTGGCCATACCTTGAGGTTCTGCACCCAATGACAAAATGCAGGCTGACAGCTTGATGCGGGATCTGGAAGTGGCAATGGCCACAGCCTCAGAGGGCCAAGCAGATCGAGGTGGGAAAAAGAAATGAGGAAAGCGAAATATAGAAAGCGGAAAGTTGTCCCAGCTCATTGCAAGTGAGCTACTGTGCTGCAGAGCTGCTCCTGCACCTTCCCTCCCACTTCTGGGTCATTGCATGGCAGGGCCTCCTACAGCATCACAAGTATCTCCCATGTGAGGTTCCTTCTTTCTTCCTACTTCCCATCTGGATGGTAAAGGTGTTGTGCGGATGGTGGCAGGAGGGGAAGGTGGTCTCATCATGCTGCTCCGCACTTAGTGCAGAATAAAGTAAAAAAAAAAAAAAAAACAACCCAAAAAAAACCGTTAATCTAATACTCAGGTCATAAAGCAGCCAAAATACGACAGTCTTTTCTACGCTGAACCTCATGACTAATTCTCAGAGGACGCTGTCTTCTCTGCAGGTAAACTTTGCTGATTAAGATTTTGAAGGCCCGAACGGGATGAATCCTGGCACGTTTTGGAGCCTACAGCCGTTTCAGGAACGCTGGCAGTCGTTCTCAGTGGGTCACAGTCAGCTGTGCTTTGCAGGTCGGCGTGTGCTTCAAAACGCGCAGAGCACAGAGATACCCAACCTAATTTTAAATGGGTTCATTCGAACGAAAAGCCATAAAACACAACATCCTGAAAACGAGCACATCTCGGGACACCGACTAAGCGCCAGTGCCACAGTTAGACTGTTCCAGATACGTGAAGCACCTGAGCTGGTACATTTTTAGCAGTCTCAAGTGTCTTTCCACTCCACTGGAGACCACAGACTAGACATATTTACAGAGATGATTGGAGACATTTAACACATTGTTATACTGTCTTTCAAATTCCTAGCTCAGGGACAATTTAAAAAGAATGACTGCTGAGCATTTGGAAGTGGGAGAGGTTGGCACAGTGTTCTCGGGATCCAAAATTAATGAGAGCCTGCAAGTCACTTCTGTTTTCAGGGAGCAGTAAAGATCAATAGCAGATATTCTCAAGCAGCAGGCATTTCTGAATAGATGAAAACAACTGAAAGTGAAGTGAGCAGTGGTGGCAGATGTATTCCAAAAAAACACACGTTTTCACCCAGATTCCTCCATACCAAATGTCCTAACTGCCGCCAAGGACCACTGAGGGCTCTGCCAACCTCAAGGAGACAAAAAAAAAAGCCCTAAGAACTCATGCTGCTATACAACTGAAACCCTGTTTTAAGAGGAGAGACATAGTTGGCTCAGATATATCTCAGGACTAGTAGATAACAACCAAAACTTCTGAAGATAACAGTCCTGCCTGTGGTTATTGTACTGCGGTCCCCAGCTTTGCAGCTTGAAGGACTGAAAGAGACACTTAAGGGAGTCCAAGACTCTACCAATCATCAGGATGAGCCCTAGTGTCAGGATGCTCTGGTGTAGGGTAGGATCTACAAGATGTAGTAGAATCTGAGTAACTGTATAGAACGACCAGAAAGACTCATCACTCATCTCAAAGGATATGCCATACTTAACGGTATTTCCTGATATGCCTCAAGATAAAATAACTCTAGACATAAGGGAAAAGGAAGGCATCCCATGGAATCATTAATCACTTGGTGAGACGTGTTTGCAGCCCCTGGCCAAGCCTGTAGCACAACTCTCACTCTATATATATATATCCACTGAGAACATATGTTGTAGCAGCCCCAAACACAAAAACTTTCATTTTCCTGAGGCTATAGCAATTTGTGCTTTTTAGTATAAGACATCCTTGGTCCAGCTCCTGTGTTGTCAGATGAGACAGAAGCCAACAGCTCAGAGAAGACAAGTCAGTGAGGAAATGCCTATCTGGCAACCTTTTCAGTACAACTCACCATCAACAACAGTTTGCATTCCTATTGTGCAAACTCTGAGGAGCTGGAGGGCACATAATTTTCAGAAGCTGCCTCTCCCAGTATATCCTACCCATTGCAGAACGGGCTGTCAGCCAAACTCTATGCTGATTCAGATATTTTGCAGTAAAAGCCACCACGTTAGCCAAGCTGAATGGGAGGGATGTTCCCTACACATTCCTGCAGCGATTGACTGCTGTTGACAGATTCATGTTTGCAGCCTGAAAGATTAGTTGTTCTTAAAGCAAAAGGTGAAAGACTACGAGACAAGAAACCTAAAATGACTTTTGCCATCGGAATACAGCCAGACATCTCCTGAAGCCGGATAACCTACTGCAGACACACACAAAAAAAGACAGAACTACATCAACACCGCTGCACTCCTGAGACCCCAGAGAGATGAAATCTGAAGGGCTCAGTAAAAAAAGTCAAATATCCAATTGCTTCTCAAACCAGCTGAACTGTCATGGGACTTAACAGCAACACAAGGAGGAGAAGCATCAACTGAGATGAGTTTTCCAGTGTATTTAACAGAATCTTCTACTTTGCTATATAATGTCGCAGACAATTGACTGGGCAAAATTTTCCCCTTGTCTAGCAGGGGGCCAGATATAGAGAAGCCAGAGATTAACCTATTGTTATGAAACAGTTGAATTTTCATTGAAATTGATTTAAGACCAAAAAGACATGCAAATAAGAGGAGAAGAATAGGGAAGTGCACCATTTGTTGAAATCTGTGGCAATAAGTCGAGGACAGTGCAACATTGCTGAACCTTAAACCATTTATCACAAGGTTTAAGAAGAAATAGTGAAGAAATGAGTTAAGCCTGTGTGCTCTGGAGTACACCAGAAGTGGTTGTGCAGCAGAAGGGAAAATACTATGTGCTCCTTTATAGTGCAGCCAGCAAAAAGTAACAGGCTTGAAGTACAACAAGGGAGATTCAACAGCAGAAAAAGCTGTAACAGGAGGGAAAATGAACAGAACAAAATAGATGAGCAAATATCCGGGGAACCTGTGGGCTCTTCATCACCGGAGGTCTCTGAAAACAATACAGCCAAGCACAAGCCATGAATGACAGTGTCATTGCTACTGTAGCTATTTGGGCTGGGGGGTGAATTATGGGATCACCTGGGGTGCTTCCCAGCTCAATATTTCTGTAATTAAAAAACACATCCTAAGGATATACAGAGATGCCACACTTAAAACCTTAGAAACTAAACCCAACTGCCAGGAATGACACGGATAGCTTTATAAATGATGCTTGCAAGCAATAAGATGTCTTCCAGTGGTCAACACTGCTACAGAAAACATTTATACGCCTTACACTGGAACATATGCTGTAAAGAAATGAACAAGAAACCTTTACAGGAGGAGAGTCAGAAGTGAATAAAATCTCACCATTCCTACAGTACAACTGAAAGGATGTTGCCATTGTTCATCCACTTGTCAGATACAATAATTTATACCCTTGTACAAACTATTGAGAAAGTAAAGCACTTCTAGGATCTTTTGTGAAGAGAATTGCTAGAGCAAGGAAGTACAATGGGAACGGGCATTCAGCTTGGGAAGCTACAAAACAGTGAGGGAATAGATCAAAAGTGCTTGCAGAACAGCAGTTCACTTATGTCCCCAGATACAAAGAAGTGTTTTAACAGTAAAAAAAATGCAGGACTACATGATATGAGAACACTCCAAGTTGTTTAAAATAAATACATAAATAAATAAAATGCAAAAGCTTCATTATGAAAATAACTCAGGTAAATAAGATATTTGCCACTACTTATGCATTCAGCTTATTAATTAGCTAAATAATGCAGGTAATGAGAATGTGGACACTATGCAAATATAATTTGGTGACTCCTGGTCACCATTTTGTCCAATACAGCTACGATCAAACTGGAGAACTGCAGAACTTAAGAGTATGGCAGCTCAAGACAAGCAACCACATCTTTTCAAGTGGTGTTCTAAGAGATGTGGCTTGTCTACGAATTAGACCTGTAGCAGATATTGCGTTCTACAACTACACTGCAAAGACAATCCCTGCTCCACAGACCCAGGAGAACAGAAGAAGGATTGGAGGGGACAGACTAAGCCAGGGATGCTCAGGACATCAGAGACAGAGCTAAAAAGCCCCACAAGGGTAAATAGCACAAACAGCCAACAGCGGTCTGTAAAATGAAAAACGCCAACATACTGCATTCTTTCCCTTTCACCGGGTCGGGTAATCCAGAGCACTCCACCGCTGGATTCGGGACAGCCACCCTCCATCTAGAGCCACTGCTGTCGCATTCGGTGTACTCGAAGTGGTAATCTGTCTGCAAGCAATCACAAAGAGTTTCAGTTTCATCATAACATTTGCATATTAAGCTTATTAATCAAGACTGGGATTAGCAAACTCGGTTATAATTAAACCAGGAAGGAAGTAACTGGAGTGGAACATACTGTGCAGCACTCTCACTGCTTTGATGATCACCGTGTATCATTACAGAGCAAGCCCAAAGCACATCGGACACTGTGCAGAACAAATGTTAAAGCAGAGGGTGGGATTTGCAAAAGCGCTTGAGGGACAGGACACAGATTCCACTAGAATTTTTTTCCCAGTCTCGTAGCGCAGGATTGATTCCAAACTTCTGGCCATCATGGTATGTGATCTACAGTAGCCAGCCAGGCTTCCTCTTTGGTCAACAGAGCGAGACGTACCCAGAGCACAAGTCATCCCATGTTAGGCTGGATATCTAAGATGGACGGGATGAATCACCTTTTGCAAGTGCCTTCCCCTCTTCACCGATTTCAGAGGAAGCCCAGAGAAACTAGGGGACATAAACCCAGTATTGGGATACCTCTGAAAATGCCATCCAGGTTCAACTCTGAGGAGAGCCTCAAGGTACGATGTGAGGGAAGATCATCCCCATGGTCTCTGTGACCAAGATAAACCCTGAGCAGTCTAATTGAAAAGCTATAGACTTCCTAGCACTAGCTAGAAGAGAATATTAGCTAGTTATCTTATTAATAATATTGATTCAGATCCTAAATACAGTCTAGACTCATGTCTACTCACATTTTTAGTTTTGTCTTCGTAGCTTTATTTCCAAATTCATGGCCCAGAATTTTACTACTTAAATAAACCCCAGCAACATCTCATTTTAGAATTGGTTTGGTGTCAAAAGAGAGTTTGGATGAAGCTGGCAGAATTGTTGCATACTTTGCTTCAAAGGGAACAGACCTATATTAAAATGACACATCCTGGCAAGCTCCATGAGATGGCTCCACAGGAGCAAGGCCACCTCCAGCTCCCTTTGCAGTCAACAGAGGGAAAGCGTTGGCCACATGCTTATTTTAGACACCTGCTGCAGAGTGGCTAAGGAGATAATACACAGCCTAGAAGTGTCTCTTTCTCTCCACTGGCTACAGAGGGAGACCAGCTACTTGGTTTGGATGGAGACTTTACCATTCCCTCAGGGGAACCCCACCTCTGACACCGCACAGCCCTGTGTGGCCCATAGAAATAACACACAAAACCACTGGACTGAGGAAAATGGGACCAGAGCTTTAGCCACAGGCTCAAGATTTACGCTGCTTTAGGGCGGACCGGTGTGGTGGATTCATAAAATGTGTTGGTTCCTTTCAATCTCGCCGGCTTGTCCTGGCAGGACTGGACATAAACTGAAGTGGGGAAAGGCAATAGTCATGTCCACCGCCCAAGGGACAAGGAGAAGAGCTCCTTAGCTGGCATAGCTCACCCATGAGGCAGCATAAATCTGCCTTCCTGAAGATCTGTGCCACCACAACCGCAGACATCCGTCCCTAAGCTACGGTCCCTGAGGAGGAGGTACTCTGTGCACACAAGGATTATTTTGGGGGAGATCTTTTCCTGCTCCTTCTATAACCCCTTGCAGTGCCAACATCCTACATGATGGAGCAGAGCAGGGGGAATCAGGTGGAAAAAGGTCGGTCCGTGCTGGCTTTGGTATAGATTAGTCAATCCTTGCAAATATTCAGCTGGCTCACAAGAAGACTTGCAATTCTGCTCATTTACTTATAGAAAAACAAACAACACTGGGTTTAATACTTTTCTTACTGTTACCATAGCTCTCCAGAGATATTCAGCTGTGAATAAAGTTCTATCTAAACATCATTAAAGCCTTTGGTATTTTGCTTCCAAGTGCAAATAATATTCTGATTTCTCTGGAATTAATATTTTCATGGTTCAATAAATGTCTTTGTGGCTCAGCCTGTGGTTTACAAACTTAACTAAGAGCACAGCAGAAAGAAAAACTATGTGTCTCAAAAATAAATCAAAGTATAAGATACTATCAAACCCAGAGCTACATATGAAATATGATATACCACATTCTCAACTCTATGAATATACTCAATTAAAATACACATTTTCCCTCTTTCATTATACGATCTTCAACAAACAGAAAAAAAAAACAGTCCTTAAACATCTTCATGTGAAATCTGTCTATAAGACAACCAGAATATATAAATAACATATCTGTAATAGATCCACCTCATAGTTCATATAACGTAAGAAAAAATGATCTATTAAGTTAAATATGCAAGGCTGGAGTGAAGTAAAGAAAAGGATATTGAAAGTCTCTGAATCTGACTCATTTTCAGATCTCATTTCTGTTTCATATCAGGCCAAAACAATTATAGAGAGCAGTTTGGTACCAACAATCCAGGTCATTCTCACGGCCTCCCACCCTCTCAAAATCCACTTCAAGGGATGTCGAGCCAGCAACCCCTCTGCAGCCATGGAGGGGCCAAGGGGTCCCAGAAGTGGTGCAGCTGGCAGGGACACCCCAAGCCGTGCAGAAACGGCCCCTCTAATGGTGAATGACTGTCAGCTATCACTGGAGATTAAAAAGTCAGGACAGTAACTAAAATCACAAAGAAAAAAAAGGGTTTCTGCTCACATTCCACATTCAGGCAGAACAGTCAGGTCTCCATCCTTCCTCTTTGATCTCTTCACGGAAATGTCTCCAACTTTAATGAGCCAGATGAGGTTTCCGGGGGAGAGGGACCCACCAAATGTCCTTCCCTGAGCACCCATCCCCATGTCCACCAAGGAGCCTCCAGCCTCACTAGGAAGGCTGTACAGCAGAACTAAGTTCTTACGTGGTCTCTTTCCATTGCTTTTTCCTCTACCATGATCAGTTCTCTTATAAGAGAGGGGGATTATTTTAGTTTGTTTTCTGTCTGACTTCCAGCTCAGCTTTATGTCTAAAAACTACTCTATGGACCTGCTTGTTCCTCTGGTAACTGACTGTAATAAACACTCTGCAAATTAATTTCTGCCCTTGGTCACACCCACACCGCTCCAAAATCCATTCCAGCTACCATCTTCCACCTTACGCTACAGTTCTCCCTAGAAACAACCACTGAGGGTACAGCTGCATCTCTTGTTTAAAACCAGAATATATCTGCATTGCATCACAGACATGACAGCAGCTCATAACTTCGGCTGCACCACTTGCCAGCTTTAAATTAACTACCCTGGCTACCTATAGCAGGTGAATATAAATGCATATATCTTTGATTCAGCTAAATTATCCAGCATCTCAAGCTGATTTAGCAGCCATGGTGGTGCCACCCTCAGCAGCCAGCATAGCTCAGGTCAAGTTGGAAGCAGCCTCGACTGCAGCACTGACACACATGATGTATGCAGGCACTGGAAACCGCCCATTAATGCTGGCTTACCGGGCTCAGCGCTTCTAATCTGCCTCGGCAATTTGAACTTCCAAATATAGACGGCTGACAGGAGCCTCCTCAGCACCATGGGATGCTTACAACACCTTTGCATCTCGCTGAAAAGTGCCCTTCCATCATGCTGGGATTTCTTCTCCTTCCTGATGGAGAAATTTCTTCACCCACCCGTTCTCTGAAACGAATTTCATGGCAAACCCATTGCCAGATGTTATCTGTTGCCAGCTATTACTCTGTTTTTGCCTTCAGTGTTTTTTCCCCACTATCATCCAGACATATAGTATCTTTAAATTTGGCCATGGGCCTATTTTCATTTTAACTGTAATTCTGACTCTGTTTTATTACTTTTCTGGGCTTGGCCCTAATGTTCTAAACATGTCCCTCCCCCAGTTCAGCTGTTATTTCCTATAACATTTCCTATTTTATTGCTCATAATTCCTAGGCTTTGGCAAAACTGCTTTGAGTTTCAGACTCAAAGAGCAGGTTTCCATAGGAAAGCGTCTCTCAGGAAAAAAATGAACACCACAACATATAGGGTTAAGCTTAAAATAAAAGCAATTTTCTAAATGGAAAATTGATGCTGTTCCAAGAAGCTGCTCAGAATCAATGTGTAGTCCTCAGCGTTAAATTTCAAATGAAAGGTTAATAGTAACCTGAAAAATGTCACTAAAAATAGGCAAGTGCATTTGTTTTACCCTACAATGAATCTTGCATTATTCTTCTTGGAGAATTAGTGAAATCATATCTGCAGTACCACGCAAAGCTGTTATAGGAAACTCTCTGACGTACGTAAGCTCTCTTTGAAGGACACTGTGTACAAAAAGACGCCCTCATGCATGCACACGATGTCAAAGAGCTGGTGCACTGGTCACAGCTCTGCCAGCGGGAGAAAAAAACAACAGAATCTGTCCAACATCCTGTGTTCAAAAAGGATCGATATGGGATCGATGGCGTGGGCCTGCCACCCTGTGCAAAACTCCAGCAGACATGTCCTGACTCCGTGGTGGCGCCTCCTGCTGCGCAGGCCTTCCCCAGCTCCCAGACCACCATGAGCTGGCTGAGTGACCATTCAGTGAGGCCTGTCTCCTTCAGTGGCTCCTCCAACTCCATTGCCCCTCTTCTCTTGGCTTGATTTCAAGCGGCACCAAGTGGTCCTCCTTGCCCAGGTACCCGGACCCAGCGCATGTAGTGTTAGATGTCTCCAGTGCAGACTCCTACATCTGAGATAGTCACCTCATGGCCCTTTACAACAGTTGACAGACACAGGGCACAGCTCCTCTCGAATTAAATGTTCATCTCGGGGCTTTTCTGAAACTCTAGAAGTATCAGTTTCCTCTCCATTGGCTGAGAGCTTTCTCATGGGCAGCTCCCTGTAGAACTGAGCTATCTCCGTGACAAAGATCAACACCCACTTCAATGCCTTTCCTACTTTTCTCCACCAATCTTTTCATTCCCTCCTTTCACCTAGATGGGAGGTGCCCTGTAGCCCTTCCCACTCAACTAGAACTGAAGGGCAGAGAGGTCACACGTCCTTCACCCAATTCCCAAGGGTTGATCTGGGCAGAAAACAAAAGATGAAGTCCAGGAGCAATAAACATTTGCCATATCTGTTATGAAATACAATAGAAGAGTCTCTTTCAATTTAACAGCTTGCTCTGCTCATGTTGTTTTCCAAACAAAGACATCGCTGAAGAAATAAAAGAAAAAAAGTTGACCCTACCTTCCACAACATTACTAAACAACAACTCTCAAGAGGTCCGTCACTTATTCCTTCCCTGAACTCGCGCTGCTTGTTCCACTGATACTTTTGCTTAACCCGATTTACTGCACACAATGCTATTAAAAGATATTGTTTGCCAAAAGGGGCATCCATAATCTTCACAGAGCCATGTGCTACCTGTTTTTACATGTGCAACAGGGATTAGCTGTGTATTTATTTCAAGAAAAAACAAACAAACAAAAAACCCCCACACAAATAAGATCTAAGAGCCTTTTTAGGGAAAGAATGAATAAAGGAGGCAATGTTTTCACTTTCCTGGTACACCGAGATGTGATATCCCAAAAGACAGCAGATGTAGAAACACGGCAATGTCTCTACCAGGCTCTTTCCCCATGTCTGGCCTCTGCATCATTTGCACACTCAGGAATTACATTTTCAACACTTTCAGACCACTTCAGTGCTTTGAAGGGCTCCCTATCAGTCACTTCTCCTAATTCAAGCTTTAAAAGAGGAGATGCAACTTGCCATTTATTATCAGTTTTGGGCTTCTAGCCCATCCTCCTCTTTCACTGCACTCATTATTTCTAATTATATCCTCTGGCGTCAGTAAATATTCCTGCTTCCCTTCTGTGCTCCCATCATCCCCAGCCCATGAGCCAGCAGCAGATCCGTCCATCACCGGGGCTCTGTCACATCGTTCATCCAGACCTAATGCCCAAATCTACGCTTCTCCTGAATGTGAACACATTCTTCTTAAATCTCCTTTGAAACTACCTATATTAGTGCTTTTCAGCTGAAAACTTGAGCTGGGCTTTTAATTATTTCCATCTTTAGTCCTAAATTCCCGAATTCCTTAAGACATTTATGTGTATTCTATCACATTTCTCTTTCTGGACTCCTTATTCATTTATGGCTATTTTGGCAGGGAGAAACCCAGCCCTAATTGCATTACTTAGAACCCTACAAGGCAGCTGCATATATTCAGGCTTTCTGAAAATCAGACTATTTGCATCTTGAGCCTAACTCAGGCACCAGGTTTCAACCACCAGAAGTTGAGGTTGAAACACTGCCAAAGCCATCTGCAAATTAAAGATGAACTGAAGAGGTTTGCTGAATGTAAGCCAAAATTCAGCAAAAAATTATCATCAATATTTGTGAGGAATCAGAATAAATTACACTTTAGGTAAGTTTTTATATAACCTGTTTAAACATAATTTCCAGGATTCTAACCCAAATGTACTAAAACAAATGTCTAGTCCTAGGCCAGTGAGCAGAGTGACCTGCAGTGGAGAGTTCTCTGCAGAATGATGGGGTGAGTTCAAAGAACCACGAGCAGTTCCATCAGCAGAAGGAGGACAGAGACAACCCTTACCAATATTTAGAAACAAACAGCTGATTAAAAAAAAGTGTTTGGATTAATATTGTGTCCCAGTGGAAATGAGAAAGGTACTGAGCTCTCATGCCTACTGGGTCAAAGGACTCCTTTTGCCTTTGGTGAACATGCTGCAGCATGGGATGATGGTCAGCAGAGGCAGAAGGTGCTTCCAGTACATCTCAGATGTCCAGAGCAGGGCATATGAACTGTACTTGTTTCTCCCTCCAGAGCTGGAGGAGTTAGCTGGCCTAGCTTGGACACAGGATCACAGAATACCTGGGGTTGGAAGGGACCTCTGNGTGCCCATTGCCCCTCATCCTATCTTCGGGCACCACTGAAAAGAGTCTGGTTCATCCTCCTGACACCCACTCTTGAGATATTTATAAGCATTGATAAGATCGTCTCTCAGCCTTCTCTTCTCCAGCCTGAACAGTCCCAGCTCTCTCAGTCTTTCCTCATAATTTAGATGCTCCAGACATCTTGGTAGCCCACCACTGGACTCCCTCCAGTAATTCCTTGTCCGTAAGTTTCCACTCAAGCATCTGAGTTTGGATGGGACAAGTCCGTTCCTGTGTATCTCCTCACCCAGCTGTGACACACTGGGCTGCCGTTCCAACCCTCAATGTGTTGGTGCAGTTTCTGAAGAGTTCCAAGAGGCACCCACCTCTTAACTGAGCCTCCCAGAGGTGCTTGTCATGGAAATGACATGTTATTAGTATGGCAGAGCTTGAAAGTAAGAGATAGCAGGGCTAGAAGGGCACTTCAGAAGGGAATTAGTCCATCTTCTTGTCCCCCATACCTAAAGCATTCCCAACAGAAGTTTGTCCAGCCTCTTAGAAAAACCCCAGCGATGGATTTTCCATAGCTTCCCATGGTAAAGCTCGTAGCTATTGGCTAGATAAAATTATGCTAATGTGCACAGACCATTCATCAGGCAGCTAATGAAGCAGTTATCATCATCAAGGAGGCCGAGCACAAGAGCTGGGAGAAACATATGGGCGTGAAGGGTTTATTTGTTGAAAAGCACAGTCCATTTCAACACAAAAACAGATTCAGAGAGTGGGCCGGCACCAAAGGCTGGCTGCCTCCTTCAAGAAACTGCATTTACTATACTATACATTTACTATATGGTTTGTTAAGGACCGTGGAGATTTCTCCAGCTTTCCTGGGCACTGGACAGGGTCTGACACAATCATTTTTCAGCAGAGATGTTGTGCTTTTTCATTCTTGACATTTCTTCAACCAAATCTCTTTCAGCAGCAGTCCAGTAATGACTGGGAGAGTTTTTATTAGCATTATCTTATTTACCCTTTCAGCGACCATTTTCAGTCTGAAAAGGTCAGGTCAGCCAGCGGCCCTTTGACTGTAAGAAATTTGTTTCTCTTTTATATAAAACTTCACAAAGAAGCTATGTGCAGCACTAGCCCAGCCACCTTTGAAAATCTCTGGGACTATTTGTTTTTGCAACCTAGAGAGACAAGTAGTTCCTAGTAAAACAGTGGCTATTTCATCCAGGGCCTCATCTGTTGCCCAGCTATGTCAGTACAGGATATCAATCAACTTCACAGGACAACAGGATGAGCCCCAGTCAACCAGCTCATTTATTCATCACCCTAAGTGTTAAATAACAAGTGATGGGTATTGACAACCTTGCAAGTAAAACTTTAGGGAAAGTAAAGATGTTCCACCTCTTAAGATCATTCAACTGAATTTAATGGGTGGAGCTGCCAAATACAGAATTCTATAGGATGGTGCAAAACGGCCCTCAAAAGATTATTTTCAGCCAGACAAACTGTACCTGTGGTGGCATCTCTACTGATGGCTTATTAATTTTATAAGGTGGATAGGGCAGTTTTCTTGCCCTAACTCACATTTTTTTCTCTTCCCTTGTGTCAGCTACAGCTTAGAACAACCTGATCCATCATAAAGTCTTCCTTTCTTTAACTAGTTTTCAGCCAGAATAGCTCCCTGATCCAGTTCATCGCACGCTGTGTGAGTGTTGCTCTGGACCCACAAGGAGAAAGCAGCAATGAGTGGCCAAGGTGGAAAGATGGAGAGCAGAAGAGCAGCAAACAGAACAGACGTAATGGCCACATAGACTTAGACTGGGTTAAACTGATGGTGAAAATGCACCTTGATCCTGATGTCTCCTCTCCCAGCTTTCACAGCTGTGTTATTCGAGGGTTTGAGTCTTTCTTGAGCACCAAAGAACAGTTTAACGAATACGGAAATTAAAACAGTCTCTAGGGATACACGTCTCCACAGCCACTCAACATAATTTCCAAATGCATATTCTGGTTCATAGCAACAAAATCTTACAAGTCTTCATCAAAGAGAGATTTTTTTAAATGCCAATCAGGCCATAAAAATAGAGAGTTAAAGAATAAACTTCATTTTCTTACTGCATCTTTGGTGAAATGCTGATTCCTGTTTCAGTACGTCCCCCCTCGCTTTACGTAAAGTAACTTTCAGGAAAGCCATCAGCAAGAAATTCAGACATGATGACACATGCTTGCATGGTATCTTAAATCCTAAAATACTTTTTTTCCTAAAGGAGAAGGTAGGAGATAAACCCTCCCATCCTGCTCCATGGCCTCCCCATAGCTTGGCTTGGGTAATTTGGAGCTGTGGGAGTGAGGGCTGTAGACGCATCTCAGATAAAGTATATGAGATGGAAGTAGTAAATGGCACCTCATAAAAATGGTGGGAGATCTCAAACCCCTTAGCAAACATGAGGATTAGGGCTTTTTTACAACGCACAGGCAGGTTAGTTTGGACCAGAGGCAGAAGTCCTCCTCCTTGGTCAAGTGCTGCTTGCTGTGGAGTCGCAAAGAAGTCTTCACTCATCTGCCCTGCAAGTTTAATCTCATTTAGCACACCTGGAGAGAATAGACTTCTCTGCAGAGTATTTTGGAAACCAGTCCATTTTGAGTGTATTAGCTAAAGTCAAATTATACGGCAAGTCAGGAGTGGAATCCAGAAGCTGATTCCTTAAATAGATAATACTTCTTACTCTACAGGCAAAGGGCAAACCCACAAAACAGATCTCAGTTAGCTAACGTAATTCCACAACATTTCACCCATGGTCTGCGTAGCTCCAGAAGAATGAAAGGCTTAGGGCACTTATTTTCTTTACGTTTAAGACTCTCTAATAGGCCAGTTACAGAAGCCTCAAATAGGTTGCTTGTGTCAGGATAGAGCCTGTAAAAACAGCAGGCTAATAACCTGTCGCTGTGTTTCTGAGGGGTCATTCCATGTATGAGAGCTGCCAAACACACAGCAGAAAGGGGGCATAAGCTGCCAAACAGTATAGCACAGAAAGCAGCAGAAGTTTCCCCGTTTCACCACTGACACATCCTTGCCATCATCTGATACAAGAAGTCTCCTCTCGAAGTTGAAGGGATATATTCCTGCAATCATTCACTCTTGGGCTTCACGGCCCGGGACTATGAAAACCAGTGCTGGTTAATACCTGTGGAGTATGCTCGTTTTAGAATAGGATGCCAGTCAAATAAGAGTGGTACAAGGATCAGCAAAAACATTTCAACACAGCTCTCAGGTGGGACCTGCTGATGCAGGACTGGGATAAGTAGTTCCACCTTCTCCTCAGAAAACTTTTAATAATATACATTCCCGTACCTCCTACAACGTCACCAAATCTTTTAGCTGAAAGTTAACTGTCTCGGGAGTGGCACAACTTTCTCAGGTCACAAATAAATTTAAACGGCGGTATGAAACTGCCTGGCCTGTTTCCAAAAGCAAGGATAGAAGAGAAATGAGAGAGATGCATTCAATACCAAGAGCTTCCGCTGGGAGGAAAATCTGCTAGATGTGATCAATTAATTTGTTGTAATAAAGAGTGCTGTAACCTGCTATCGATCATTTTTGTCCTGTGCTTCCTATTAGATAGATTTCTAATATATGCACGTCACGGGGCTGAATGGAATATTACTCAAGCAAGTCTTTCAATTGTCTTTTTTAACTACAAATCATGCAATTATATTGTTAACAAGTTGGGGATTTGTTAACGATCTGATGACATTTCATTTACGATTGTTGTCTAGGCAGGGCCTCCAAGGTACACTAAATACAAACAAATTAAAAAAGCAGTCACCTTTAACTAGTGTGTGGGCACGTACACACCTGCATGTGCATTCTTAATACACACACACAAAAACTCACACAAGGATAATTCTGTCATCATTTAACCCACAGGCTCCATCTCTCCTTGGCTAAAAAATTTTGGTACAGCTCCACTGTCTGCAGCAGAGCTACACCGATTTACACCCACGGAGACTCAAGCTTCTGGTTTATCTTTTAAGAGAAAGACAAAAGGTTGTTAAGGGTACACATAGGTGGAATTCGGTGTTTTTCACTGCTGTTCCATGAGAACTCTCGATTGTGCAGCCAGAACTGCAACTTTTTGTCTCTGCTTTCAAGCCCTTCCAGCAATGACAGCTAATTAGGTGCCGCAGAATTACCTTTTATCTTCCACCTGTGTGCTGGTGGTGACTAATTGCGTTCACAGAATGAATCAGAAAGCAATTCCAAGCACGCCCGTAAATCCCACCATGGGCCAGCGCGAGGAGACTCTAGACAAGGAGCTAGACAAGGTGGAATTGACCTCGCCAGAACACAGATGGCAAGGACGACAAAGCAGAAGCTTGATGCCCTTCCCTACCTTGGAATTAAAAAAAATGCTCTAAGAAATTGCGCCTTTCACTATGCAACATCTTACCACAGTCGGGGCACTGGGCACAAACGCTGCTCCATTCTGGGGTCCCATCACGGTTTCTCAGGGTCTATGGCTTGAGAATGTCAAGGTAACATCCACAGAGCTCCAAAGGAGGGTTGTAGCTAACTTCTGCCTTCTGCTCGCTCACAGCCACTGAAATACTGTGGCAAAGTCCATGGCTGGATTTCCTCCCAGGATCCGACAAACCCATTTCCCTCATCCTCTCTCTCCCCAGATGCTTTTATGTTGTGTTACACATCACTGAAGCGCTGGTGTTCCAAGACGAATATTAACATTAAATATAAATATAGGCATTACAGCCAAAGCCATCTGTTCCTTTCTGTCGCTTACAAATCTATTCTCCTTACCCTGCACTACTTCAACCTCATACTTTCTCCCGCAGCCTGTCCCTGTGGCACCTCAACAAATACGCACATACACACATTTGACATCAATTACCTCTACATGGGGATTCAGATCAGCCTGACAAGGGGTTGCCAATAGCAAGGAAACAAGCATCTGAGCTCCTAAGGTCTGCAGAGTTGGATAGAAAATATCCTGATGGACAGCGAGAGGAAAACACATCGGGGGGCAGCACAACTGCCTGTTCATAGAACCTGAAGTGCTTCAGTGTGTGCTTTACCTCAGCTACCTGGAGACAAGGCCGTGACTCCAATAAGGCAAAAATCACGTTTCAAGTGAAGCACATGCTGCTCTGAGACACATGCAGGTGTCTGCAGAGCTGAATTGTAGCGTTGTTTGGGTTGGAAGGGACCTTCAAAGCTCATCCAGTGCCACCCCTGCCATGAGCAGGGACATCTTCACCAGCTCAGGTTGCTCAGAGCCCCGTCCAGCCTGGCCTGGGATGTCTCCAAGGATGGGGCATCCACCACCTCTCTGGGCAACCTGGGCCAGGGTTTCACCACCCTCAGTGTAAAACATTTCTTCCTCATGTCTAACCAGAATCTCCCCTCCTTTAGTTTAAAACCATTACCCCTGAAAGGGATATAGGTGCCCCAAAATACAGGAGAACAGAAACGTAACTCGTGACAAAGGAGAAAGGCATTCCCACCCACAGAGTAAACCAGGAGCAACTAAAGGCTCTTTGCGCTCCTTTAAGGACTGTGACCTAAAGCTCCAGCTAAAACAGCTGCAGTAATACTTCCCTACTTCCATAATTACTTTTCCACCTTTCATTACTTCTATTTACTATTTCTATGCAAAACTCCCATGGGAAAAGGTCACAAAAGATTTGGACAGAGATAGTCTTCAGCAAGCGGAGCAGAAAAAACAATTGACAACCCTTTTCCTGGGGTAGTGACAACCCTCTCTTGACACCGGAGATGCTGATGAGAATTCCTCCTAGTCTTGTGTCCTTGCCAAGCCAGACCAGTCCCATCCCCTCAGCAAAAAGCAGATGCCAGAGCCTCCATTTTGCTTCTGTCCCCTCGGCCACCCCTCAGTGTCACTGCTCACGCCTGCGAGGGGTGGCCAAGCTGCTTGGATCTGCCCCGGGCAGCAACAATAGCTCAGGAAACCTCTTTGCTCCCTCAGTTCCTCCGCAGGTAGCACAGAACAACGGAGCCAAAACCCAGCAAACAAAAGTTCAATCAGCCGAGGCCCAAAATAGAAACGGTGCGGACTGTTACAACAGAGCTCAGAAAGAGTTGCACGGGCTTGATTGCACGCAGAGCTAAAAAAGGCAAAATATTTGTTCCTGGGGCTGCAGAATTTGCATATGAGTCCCTCTGCGATTATCAGGCATTTTCCCTGCGTGAGGAAGTAAATAAGCATTATTAATTCTGGGCCAAAAGCAGAAGAGCCTCCTCGTTAAATAGGAATTTACAGAACTGAAGGCTCAGGTCTGCTGTGCTGCTCCACAGTCACCGGTGACAGATAATCAGGCTCCATGCCTTTGCCATGCAGCTGGGTAAGGAATTGCAGATCACACCCTAATGCTAAAATGTACAGGAATCAACCCAAAAAAAGCACCAATGGCAAAATTCATAGTGAGTTTGCAATTATTAGAACAAAGCAAACCTACACCTCTCCCCAAAACTGGAGCATCACCTGAGGCCCAAGTATGAGGAAAGATAACAGTACGTGCTCAACTCAGTCTCTGTTCAGCAAAAGTTTTCCGAGCGTGCTGGAAGTTCAGCATCTGAGATCTTGACCAGCTCGTGACGCACACATTGACATTCACCTAGCTTGTTGAAAATTCATGTCCAAAGCAGGATCTGCTTGCAGGGGTTCGTGTTCCCACTCTAACTGGAAAATGTGAAATTCTGAGGTGGCACCCATTTAAACAAGTGAGAACAGCCCTGATGTCAATACCTGCTCTGCACTGCTCTTCTCAGCTTCTAGATCTGAGATCTGAGAGACTGTGAAAAATCTTACCACTCATTGTTTAGCTTACATCTGCTTTCTTACGACAGAGAATATCAAAGCACACCTTGGGTGATCTGGTGTCTTTATCCTCATAGCACCTTTCTAGAGGAGACAAGTGTCATTATCCCAAATTCAATTCTTCACAAGAGCTCAGATCCAGGGTAATCAGGCCAATATTTGCAAAAGATACTCAAGAGCCTTGCTCCTATACAGGCACCTGTTTTACAGCAGCTGGGCTCTCAACTTGCTTAGAGTCATGCCCCAAGCGATAAGACAAGGTGCCACACAAGAAAGTCAAATGCAGGTCTCCTGAGGGTCTAAAGATTGGATCAATCTCTTCCTTAAGAGCATCTTAAATCTGTAGTGTTGATCCCGCCTAAGGGACTGATGGAAATTAAGCGCTTTCACCACGGGAGGAAATCTTGTAGCAGCCCCCACCGTGGCAATCCCAACCAGCACCTCCGCAGAGCTCCAAAAATCAGCAAAGTAGGAACACTTGGCCCCATTTTTCTCATTCTGCAAAGCTTTCCTGATAATCCATCTGTTTCCTTGCCAAGGAAATCTCATAACATAAAAACAGGGGCATGGGCTTCTCCAGCCAATTAGGCAGATAGCGCTGCTAAACGCGCTTTTATTGAGCAAACAGGCTTCCCCCTTGGAAGGCAGCAGGTGCCGTTCAAAGGCACTTGGCATGCAGGGTGCTATGCCAGGCCACCGACATCATCCATCTT
This sequence comes from Pampusana beccarii, assembly GCA_013399365.1. NCBI lineage: Eukaryota > Metazoa > Chordata > Aves > Columbiformes > Columbidae > Pampusana > Pampusana beccarii. The sequence continues at coordinate 37,756 of VWYH01000890.1, forward strand.
ATGTCAGCCAGCATGATGGAGCCAGCACAAGGTTAATGTAGTCTAGATGTAAAAAGAAAAAAAAATAAAAATAAAAAAGAAAGAAAAATAATACAGTGAAACACAACGTGCATATAAAGCAGCTGATTTCCAAATACACTGCATTTCTCAGGCTAACATTGGTGTGGGTTTCCACAGCGACTTCCCAGCCCTGACCACATTGTACTTCGCAAGCACTGAAGTTCTAAGCAAGACTCAACATTTGAAGACCAACAAGTGGAAATGAAGAGATGTCATATGAGCAACAGGTTTTGCCCTTGCAATGGGCAACAACCGAATGCATTCTTAATTGGCCCTGAAAATCAGAATTAAGCACAGGCATAGAATGATTATGTTTTCATTTTTCTCCGCAAACTGTTCCTATTTCAACAGTATCAAATCTGCCCTGAGCTGGCAGTCTGGAAGTTTGCTGTCCTCATTTAAATGAGTCTAAATGTCTCTCTTTCCTGTCCAAGGAGAGAGGTAGGGCCTCCAGAGGACAATACATGTCATCTCAGAGGGGTTTCTGCCACCAGAGGGTCTTTAAGGTGAAACCACTCATGATGCCCAAGTCATTCACTCTGAAGACTGGAGGGAGGGAAGGAAGATGGTTTGAGTCGTGGGGTTTTCTCAGTTGAAAAGCAAAGGGTATTTCATTCTGAAATATCAATTCAACAGGAGATGGCTTGTGTTCCAGCAAAAAGCACGTTTGTCAAAATGCATTAGAAAACATTCATTTTAATGTGGAAGACTTCAAATCCCATTCACCAAAACATTTTTTCTAAGAAAAAAAAAGAAAACACAAAACAAAGCCGGTGGATATTTTTCTCTCATTTCACTCATTTAATATTCTGCAGACTAAACATTTTCTCAGGACTCAGAATATGACCATGGCACAACCTATGTGACAGTTCCACTTCCACATGAGCCAGAGAGACACCAGCCAGAGCTTTGTTGTGTCAGATGAAGACACCATCACTACTAATTAATCATAACACCCAGTGCAGAGATAACCCAAATCAACATGATTTAAGGGTCTCCTGCAGCATTCAGGGAGACTCCAGGGATGGAGCAGCCCTGCTGAACCAGCCAAAGCCACCCCACGCCTTCCCAACTTGCTACCTTCATGGCCTTTCTCTGTGCAACGTCCTATCCTATTTATTCACAATTTGTCACATGCCAAACAACTGTCTGCCTAATGCCATAATTCAGTCTTTGTAATGAATCGTTACAATTAGTCTGCTCATCCTGACTACGGCAAATCAATATACAACTATGCACCATTAGGCACAGAGAGAGAGAAATAGTTATGAATCCTCTGTCGCTGGTTGAGTGTTTCACACACGTATGTGTAGGTACAGAACCGAACACAGTAAATCTCAATTACAGCCTTTCTACCTGCCTGATACCTCAGGCAGGACTGGAAAATCCAACACAAGAGGTGACAAAGTCAGTGAAGCTCCTGGGGGTTTCCTGCAGGAAAAAAAAAAAGCTTTACATCCATGGGATTCACTAAGAGAAGGAAGAAAGTGCTAAATCAAACCCTCCATTAGCAACCCTGTCTTCACCACTCCCTCATTCTCTGTAGCCTCCCCATCAGTCTCTTATGAAGACCTGTGACCATGTGGAGCCTCTACAAAAGTTTTCCAACACCACAATTGAAAAGCTGAGACATTTCTTTAAAAATAGATAAGCACAGGGGAGAGAAAAGGTCATGTGTCAGCAGATTATGTCGATGGGAATGAGGTCGCTGCACTTTCCAAAAGAGTACCTTCCTCTTGTGTGTTATTCTTTGGGTAAGAGATGCTTAAGCGAAGCAAACTCCTAGAGCCAAGTTTCATGTCACAGGAAAACTGTTGTCTCTGATGGAAACCCCTGACTAGCAGAGAACCACAGCTGCTCTGTCAGGAGCCATTACGATGAAGGATTACCAGCACAGGCCATCTGCCTGAGCTTGGGGATTTGCCTTGCCTTTTTTTTTTTTTCCTTACTGCATGATGCTGCAGTAAATCATGACAAAATTAAACCCAGGAGTGACCGGTCCCTTCGGTGCTGAGCTGCTCTGGAGCACTGCTATCCCCACCTCGCAGGACAGGGAGATTAAAATAAAAAAAATACAAAAAAAAACCCTCAACCCGGTGATTTATGAACAGTGATTCAGCACAACATGAACTGCGTAGCTGACGTGTCCTTGTTAAAAAACATAAGCAGTGTCAAACAGAAAGGGGGGCTAAATCGACAGCCACGATTTGGGCTGCGTTAATTCCAAATCCCTTTCACTGTGCAAATACATTACAGTGATTCACGGAGACAGCCTCAAAGATGTAAGTGCCTCTGTGTTACTGTGCAGCAAAATGTTAGGTGCTTGGGAGTCATCCCAGGCAGACAGATGATAGCATTAGTGATTTAATTGACCCTTACAGATAAAAATGCGTATGGAGGACGGCAGGGCCATCAGCAGGCAGTGGCGCACACAGAAGTCAGGCCAGTGGAGAGCAGAAGGGGAGTTAAGATGCTCCCTCTGTGCTTGCAGAGCAACACGGCTGTTTGCCTGGTGTAAGAGCCGTGGCCGAGTCACCGAGGGATGCACACATGTTTAGGTATGGAGAGGCATGAGCATCCCCTGGGGATGGCCTGGTCAAGGGGCACCTCCTCCTGGAGACCACAGGGCTGTGTGATAGCCATGGTGGGTGACGGATGCCCTGTAGAGTGGAGGGAGAGGGAGTAAATCCCAGGATTGCATTTAGGTTTAAAGCAGGGAGTCGCTTTGAAGAAGGAACCTGGAGAAGAGCCACATACTGACAGTGCACATCATGGAAATGCAACTAAAACCACCACTCTCATGGGTTTTGGAGGTGTATCACCAAACCCTATCATTATAAGCGGGAGATGCCCTTGTCACACTCACAGACAGGACACAGAAAATGTCCATCATTACCTGAGGGTGGAGATATGGGCACTTTGGTGCACACCCTGACCCACCTCCTTCTCCCTGAGTCATTGCAGCTGTGCAGCTGGACCCATCATGCCATGGACAGACGGCCAATTCGCATCCTCATAATCCCCTGCCAAGAAATGTATTGGCTACCAGTAGCCATGCACATGCACACTGGCTTCTAATATAAGTGGTCCCAAATGGAGAAATGCTCTGAAGAGCCAGGACCTACATTTTGCAGACAGAGGTGGGTGTAAGCGGAACATTAAATGCCATTCCCTCATCCTGCACAGAGAACAAACCTCTATATTTTGAAATAGTAATAACATAGCTGAATAACAGCTATTTGTACAGGGCCATTGCACTTACACACTCAGCATGGTTTTTAAGACAGGAAAAGTGGTGCGAATGATGCTACCAGGCACATAATCAAGTTCTAACTATTTGCTTCTTCTCCAACCACATGCTATCCAGTTCATAAGCTCTGTCATGTTAGATGATGGCAGACAGAAGCAGAAAGCAGCTTTTTGATGTCTGTCCTCACCCATGGGAAACTCATCGCCAAGCAAGGTCTCACCTTTGGGTTAGTGGTGAGAAACCCACAGCTCATGAGGCACAGTCGACCGCCCGGCTTATTTAGGGCATTTCCACTGACAGATGTTTCACGCATCTGGATCCTGGGGTAGCTGTAACAGGGCTCCCAGAGGGGTAAACCATCTAATGATACCCCATGCAGTGCAGAATGTGGATTATCGTGGAATCATAGAATGGTTTGGGTTGGAAAGGACCTTAAAGAGCACCTAGTTCCAGCCCTCCTGCCATGGGCAGGGACACCTTCCACTAGACCAGGTTGGTCAAAGCTTCATTCAACCTGGCCTTCAAAACATTGCTTAGCAGTTGAATATCTACATCTCTGCAACAAGCAGAGAGCAACATGCTTGGGAAAACCAGACAAAACTGATATTGTGGGCTGTGCCTTGGGTAGGATGGTTTGAAGGCTTGGAGGCAGCCACACGTGGGGCTGGGAAATTTAAGTTGTGAGGCTGTATGTAGAGCTGAAGGGGAAGAAATTGCCCACAGAGCTGTATTGGGGGTAGCAAAAAGGACTGTAGGGCTATACAGGCTCTCTAGGGGAAGGGTTTAGCACATTTGCTCACACAGTTGGGGTGTTTGCCATATAATTATTTGTGTCGGGAGCTCATGGATTTAATACAACTCTAACAGGGGGTCTCAGAGAGGAAAAATTCTAATCTAATTGGGTAATCTTAAAAGTACAAAGGTTTTCTAGTACTTGTATGCAAGCAAAGTTTGTCCTTTTACCTAGAAGGATCTGACATATAATTCTTCCTGTTACAAATGGTCTCATTATTCAATATTGCAGTTCACATAACCATAATCCTTTTATCCCCAGGAAAAAAAAAAAAAAGTGCTCTTTTATAAGCACGTTCAGTCACATTTAAACAGCCTCCCCCTGAAGTCCTGATGAACCAGGGTGAACTCATGGAAATGAATGTAAGCTTAAACACTGTTTTTCATGAGCAGAAATTTAGGCAGGAATGAGAGAGAGAGACACAGATTTACAGGCATATGCAACCCATCTAAAAGTCAGGGAATGAATAATAATTCTAACCGCTAGAGCTCAGGCTGGGGAGTAGATGCAAAAATACTAGGCAGATGAGTCTGTGATCCCTGTTTTAGAGAGACAATCAAAATTCCAGCAATTAAACAATTTAATTTTCCGAAGTGACGACAGAGACGAGACTAGCCTAACGTTACGATATATAAGGAAAATGTTAGACAGCAGCTTTGGTGGTCTCTTCTTCAGGTGAATAATGTATTTTCCTTAGCAGAAGGCCGTGAGTTTCTAAATAAAACCTTCCTGGATTTAGACCGTGCTTTCATGAATATCCATGCATGTGAGAGAGGAAAGACTTGTCTTAGAAAGGATTAACTCCTCAGGCCAAACAAGCTTTAACACATGACTAAGGATACTCCGACGATTTATGCAGCCAGGAAAGGGAAAAAATTTAAAAAAAAAAAAAAAAGAACTTTAAACATAAAATGGCTTTTGCAGGCCAATAGGCACCATGGATGAATTAGGTCGGCCTAATGCTTGGTTAAGATCTGTAGCCTCAGGCAATTATTTTCTATTCAATAGGTTATATTCAGCACAAACATAGCACATGTGTAAGCTTAATATTAAAAACATGAAAAGACAGAAAATAAATTGTTCTGGAAATAGGGGCAGGAGGAGAACTATAGGTGAAAAAAAGTTTTTAAACTCAGGAAAGGAGGTGCTTAGTATTTACCAGAGACAATGATCATCCCTCAAAGAACATCCTCTTACTCCAGAAATACATCTAGGATACACAAACCCCCTCCTGTCCTCCTACCAAAATGGGGAATACAGAGATGGCTCAGGGAGATGCAACCCCAGGGCTCCTGCTGCAGCCGAGATGCTCCAGACCACATCAGGGCAAGTTTCTTACCCAGGAGAACCTCATCTGGCCTTACACCACAGCAGAAGCTCTGGCTCGGAAAGGTCAGTACGTATGGACAGGAACTGCCCAGGAGTTTCTGGATGAAAAATTGCTGTTTGGAAAAGCATCGGTTCCCCGAAATATTTTGTGGGAAACGACCACATTTTAGTAAACTTCTTAAACTGAACCATTCTAGAAAATCTGTATTGTCCACATGTGCTCATTAGTAATTTTGCATATAGATTATCCATTTTTCACTCAAATGGTATAGAGTACTTTAACCTCCAAGAAGACAAACTCTTCACATCTTGAAGTCTTGTCTCTTCCAGATTCTTTTTTCACGTTTTAGTTAGAAAATTAAGCTCAACTTCCATAATGAACTGGAGCATATTCTGAGCTCCCAGTGCTTTTGCTGAGCAGCGAAACAGCTGAATCCAGAGAAATTCAGCTTTTAAATGACTCAGAAAAGGGCCAGCATCCAAATCCACTAAGTCAGTAACTATCTTTTAAACAATTCTAAGCAGGTCAACCAAAAAAAATTCACTCAAGACCAAACCCTACAATACACCAAACTCTCTTCATTTCCACGATGCAAGAAAGCTGCGGCCTTCAAAGGATGAAGCTCTGAAAGGCCATCTGGGATTTGATTCATGGATCCTCCTGCCAATGGGCATTTGACATTCCCATCAATTAGTAAGGAAAAAATGTAATATGATCTCTCAACAGAAAAACAGTGTTTGGTAAAATGTGTTATCTGTTTCTCCAGTGGCTGGAAGAGTCCTCTGCTTTGCCAGAAAAGCAGCTCATGCTTTGCTATTTTCTGTCTGAATGTATTTGCCGCATTTATGGAGTTGCAAGTAAAGTCAAAGTGAGCAGAGCGAAGCTGACAGCAGCATCCCAGCTCTGTCAAACTATAAATCCAGCATGGACAAAGAAATTAAATGAGAGAAGGAAAAACCTCTTTTAAAATGAAGGTTCTCCGCACAGCAAAAATATTTTAAAAGTAGATCCGAACAGATCAAACCACCCAGCCCAGACTTCAGCTGGGCTTTTGACAGAGCTGGAGCCATGAAGAAGAGAAGAGCAGATTGCCTTGAAAAGCGGCAGCCATTATCTGCTGATGGGGAAATCAGTAATTAATAGCCTTCTGTATCTGTCACTTTGGTGCTCCAGCAACCCAGAGCAGAGACAAAGGTTACGGCATCCCAGCATCCCACCATGGGAGGGCTGGTACCCACTGTGCCCACTGACACGCCATGATCGTGTCGGCCCTTTTTTTGCATATTTTTTAGCATATTTTGCTATTAATGTCATCCAGAGTTTAAAGCGGACAACTGAGGACTGAGATGTAGCTGCAGCGATCATCAGCTGTGAAGTGACAAGTACGGGGAAGGTTGTCCAAACATTTATAGCAACCCCCCCCCAGCATTGGATTCCACGTGGAACCAGATTCAGGTGCAGAAAGGGAAAGGGACAGATCATCTGTAACTCTGGGATGCCGAGCGTGCCCAGCACCCACCAAGAAACCAGAAATCCTGCCATTCCACAGCTCCTTTCCTTCCCACAGTCTACAACAACCCCCGTCCCGCCGAAACATAGAGACACAGAATCATATAATCATTTTGCTTGGAGTAGACCCTCAAGATCATTGAGTCCAACCATAACCTAACTCTGGCACTAAACCATGTCTCTAAGAACCTCATTTACACATCTTTTAAACCCCTCCAGGGATGGTGACTCCACCACTGCCCTGGGCAGCCTGTTCCAATGCCCGACAACCCCTTCCATGAATAAATTTTTCCTAATATCCAATCTGAACCGCCACTGGCGCAACCTGAGGTCATTTCCTCTTGTCCTGTCACTTGCTACTTGGGAGAAGAGACCAACACCCTCCATGCTCCAACCTCCTTTCAGGCAGTTGCAGAGAGTGAGAAGGTTTCCCCTCAGCCTCCTTTTCTCCAAAGACTTTGTGTTTGTGGCATTAGTAACATACAAAAGGAATACAACCCCCAAGACATCATTATTATTGTTATTATTGTTATTATTCTATCAGGGACTGGGGCATCCACAGACCTGGAGGGAAAAAGAAAAGGGACCAGTGGGACCCATTTCTCCGCACCACACCCCAGAAGAAGAGATCCCTCTGGGGCAGCTCCACGGGGAACCACAAAACTGGGGCAAGAGGCCTGAAGAGGAGGAAAGAAAGGTCCATCCCCATTCACTGTTCCTGAAATGCCCTGGTGAAAAGGTTTAATAGCAACACGATCTTCATTGATTTCACATTATTTTTATGCTATCCAAATTACAGAAGTCTTCATGTCTATCAGCCACCCATACTCCTTTGTCTAGCTGGGAATATACAGCATGGCTAGACATATAAGGACAGACTGAAGACGAGGTTTATTATAGCCTGGAACTGCTCATACATCCTCATAATTTCAATGTATTTTAATCTTAGAGCATCTTATGACACTGCTGCAAAGCCAGCTATAAAAAGAGCAGCTCTGTGTTTTCATCGTGAAGAAGCTAAGACACAGCTACAGAAATGAGGGCATGGGCTGTAAGTGACAAATGGAAGGAGGCGAGGACATGGAGAAGTTCAAGAAACCCCTGAATTAAGCGGAAAAACTTCCCCTGCCTTCAGTACACTTTGAATCCGTCCTCCTTCAGTGTAAGTTGAGGACAATTTGCATTTCAGACTCATATTTTAAATAAAAACCTAAAAAAAGTTGCTTCAGAGCTCAAAACTGTCCTGGGGTTCAGCTGAGGAGAGAGGCTTTCTCATTTCTTATTGACTTCAAGGACAACTTCAATGCTTTTCAGGATTGCCACACTGCAATTTGCAAATATCTATGAATTTCCAGGCTCTTAGTCCAACTTGGCTTCACTTGTGGTTTCTTATCAGTTTCCTGTTAGTAGTAAGAGTTTCCTTCCTTGGATTTCCCTAATGTGACTTTTGTAACTCCAAAGTATGATTCAATAAGCAAAGGATAATTCTGTTCCTTTAGCTTGATTTTAATAAAGTCTTGTAAAAGTTAAAGAGAGAGAAAATTAGAAATTCAACAAAATTCCCAACTTGTAGCATGCCAGGCTTGAGATCTTATTTAGATTGGTGAAAGTGTTCTCTAAAACAAGAGTCAATTGTTTACTGAAACCATGCATATCTATATATAGCACATTTGTACATTAAAAACATGTAAATGCTCTGTAAATGCAATGCTCTAAGAAAGGAGAGCTTCCAATGTATTTCATAGCTTGAGTATAAATGTAAAGGTTACACCCCGCATCTAGAAACCACGTTTCATTTAAATATTCGGTATTATCACCCAGTTGTCCTTCAACAGAACAGAATGTGGTTGCCAATATTTGTCTTTATCTTTGTTGCTTGCGTTCTTGTTCTTTAAACAAATGACTGGCTCTATCTATCTACAATAACGGTCTGTAAAATGACCCCTGGTGTATTTACATCCAACTTCACAAAACTAAATTTCTGCTCCAAAGAGCAAGCAGTGAAAATGTTAAATCACAAAGATTTCTACAACTCTCTTGGTTAAAAGAAATTTCTTTGGTCCAAAGTCACCCTCCTACATCTTTACTGAAGCTACAACTTGTCACAGCGCTTTTTTTCCTAGAATATGCATTCTTCAAAGGAAACTACTGAGTCAAACTCAGTATCAAAATTCAATTTCATTTTCATCACTGAAGTCTATGGAGTTTTCTTACAGCTTGAGCCAATGACACGTCTCAAAGAAAAGAGGGAGAGAAAAAAAACACCCCATATGCTTATGAATAGCAGAAATCTTCCCTGGCTTCCTTTAGGATTGATTCTCAAGGTTAATTGGTCTTTTATGTAAAGATGACTTGCAGGAGCTGGCTCTTTATCTCTGTAAAGTTCGGTTCATGAAATCATTTCTAAACGCGACTGTGCTATAGCAGGGGATGAAGCTCAAGGCTAATAGAGAAAGGAGATAAATGGAAGGATTATAAGGAGAGGGAAGGAATAAGAATTAAGATGGAGGCAGAAGGCAAGGTTATCACTGCCAAAGAGCAGGCACGGGCTTGTATTAACTGTAAGGAATATATTAGAAAGAAATATATTAGTTATCATGTTACACATTCACAGAGAAAACAAGGCACCAGCAGATAATATTGCAGCATAGTTATATGATGTCAACAGAACAGACCACATTCACGGTTGGCCTCATTTTACAATAACGAATTTTAAATTGGGTTGTTTTTCCTCCAACATGACTTTTTTATTTTCCTTTTTTGAGCTTTTCTCACTGTTTCTGGGCAGTGGACAAAGGCAGCAGGTAGAACAGCCTCTTCAGCTGCAAAACACAACATCCTCACGGGAACTAGGATGCACTTTCCTGATTAATCTAATGATCCTGAAACCTAAACACCACCTATAATTGGCCCTTCATCTCCACCACTGTGCGAGGCAGACTCATTAAAGTCTTTCTGGCGTCAGGCACTGGTGGGAGCTGCATGTCAGGAGGGGACAAAGCTTTCCCTCAAGCAGCCTTAGAACTGGTCCTAAACGGATGCACACCTCATGCTGCCGGCTCCCCGAACCCACCACAGCACATACAGGTGCTTCGATAAGGCAAAAAAAAAATTAAAATAAAAATAGTTGTGAAAAAGATTTAAAAGCTGTGTCAAGTTTGTTTTGGTAATTGTCTTGCCTGCATTTGCAAGGGTTCTTAAAAGAACAGCAGTTCCATCAAGCGGTGTCCCTCAGGATACAAGTATTTGATTTTAAAAGTCTAAATCCACATCTGCTTCCCAGGAAAATATTTGTATGCCGCACCTCTGCTCCCCAAGGGATGGAGCCTTGGAAAGATCCAGCACTGCTGGATCCAGGAGGCCTGGAGCCAGTCACGGTCACCTTGGTCATTTCAAATTGTCACCCTGTTAGAAGTGAGATGTCCTCACCTCATGCTGTCAGTATTTCACACAGTTCAGATTCAGCTCAGTGCTCAGGGGGCCATAAACAGCAGATCAAAACTCCTGTTGCATTTTCCCTCTCCACTATAATTACTTAGAACATATTTGAATTTCAATCGAATTTTTAATTGTATTTGAACTGACTTTGAATAAAATTTGAATTTTGATTAAAATTTTCCCTAAGCTATCTATTTACACCTCTCATCACTGGTATCTTGTGTTATTTCTTCAGAAAAAATTCACCTGGAGAAAGACAAGCACTTTCTGTCACCAAACTGATGTTCCTCGCTATGCTACTTGACAAATTTAGTCTGTTATGTTGTTACCCTGGACCTCTTTAAATGTTCCTTATTTCCAGGTTTCTGCTTTCTACTAAACAGGTCTTTTAGATTGTTTTTACTACAGATACTTGAATTTTTCATGGGAAGTCTGGTTAATATATTCCTCTCTTCTCTAAGAAGTCATTAGAAAGTAATTTTTTTTATTATCAGTAGATATTACCTAGCATGCAGGAACCAAGTCATTTGGGAGAGCATTTTCACTTACAGTTACACAGTGGATCCCTCCAGCATGCGTCAACATTTCCATATCCCCCATTTCAACCCAAAATATAGAGTATTCTTCTAGTATCCAGCCCAGCCTCAAAACTAAACATGTATCTGTGGGGACTGATGGATCACGGGCTGGGATCTGTACACTCTTACAAGTTGCATGCCCTGGTGTGTATCAGATCCTTTACAGGAGAGATGGAAAAATTAAAATTATCAAACACAGATGTGAACAAAAAGCTGTCTAAATGTCCAGGGATGGCCTTCGAAAGGGCTGCAAGAAAGAACTAGATTTCCATTGCAAATTTGGCCAACATCAGCTCAGTCTCCTTCTGAATAAAGCAATGCAATTCTGCTGTTAAAACATATCCAACTGATTTACTGCATATGGACAATTCTTTCTGTTGAACAGAAACAAGGAAGAGTTTCATGCGTTTTTTCTTTGTGTACACCTGAAATTCTAAACAAAAATTAAAGCAAACAATGAGGACATAAAAATAACTCATCGGATGCTCTGTCACTAAGTCACACATCTATCAATCAAATATCTCTATGCCATTAATTATTCCTTTTTCCTCAGCATTTCCTATACCTACCAGTTTATACTGCCTACACAATTTCTGACAGTAGTTGAGACTTACCCTGATCTATGGAAAGGCTAAATAGAAATGGGTTTTTTCTCCATGAACTAGTTACCCTGTTATGAATCTCTGTCTGGACAAGTCATTGCTTTGTTTAGAGTTCCTCAGCCACCTATCAATCCACGCCGTAGGATTCCAAGCATACACTGAAATTGTTTTACGAGCAGGTTTCAATGCAATACAACAGCAAGTGCTTTATCACAGGCCAGACATAAACATTAAACATGAGCTGTAGTCACCCCCATCTACTGATTTGTCTCTATCAGAAAAAGCAATGAAATTTGCCTGACATCATTTGTTCCAGTGAAATCCATGATTTTGCCATTTGCTAGATAATGATTTTCTCTCCTCCGTTATTTGTTACACTGTTTTAGTCTGGTTTATGGGCCAGTGATAGCCAAGATTGCCTTTTCTTTGAAAAACAGCACAGCATTATCTTTTTTCAAGTTTCTCAGAATTTTCCATTACCAATTATTACCAATATTATCAAACTCTTTATATACATTGAATCTTCGCTTTCTAGATTCAGACCATCCTCCCAATTACTGTACAAGCTCTTTGCCACTTTCTAATTATTTCCCATAAAGGTATTTCACAGGTGACTATCCCTTTATCTTAAAATACTTAAGACATTATCAGTAATGGAGTTAGTGTAAGGTAAACATTGTTCTCTGTTCTCTAGAATTCTAAAAGCTCTCTCCATTTCCTTGATATATTGTGGCCAACATCACCTACTTTATATAATACATAGAATTCCTCATTTTTGTTTGCTATTTTTCCCGTATTAGTCAGAGATGCCTCTTTGTATCTTCATCTGGTTGTTTACCTTTCTCAGCGCAGATATTTTTATCCCCACTGCTCTGATTATACTGCTGTTTTCATTTCTTTTTCTGAAAAGCTCTGGTTAGCTGGTCCATAATACGTTAAGAAAAACCTTACATCCTTTACTAACACTGGATTTTTTCTGCTACTCCCCAGTAGTCCCATACGCAATAAGAGCACAGGCACATTGTAAAGAAACCCCTGATGAGCCAGCACTGTGCCCTTGCAGCCAAGGCCAATGGTACCTGTGGTGTGTTAGAAGG
>VWYH01000890.1:50545-97730 GCA_013399365.1 Pampusana beccarii
CAGGAGGATGGAGCCAGGCTCTTCTCGGTGACAATCAATGATAGGACAAGGGGCAATGGGTACAAACTGGAACACAGGAGGTTCCACTTAAATTTGAGAAGAAACTTCTTCACAGTGAAGGTAACAACACTGGAACAGGCTGCCCAGGGAGGTTGTGGAGTCTCCTTCTCTGCAGACATTCAAACCCACCTGGACACCTTCCTGTGTAACCTCATCTGGGTTTTCCTGCTCTGGTGGGGGGATTGGACTGGAAGAGCTTTTGAGGTCACTTCCAATCCCTGACATTCTGTGATTCTGTGATGCTCTGGCCCGGCACTGCTGTCCTCGGAGCACCATCACCAGCCCAGCAGAAGACTCCAGCCATGCTCAGGTACCAACAAAATCACCACTGGGCTCATCAGTGGATCAGGTTCTGCAGTCCAGTTTTGCTCTGGTCAAATCTTCTTTTTTTCAGAGGAATTTCCAAGCCCTGCTGCATACACAGCTCATAAGAAAGCAACCTTTTGGTGTTATCAACTGCATGTTGCAACACCCCATATCAAAACGTCCGTTGAATTAGATCACCAGAGGAAAAACACCAAATAATAAAAGCAGCACAACTAAGGCTGCAGACTCTTTTCCAGCCACTCCCACCCTACAACTCACCATGTAAAATGCATTGCAATTTGAAGACAATTTGGAAACATTAATATTACTTAAATAGGGTGGCTATCTTGGCCCTTTTTTCCCTTTTAGACATCTATAGGTAACAGTTTTACTATATCCCAGTCTGTCTGCATTATTTTAACCTGCCAAAGAAATTATGACTAGTGAAATCAGTGGAGTTAGGCTACCAAATCCATCAAAGACCTGGTCACTGGCTTACAGATTGGCAGAGATTATTATTCATGGCAAGAACGTACATAGCTTCTAGGCTAATGGAGACTCTCTTCCCACTGACCCAAAAGCATCTAACCTAATCCAAATAAAAATATAATGGAATTTTTGATGGAAGCAACTTATTGAGTCATGTTTCCTAAAATGATGAAACTACTGAGCAACGATGATTGCTCATAACACCATCTACTCAGTAAGGCTGCATCTGAGCCATTCTCCTAGAAGCAGCAACCTTCCTTCAGCAGCATTTGCTTCATTAAGGATGAACAGACCCGGACACAATGACTAATGGTCTCTGCTCAAGCCAGTCATCCCACTGATTTCAGAAAAATTACCCATGTGAGCCAGAGTTGCCGAAAAACACCATTTCTCATCAACTGATGCTTTCAAACATATTAATCTTACTACAGCTGCTTCTTGTTAAAAATTGCTAAAAGATTTACTGATGCCGCAACCGGGTTATCTAGCAAAGACTGACAACCTAAAGGCTGTGGACTCTCCTTTGGCCACATACATGGGTGGGAAGCCACGTGGTAAGGTCTGTCTATAGCACAAGTGGGTCTGAGCATCCCCAGGTTAACACGAAAGGGCAGATCCTTCGGTAAGAGATACGGTCCCCAGATGACATTTAACACTAAAAACAGCATCCCTTTTGTTAGTCCCCTGCTCCCGTATTTCTGTCAAGGAACCAAAGACTTGGCACCCTCAGCATCCACTCTCCCAAAGCCATGCTGCCTGGAGAAAGGGAATGGAGACTATATCCCAAAAAGACAGATGCCTTTTCCATGAATTCAGGAGTGTTTTTCTTAAGGTCTGTGGGACTGGCAGGACTAATCCTTATGTGCTCTGTGCTTCCCTCCTCAACTCCTCTTACTAGAGGCACTTGACATTTTGTGCATGCTGCCTTGCGACACCATCCGAGAAGATGCAGGAGGAACATGTTCAACCCCACACCCATTCAGAAATTGAATTTGCTGCTGAGAATTTAATGATGGAGATCAATCAGCACAGCAAACTGAGAACTGACCAAATGTGAAACGGGAGTAAGTGCAAAGCATAGGCATGATATAGCATCTCTTCCTATACATTACACTTCACGTGCATCCACAGTCAAAGAGGTTTATAACATACAGGGATGACATTATACCACATAAAAAGAATGTGCTTCAGTTACCAATAAATGACTGCTTAGGTTGACCAAAAATAATGGGTTTTTTGAACCAGATTTCATCATCTCCTCCAAAACATTGTTTCTACAAAGTTTAGTGCAGTACACTGGTTTTAACATTATATTCATTAATTAAAATGTATTAACATTTTCCGAGCACACATTACCCTTTACATACAAGAGTCATTTCTATTCCTAGAAAAGATCGTTTTACCATGACATTTCTAATTAAATGAAAAATGTTGCTCATAGATAAATAATAAATGAGACTACAGATGCTCTTTTCTGCATGGCAGAAAGGAATACGGAATTACTCCTGTGTATGTCTCCAAATGAAACTACTAGACCTGTCCACAACGTGCACATCTGGGTACCACAACAACTAGCAAGTCACTGACTTGTTTTCCACCCACTTTTCTCCAGTATCCCACCTAACCAATTGTATGGTTTTATTTTTCTTCCTGAGGAGTCCTGTGATGAGTAAGTACAATGAAAATGTATATCTAAGAATGAATGCCGTTGTTCTTTAGGCTGTAGGTAGCTTTGGTAGTCACCTTAAGTTGTACATTAGCTGTATGTTTTTCCCTGAACACGAGAAACTGCTATAAGTAATCAGAGCTATTTCCATCACTTCAGCAGCTTGATTACTCATAACGGTATAGAAGATCGAGTCAGGACTGTGACTCTGTATTAAATGCCTGGGAGGGCTGAAGATAACTGGCTTATAAACATCCTGAGTTTCACTCTCTTGGATGTTTCACAACACAGACTTTAGGTTTTGTCTTTGCATTAGGAAAAGGCATGTTCACTAGTGTTTAGAGCAAGCACTGGGAATAGAGTTTACAGCTCCTGATCTTCCTTCTGCCAGAGGCTTGAGCTGTTTTGTGGCTTTGAGAGAACCGCTGGGCCTCAGACTTAGATCTCTGCATCTCTAATACCTTAAAAGCATGCTCTTTTAAAGCCCTTTTCACAGGACACAGGTATTACTAAAAATGGGAGATTCAGGCCAGACATGAGAAAGAAAGGTTTTACACTGAGGGTGGTGAAACCCTGGCCCAGGTTGCCCAGAGAGGTGGTGGATGCCCCATCCCTGGAGACATCCCAGGCCAGGCTGGACGGGGCTCTGAGCAACCTGATCTGGTGAAGATGTCCCTGCTCATGGCAGGGGTGGCACTGGATGAGCTGTGAAGGTCCCTTCCAACACAAACTATTCTATGATTACAAGTATATGTGCACACAGAAGTTCGTAATGTCCTAATATTCCAGTGGTTAAGGATGCATAATATTGGGTCATGCCTCACTGTTGGAAAAATGGAAAACTCAGAAGCAAGGCACAATTATTTATGGGCTGCTTAACTTCCAAGCAGTAATGCAGGTTCTATCCCCATCCATTACCCAACACAAATAGCTGCAAAACCTAAACCATGCACCTAAAATAAGAAAAAACAGGTAAGACTGCCTGCTCACGGCACAGAGTCATCTCCTGCTCTGGTGGGCGAGCACCTTCCCAATGGCATCAGAGGGAGCTGGAGCAAAGGGGAGAATAACACAGTGTGCTTCTCGTGAAAAACTAACGTACAGTAACCTTGCTCCTAAGCAATGTTAGTGATAAAACGCTAACATCTAACACCATTTGGTCTAACCTTACTGATTGGAAAGCTGTTAAGGCAACAATTGAGGCTTAGTCACAAAAGGGCATAATTAACATTTCACTAGGGATTCACCTAAGTATCCAAAGCATTTCTTATCTGAATGTCCATTCTTATTCAGATTATGGTGTCCAACACGCCTATCAGTAATTCCAGCTCCTTCTTAACTTCCTCAGACAGGGTCAGTATTTATATCAGACTTTGTGTAAGTCCTTTCCCTCCTCACAGGCCATGCCAGCATGAGGGAAGGGAGAAAACACTTATGCACTGTCATATCTCCTCAAAATAATTAGCTCAAAGACCTAGAGATTGATTCAAAAGGCAACATGCAATAATGGAGAGAGAATTAGCCATTGTTAAGCCTCCAGTTTCAGTACCACATCACTTAATCCTAAAGGCAAAATAACAACAAACAAGCAAACTATTTCCTCTATAATTTTATTTTTATTACTTCTCCAGTAACAGAGAACAGGACCAGATTTTACCACTAACTCTGCTGCTCTGGGAGTAAAAGGCAAATACTGTGCTACTCTGTGTAGGAGGCAGAGAAACTGAGATGTCAATTTTCCTCTTTTGTAGAATTAGAGAGAGAAATTATATCAGGCCATAACATTGAGTGAAAATAACAGCTTTGACACTGAAATTGCACAATAGTGGGAAAATGCTGCCCATTCTAGAGGTTAAACATTTCAGATAAAACAGCGAGGTCATAATAATTACAGACGAAGACCTCAAGACCGCCAGCATATCTTTAAAAGCACAGCTAATTAATTCCCTAATGAAGCAGTGCAAGGTACAAAGTTACTACCTATCCCCTTAGCTGGAGGGCTCGGAGAACACTAGGATGATTTTATTTTAGATATTCTGAACATCTTCCCATCCAAGTGAGATGTTTCGGTAGCCCCCAAGCACACAAACCCTCACGTGTTTTCCTTAAGCATCCCCACATTGGCGATGGGGCCGCCCAAACCTCATGGACCAAAGGGGATTGTCACAAAACTGCTCCTCCAGGGCTCAGAGGATGATGATGGTGCCTCGGGCACAACACATCTCTGGACAGGCAAAAACCCACAGCACAGAGTGGCGGGGAGAGCAGTGAGAAGATGCCACCCACCAGGACCCAGCACAGAGATTAATGTTAGTCATGGTGACATTTGCATGGCTAAAGCTAAAAAAAAATAAACTATGCAAGGAAATGTAATCAAAATCAAAGCTTTGAAGAAGCTTGGGTCATTCGGGATTTCCACAGGAATTCTGGTCATGTTTATTTTACTCACTCTGAAGGCAAAAATGAAAATCTATTTGAATTAAAAACTGATAAACTCTGAAAGAATTCAGAATTTGTCCTAAAAATGGTCAGGATCGGGACAGCAGTTCAGGGTTTTCTCCAAATGAAAACTAATATAGGAATATTTTAACAGGAGTCAAGCATCTTGTGAAATTGCAAATTCGCCCTAAACCGCTTTGTTTAGACATACAAGTCAAAAATTGACCAATTTTGCCTGTGCCTCTTGGCTCACATCTGTGTGTTGAGTGCAGGCAGCTCCAATACACTGGAGAACACTGTGCTCAGTCACATTGCCACCAGAGAACCCCATCTCTAAAGCCCAGTTTCATGGCTCCAACCCAGGCTCTTACCTGAGTGCAGACTTTCACAGTACAGTTTTGGAAGCCTCAAGGACACACCATAACTACAGATTGAAAAAACAAGGATCAGACTTTCACAGAACAGTCTAAGTCCACTCCCATTTCAATCAGCAGCAAAAATTCCGCCGATTTCAATGGGAACTAAACCAGACCAACATCAAATCCTTTGTAAAGCCCTTTCCACCTCCCTAGGGCTCAAGATGTCGTTTTTTTTCCATCATTAAGAAATCCACCATAATCAAGCCAAAGAAAAGGCCTTGAGGAAACTCTAAACCTTGTTTTGACAATGTGCTGGGAAGATGTGGCTTTGTAGGCTGGAGCAGGAGAGGGGCCCAGGCTGGTACTGCTCTCCATCTCACAGGCAGGGATCTCAGCTGTGGGCAGGAACCCTGTAGTAAGACATGGCACCAGCCCAGCCCTGTAGCATGGGAATATCATAGAATCACAGAACCATAGCACAACTTGGGTTGGAAGGGACTTCCAAAGGTCATCTAGTCATTACGCAAAGTGATCAAATGGGCATTTTTCAGAACCAAATGGGAACAATCTTCTCTGAACTGCAACTGGATACACATAAACCAGTCACATCCACTGTTATTTTTCATCTGTAAAATAAGGATAGAAGATATTGGCTCTGCTACAGAGCCACCGCAAGAGAACATGTATAGTGTACTGCGGGGCATTGGATTATTGCAGGATGGGATGCCCATGTATGGACCACAGACAGTCAAGAACTGGTTTCCCACATAGTCTACAATCATTTGAGGTTTTTCTCCAATAGCACAAGAATCCATTGATTTTTTTTTTAAATGAATTTTGTTTGCAACTCAACGAATATTGGTCAGCAGCAATAATATGGATCCTTTTGCATAAATGGCAAAGACTTTCCGCTTCTAACCAGAGTGTGATCACACACCACGTGTCAAATGCCACTGTGGTAAGTGAACAGGGTCATACCCTCCACACCTGCTACTCACCCCAGCTCACCCCCTTTCCTCCCCTCTCCCACCCACTGGGTGACCAACCAGCTCATCCAACCCCTTCTTCACCCGCACCACTGCAATGGGACAACACAGCTCCCATGCGCTTTTAAACTCCACCTGGAGAAGGACTGGCAGAGAGATGGCGATGCCCTTTCCAGTCACTGCAGCTGCAGCCAGGAAGCCTTAAGCTTGTCACAAGCCTTTCTACAATAACTAGTGCCTTGAAATCCAGCAGCACTTGTTGGATTTACAGAAACCTTACGAGCAGGAAACATAAGCAGCTGCCTAATTAGGAGAACATAGAATCATCTTGGTTGGAAGATGATCCTTAAGATCATCGAGTCCAACCATAGCATCCTGCAGATAATATTATATAATATAATTTAGTTTATAATACAGATTTATACGATTTTGGGGCAAAGAACAGCCCAGCCAGCCAGTCTCCAGGACAAGGAAGCAGTTCAGATGCTGCACTGGGCTGTGTTAACCATCCCCACCTTCTCCTCTACAGCCCTTGCTCCAGCCAGGACATGCTACACCCAGTTCTCACCTGTCAGTGTTTCACCACACATTTATTGTTCTTTTCAGTCCCTGGAATACACCTAATATTTTGTTAACCTTTGCTAACTCGAGGTGTGTCAATGTGCCTTTCAGAATTCCCAGCACTAACCCTATGTATTTCTGATACACACTCATACAGTTGTAATGCTTAAACCACTTGGAGTTGTTCCTTCCTGATCCAGGGGACCTTTCTCAAAGGGTTTTACAGTCTAAATATCACATTGGATTTGATCGTAAGGCCAGATTTTACTGTTTCTAGCCTTAAATAACAACTGCTTTGGAGGAGGTCAGCTACTTTGACACCAGCATTGTCTTTGGTGTGCAGCAAAGAAATTGGTGCCATCATTTTGTCACAGCTCTCCCACAAAATTCTTTAAAACACTTTATCCTTTGTAAAAATATGCTGAATGCAATAAGCCACAGGCAGACCTTACTCATAATAGACTTGTCAGTAGCACATTGATTACTGTAGGGTAGCGACGTGTCATCTGCTGTAACACAGCCTTTGATCCTCACAAAGCTCTACAAATACTAAAAGAGCCCAAAGCAGAGTTCAGAGCCTTCCCTCTTGAAAATTAACCTCCATGAAAGTGAATTCACTGGGGCTAAATCCTTCTCCCTTCTCCATTTTCTTCCCCAGAGTGCATCAGTGAAAGTCCCTGGCACCAGAAATCTTGGAAAGCAAATATTAAATCCTTCAACATGGCAACACGACCACACAGAGAGGACAGAGGCAGAGGGAAAGCCTCATGTCCACTCAGACCACACCAAGTCTCAGTTTCGGCTCTTGAGGGCGTTCATCTCCAAAATCCCCAGCTCTCTAACTCTGCCATTGTCCACCGTCATTGCTGGACGAAAACCAGCAAAATAGGGATGGATCTATCTCATTGGATTTCAGCCATCTACATGGTGGGACTTCTTGCGTGGTCAACAAGCAGATGCAGAGGGTGGACTTAGTACAGGATAGGGTGAGACACAGGTTGGAGATGACACTTGCCCACTGGAGAAGCGCCACTCAGCAATATGAATACTACTGCATTTCACACACTGAAAGAAGCCCGACAGCTCAGATTCTGAAAACAAAACAAAACAAAACAAAACAAAACAAACCACATGCTATTTGCACATACTAATTCAGATAAGCATTTTCCTTAACAGAAAAACCTGACCATTACACTCTGAACAGGCAGAAGCCGCGGTTGGACTCAATGATCTTGAGGGTGTCTTCCAACCAAAACAATTCTGTGATTCTACTCTACGCTTCTAAGTGGTTGACCCTTTCAAACACTGCTTCGAAAGCTTGCTTCACACCTTAATTAACCCACAACATTGTAGTTTCATCTCAACTGACCAGCCTTTCATCTCAGGGAGCTCTTTGGTGTCATGACACAGGCTGAAGTTAACCCCACAAACAAAGCAAAAATCCTAATGGAGTTACAAGAGACCACAGAAAGTGGGCAAGTTTGAATGCGACGTTACATCCACGTTCACACCTGGATCCAGACTGGCACATCCACCCAGTCAGGCTACACAGCTTAGAAGGACTTGAAACCTCCCGACTCCTCAGTGTTTCCCTCCTACGACAACCAATTTTCCTACACAGCCTGTAGTGGAGGCTTTAAGGCCTAATACAGAAATTAATATCTAAATCAAGGCAAGTATCAGCAGAAAAGTGGAGAACCTCCCTTTGACCCAGGCGTCCTTCCAGACTTCCAGGGTCCCCCAGCGATCAGGAGGACATTTCTGATGAACTCAGAAATTCAGGGTTGGGTTGTGGGGTTTTTAGCCCTTCAATCTCAAAACCTAACAAATTCACCTGTAAATCTCTACTGTTTCTCAAAAATATTAGACAAGGGTGATCAGGAAATTTATTTTTTTTTTTTCCAGTAAGCTCCTAAAACTACTGGGGAAAAAAAAAAAAAACACTAAACAAAACCCAAACCAAACCAAACCAAACTAAAAAAAACCCACCAGTCTGATTATAGAGAAAACTGAAGTGAAGAATATGGTGGTAAAAGACATTTATAAATACATTTTTCTTTGTTGTCTTAATGTTATTGAGTCCTCCAGTGTTTTAGTAACCCAGCAGTAATATTTGGGCAGGTTTAATCCATTTCCATAAAGTGAATATTTTTCCATTAACTGCAATGAGCTTTCTATGAAGTTTTTATTATTTTCCTCTTATATTTACAGCTAAACAAACATAGTTTGTCAAACTGAGAATGACTTTTATTACTACCAGTCTACAAATGACAACTGTTCTTTATTACCATCACAAGAAATCTTACAGTTCAAGGGTTATCCATGAAGAGTTGTTTTTTGTGGTTTTTTTGTTTCTTTTTCTGAGAGTATCACTTGCTGCAAGCATTGAAATGCAAATGTAATAATATTTTAATAAACACATACACACGACTTGCTACAAGGCTAAACTTTCGCTAAACTTCCACTATCTGTGGCAGCACGTTTGTGATTATTTTACACTACCCTACAAATATTCACTCCACTGCCTCATGTCACTTTGCTTCCACACAGCAAAAATCAGCTTTTCCAGGAGTTACGAGATCCCACTGTTTCCACCCTTTTCAATAATAATGCCTTTTCCTGAAGTTATCTCTTCCAAAGCAGGAAGCCCTATTTCAACAGTCAATAAAAGTATTTGAAAATAACATTTTTTTCACTTGTTCTTGTTTGTGACAAGAGGTTTTCAGGCCACTGCATATGTACTTTTGTGGCGGAAAATGGGGTCACAGTGGTACTGGGTGCATCTTCACCTCAACCCAAAAAGACCAATCCCTTAAATAAGCTGAAATAAGCTCTCAGGGCTTACACATGCAATATTGAAGCCAGCTAGTCTGAAAGATCAAGCATAAACAGAGATGTTAGGCTTAAGGAAAAAATGTCAGGTGTAATGGCAATATTCACGATCCCATGCAGGTCCATCAAAAGTAGAATCAATGGGCTACAGCTTTTTAACTATCAATATTTAAGCATCCTATTCAGAGCTTAAGTACTTGCTTTGCTAAGTACTGGGAATCTATCCCTTATCCACTCTTTTATATCAATAAAATGAGGTAAAAAGAGGTGGAGTGCCTCACACTTCCGATTTGATAGCATTTTCCCTCCTCCACTCTCATGAATTTCTACCTATAAAACTATAGAGGAGAAAACGCACTAAATCCTGATGCCTCGTTGTTTGGTATTCAACAGTCAGAGCACAGGGCGAACAAGCTGCCTTGCAGAGGGAACAATGACAAATTTACTCCTCGTGCCGCATTTCCGAGGAGTTTCCACATCCCGCTTTAGCCAAGAGCTGCAGGTGATGTCCGTGCTCAATACTGAAGGGTCTTCCAAGACCACCCACATGATGACGCTCATCTGTCTTCCCTATGGCAAGGAAAGCTTTGGGTAGCGGTGGAAGATGTTCCCCAAAGTGCTCCAAGACACCAGGTGCTCAGGCACAGCCCGTGTGCCGTGGTGCCACCAGGATGGATGGTCCCACCAGGATGGATGGTCCCACCAGGATGGATGGTCCCCAGCTGGCCGGGTGCCCCTCGCCCACTCTCTACCAACTAACAGAGCAGCGTCCAGATGTATCGGCAGAGAACTGTTTGCACAAGGTCACTTCCATGCACGCAAACCAGCTTCTGTTTTCAGGAAAGCAAATTTCAGTGCCTATTATTCACAAACATCAACTACACAGTACATCTTATGCAAACATTGTGTGCATATGGACACTAGATGAAGCCACCCATGGCATCTCAGTGCAGCGTACTCTAATTCACACACGCTGGCACTGTGTAATAAGCCAAAATGTTCTCCAAGAACAAGATCTATGTTTCACTGCAAATACAGTTAGGCTTTTTATTCAGAGCTGTGCAGTTATTACAGCTGAGAAGGCCTGACAGCATCAAAGTTGATCACAGTTCTAATTATAACTTCTAATATGCTGGGTTTTATTCATTTCTTCTCCTTTTCAACCTTGATGTTTTATTCCCAGCTATTCAAGGTTTAAGACGCATAAACGAAAAGAGAAGCTTGTAATTTTTGGAGTACGGATGCTGCTGACTTGCCTATTCAGAAGGCAATCTGCACAAAAAGAGTTCAGGGTATCACTGTTCAATAACCCAGAAGCAAACCCCAAGAATGCAACCACCTAAGGTACCTGCAGCATCCCAACCGACATACAGGGTGTTTCAAAAAGATGGGTCCAATTTGAAATCACTATATACGAATTCAACTATCGTCTTGACGTTGTCCATACAGCAGGTGGAGGCAACACAGAGCATTTATAAAAAAGTTCCTAAAACTCATCAAACCATTTGCAAATTTTTGTGTAATTGTACCATGTTGCCATGGTGAAATGGTGTCCATCTTTCTGAAACACCCTGTATTAAAGCCACAGGGAAGATTGTTGAGCTTTTACTTGTTAAGGAGCCAAGGCCACTAGGAGGTTCCAGACCTGATATGGAAGCAACCAGATGAGTCAAGTGCTTCAAGGCCACTGAACTGATCTTGGCCCCACGTGGCCTTTGCTCAACAGCTTTCCCCAGGCTTCCCTTGGGCACTCACCTTTCCAGCCCACAAGACAACTTTTCCCTTCTTATTTCTGCCCCTTGCCCTCTTTCTGAACGCCCACATCAATTCCCTACCCAATTTCAGCAGTTCCTTAAGCACCTGACAAGTGAACTCACTTCTTGTTACACCTTATAATGTCCTTTTTTACATCAGATGCAAGACAAGATGATAAATTTGGCTCCTTTTTTATATTCTCAAAATAAAGGACACAGAAAAAAACCTCACTTAGGGTGCTCCTGAGATGTGTAGTCAACAAATTAGAACCACACTAGGCATAAAACAGTTAGGTAGGGTAAAATAATTTACTTCAGATGAGGACCTGAGCTGATAATTTCAGTGGGGAAAAAAAGGAAAAAAAACATATGTACTTGAGAAAAATGAGACAGAGCAAATGTTAAGGTAAATATTATAGCAAATTTATTTATAAAGCTCCTCCAATCTGAGTGGACCATTTAGTGCAACATAAATATTTTGGGGCATGTTCCGGTACATCCTAGAGCCTGCGCATCTCCCTTGATACAGCCACTACATCACTGAGCCACCGCTCTGAACCAAGTTTAACTTCTGCAGCTACAGTTTCAACAGGAAAAACACATCTTCAAGGATTCCGTTCACAAACCACCACCAAACCTCCCATCTCATCCTCACAGGGATCCCAGAAGGTTGATGCGGAGTAGTGTAAAGGTAACATGATTTTACAAGTTGTCCACTTGAATCCAGGGAGGACCTGAACTATGGCCAGATTTAACCATCTGAGGAATCCACGTGGCCCATTCCCTGGCATTTCACCTCCAGCAGCACAGTCCCACAGCAGCATCCTGTCCAATCTGCTACACCAATCAAACTTTTAAAAGCATATAAAAGGACATCATCAGTCAGTCTCAAAAAGTCTGCTTAATGTATACAAAAGAAGTATTTTTAGGAAAACCCATAAAAAACAGCATGAAATAGGCACTAAACTGACTTAACATTTAAATATTTCTAATGAACATCGGTCAGTGCATTTTTTTTTCAACACTGCACCTAAAGGAAAATCTTCAGTTTACTGCAAGTAAAAAGTTTAAATTCAATAATATATCTCAGTTATGTCAGAGTATTGACCCTCTGCAATTCGCAGAATTCCCTGACCTTAATCCAGCACGGTATTTAAGCATGAACTTCATCTTAAATAAGGCATTGCTTTTCAAACTCAGTGGAATTATTCATGTGCTTAAAACCAGGCCCATGAACAAGCATTTTACGAAGTGTCCGCTCCTGCTGCCGGTTATCAGCTCCCATTAGGTGTGTGATTTTTTCATATGGCACTAGGCAGCAGAAAAATATTAGAAAAGGAACAATGCTGTTATTAGAGGGAAGTCTGGGTGATGCTCGCTCATCTGATCTCGTATCATTTTTCTGCCCTGTCACCTCCTCTACAATTTCCTACCAAATGCATTTGCTCCACATTTCCTTTTCTCTCTTGAGAGAGTTTCTATATGAAAAAATATCCGCTTACCTATTTGGCTTGGACAGGGCAGGAGCTGAGCCCAGCTGTGACAAGCCCATCTCCCATTTCCTCATCACTATTGACCCTGGTCTGTGTCCTCTTGTTGTGTTCCTCACTCAGGCCACAGCAATGGATGAGTCTGGCTTAATTCTGAGCTCGGCTTTTCCCTTTCAGACCCTGCCTCCCTCAAAGGATGAGGTTTAGTTACACCCAGATATATAATGAAACAAACCTCAATGTGAAAGAGATTACTCCAGTATTACCCCAATACAAAGGCTCCTCCACCAATATATATAGTCCCCAGAAGAAGAGACAAGAGCTACAGGTATTAGTCACTTCTGTGTTAATACAAATTATTTGCACCACAACTTGAACTTGCATAATTTCTTCAAGGTAGGATTTTAACCAAAGTGGTCACATTGAGAGAAAAGGTATTTATAACCAGGACTTTAATTGTTACAGTTACACATAATACTGCAAAGTAAGGATTCCAATAATGAAGAAAAGGTGTCCTTTCACTGAGTCTAATTAATCCCGGGGGCGGGGGGAAGTAAAAATAGAAATATTTTTATTGACTTTAGGCTTTGCCAAAGCTGCATTTGCTTATATGAAGATCATGACCAGATTCTGCTTTTTACAAACACAAATTTAACTCAGCAGTCTTCTGTGTGGCAAAAAAATTGCAAAACCAAAACCCACCAGACTACAGAAAGACTGTGAACTGTTTTCTTCTCCCATTAGTTGTTTTTCTGCCAATATCACGCAGCATTTTATTTGTTTGCTGCCCAGATGGCTGAATATTTTCAAACAGGAAAAAAAAAAAAGCAGCCGATAGCAAATAAGACATTTTTTACAATTTTTAGCTGAATCTTCATCAATATTCAGCTTTGGGAATGCTGCATGTTTCCACGACTATTCCATTTTTTGGAGGGTGGGGGAGAAACAGAAAAAAGAGACTGATGACACCTGTAACATCAGGGGGAGGTCATGTTTGGGAGGTTTAGCTCAGGGACTTCTGCTTGGTTTGCAGCCACTTGTCTCAGATAGGACCATGCCCTTTGTGAGTGCTTAACATATTATGTGTCTGAAATAACCCTGTTCATTGAAAGAAGCAAGACCTTAAATCACAGCCTGACAAGAAAAATATGTAACTGTATATCCTTATGAGGAAGCCTCATGCAATATTGCCCTCTTGGGTTGCCTCCAAGCCCACAGAGTCCGTTTCCATTGCAAGAATAACTAATAAATAAAAGCAAGGACAAGCTAGCAGCCCAAGGCAGCCTGAGCTAAGCAAATGATGGAGAAAATGCATCTTAGATTTAACTCAGCCATCAGCTGCGTTCAGCAGCTAGACTGTTCTCTGTACGAATGCTGCTAACCCCATTCAAAATGATCTCCAGTGTCAGGGTCTAACCAAGCCCTGCCCAGTGCACACTTCTTCTCAAGCCCACATCTACCCACACGGCTAAGGCAGCTTTTTAGGCAGCCACGAATCCAAATTTATTAGCATTTCTAGCAGCCAGACAGTGCCTGGAGCTACAAGCTTCTCTGTCATGCAGGACCAAGGCTGGGTTGAGGTGTGAGCTGGGGGGTGAGAGCAGTAGGCCGAGCTTTGGCAGCAGCTCCATTAAACCCTGTCCGGGGGGCAGGGTAATGCGGAATCACAAGGGCTGTGACAGTCAAATAAATCAGCAGCGACTCATCAGCCCACAGAGCAGGGGAAGGGCAGGACAGGGAAGAGAGTTTTGCTCAGGCACAGTTCCTTGCTACTGATCGCACCCGCGAGATACCGTCCAGTCTACAACACGAAGAAAGAAATGCATTCGTAGCTGGTTTTCCTGCAGTCAGCCTGGAATCATGCATATTGTCAGCAATCATAAACTGACCACCCGCCTTTGGAAATTAAATCCAAATACAACGTCTAGCACACTTGACAAAGTGTTGCTATCAATTACAAGCTGACCGTTACATGCAAGCTTACATGTTAGGTTTAATCCTGCATATGTCATCGACAAAAATTTACACTGGCATGAGTTTGGTGTTAATTATTCCCCGGATAGGCAGGGTCTCTGCTGTGTGATAATGCACCTTTGGTAGGAAGCCGCTACAAGGCAAAACAACACAACTCTTTACTCAGAAATAGCTCTCCAGAACTAAGGACCAGGGCTGTGCTCCTGCTGCGTTTCCATTTCAATTCAGCAGTTCAGAGGCAAAGATTTAGGTCCCTTCTCCAGTGTAATTAGGTCATTGCAGGGACCTCGCTCCTCCACTGCCATGTCCCAGCCTTATCAAAACACCTTCAACCTTGTAGCTTGTGTAACATCTAATTTAACCAGTTATAGTAAGATTAATTCCACTGATGGGTCCGGATTCATTTTATTTTACTAAAAGTTGAACACCTACCTGATATAAGCCAGAGTCCCTCTGTAGTCAGTGGAAGAAGATTGACACATCCAGCAGAAAAATCACACCACTCTTTCAGGATGGGAAAAATTAGTCTCTGTCTTGACAACTAGACATTTAGGTCAGACTAGATGCCTAGCTTGTACAGCTAAAAGTGAGAAAAGTCCTTTCATGGTATGAAATGCTGGTTCTGCCCAGTGCTCAGCTACTTCCACACCACCAGGATCTGATGCTTGGACTATGCACAGATCACTGGAGCAAGTTTTCAGCTCAAAGTGATCTTCTGCTGACCTGGAGGACTACAGGGTAGTCCTCCCAACACGGTGCTGTTCGAGTAACTGTACCCAGTTGTAGTCACCCCATGACAAAACTGCCTCCACTCATCTTTATTGTCTAACCACAGGATGACTGAGGGAGCTCATCCACAGCTTCTACTGCAATACCTCATCTCGTGCCAGCTTTCATGGGCAAATCCATGCCAGGGAGGCCACTAATAAACCTTGAGGTGATCTGGACACTTTGAGGCCCAGAGCTCTTCAGGTCTGTTATGTTTAGCAGGCTAGAGACTGCCTATGAAAGCAGGATATCGCCCCAATAATTTACTTTTATTTCCAGCATGTGTGGTGCTACTGAGTCTCCCCATCAAACTATCTACAGTGTAGATGCTAAAGCTGAATAATGGCAAAGTTTGTTAATTGAACTGTACTTTCAGTAACAGTCACATAAAGCCTCCCAAAACCTCGAGTCAGGCATCATTGCTTCTGCCCTATCAAACTCATACGACTCAAGTGCCACAGGACCTTAAAACACTACACAACCTACCTCCAGTTCATTTAACTTGTTTTCAAGGTTCACATTTTCCAACTCTTCTCTGCAATACTGAAGAGCCGAATTATTTTTCTTTTCCCCCTTTTTTCAATGAAAGCCGTGATTCCTGCATAACCACATGATGAGGGTTTAAGGAAATCTTTTCCCTTGTTTAGCAAAGAAGTTCAAGAGATTAGCAGGTCAGTATTGCCGTGGGCAATGCTGAAAATCAGCTTTTTATTTTTAATTTAAAAGCTGGAACTAAAAAGAGATGACTCTTCAGAAAAAAAAAAAAAAACAGCAAACATTTAAGTAGGGCTGGCTTTAAGTGCAGTTAAAAATACTGCAAGACAAAAAGATAAGGGAATTGATTCTTTTTTACATTATGGCCCGTCTATTTAGGGTGAATGGGAACTGGATCATCGATCACAGCTATTTCAGTAGCAGCGCAGGGCTCGGTGCTGAACTATTTGTGATACCAGGTCTGTGCATCCCTAGAAGGATGCCTTGACACTAACAGGACACGATGCTTCAGTGCAGGATTGAGCAACTCCCCTGGATCCCCTTCCTCTCGCCGTGCAGAAGCTAACGCAGAGCACAGGCAGCTTCCAGACAACAAAAAAGAGAATTGAGTCCTGGTGAATCCTATATTCAGCATCAGAAACAGACGTTAATCAACAGAGTCACCCTGTCTGCTCTTCTGGAAGAGGAGACAGTTGGCCTGGGTTCAGCTGGTACTTGAGCAGCTCTGGGGGAGACGGTCATTACCTGCTAACCAGGACACTTGACATTCATCACAAGGCCAGACGAGCTGCTCATCAGCAGGTCTGCAGGGCAGGTACTTGCCAAGAGAGGTGCGGTGTGAAGAGCTGAATGGTTTCTCCGCTCCAGATCTACTGAGCAGCCTCCCCCCAGCATCCCTACGATGCACATCAGCTCAGATTCCTTCCGCGCAAGCATAAATCCTGCTGGCTAGGACCCCTTTCAAGATAAGTCTGATTTATTTTTTTTTTTTATGAATTAAATAAGACCAAACAAAAGAGAGAAGAAAAGAACTGTCTTGGGAAATCTTACTTTTTCTTCATTTGCTTTAAGAAACCACAGAGCAGGAGATAAAAAGCAGCTAACCAGAAACAAGCAGCATTTGATCAGCACTGTTGACCTGCCAGCAGGAGGGAGCCACGGATATAAAAGCCTGGGAAAAAAATCAGCAGCCATCCATTTCTGATGTACGTCTCTCAAAAGACGCGGCACCAGCCCGACGTTTGTATAAAACACGGATGGCCTGTGTGAAGATCTTCCTTTGAGAAACTTCAGAGAGTAAGTACAAAACCAGAAGGATTTCACACACCACAAGAAACGCTATGGGAAATTAACACTTTAAGAGTCAACAGCTGAGGTCTGAATCACCTTTACCCTCGAGTTTGCTGCTAGAAGTCATCACTTCAATGCACTTTAGTTTCCTGGGACAGAACGAACAATTTAGACACCTATTTCTCTACTATTAATTGTATACTGTACTTTATCAAGCCAGCAGCAATTATGTTAATGGCATCCTCAGGTTTTGCGCTCCCCATAGCATCTCCCTCTAGCTTCATTATCTGATGCATTTCAATTTTCTGACCATATTCACTACATCAAAAAGACCTATAAGCAGGTTAAGCAGGTTCAGGTCCGTTCCAACCTCAGAGGGAAAGTTCACCCTTTTCCCAAAGCAGGGTTTTTTCATCAAATTGGATTATAAGATTAGCATCAGTAACCACATTGGGAATTATTATATTATATAGAGATAGCTCTTGGTAACTAGAAGAGGGCCAGGGATCTGTCCAATGTCGTGGATCATCTTCCCCTCCTTACATGAACCTCTTCTCCTGATGCTCCTGTACTTGGCAGGATGGGCATACCCTTTTAACCAACCCCAAGCACCCTGAGCCACTTTTCTATGGATTATCCCTGGAAAATATGTGTACCTATAAGGTGGAATGAAATCTAAATGAAAATTGAGCTTCCCAGCATTTTCACTACCAAATAATAAAGTTCCTACCATTTTTCGTAGGTACTTTCCAATAATCTTCAAATATCACCATCTCTGTTACATGTCATATTTCTTGACCGTAAAACACTAACAGATAAGAGAGGTTATTGCCGTAACAGCAAGGGAAAATGGGATGAGTGATTTGCCCTCTCTTTGCAGCAGTAAAAATTCTCTGTCAAAGAAATTTTCTAGTAGGGAATAGCCCTTCATCTGGATTTTTTTTCTTTCATTGAAAACCTATTTACAGCCAGCACATACTCCTTTGCTTGCAGAGAGAGCATTCGTACCCCTGAAACCAGAGCACAGACCTCCACGATGGAGAGCAACAACCCGGTTGTCTCACACCTTTAACACATATATTTCTTATTCTACTTACATCAGGAAATAAAATCCTCTTGCCATTATCTCAGTGTAAACCCGGGCTAGCTCTGTTTGACCTTAAATTTTATGTTCTAGAACTAAAATAAGAGGGGACCAGCCTTATGCCTGGTGGGTCCCAAAGCCCCCCTAGAGACTCAACACCGAGTCTTCTCCGCCATTCACCCAGCTAAACACTCAACATTTTCCTTTTTTTTTCCCCTCTTTTTTGTTTTTTTGGCAGGTTAGCTTTCAGCCAAAACAGCATTTGCTCCGACTCAGCTCACAGCGACAGGATCACCAGCACCGAGGCAGGGGAGCCAGCAGCTCAGCTCCACGTGTCCTCCCAGGTCACCTTAAATCAGCCGAGAGCCCATATCCCAAGTACACAGCGCTTACTGTCCGGCACTATTTATAAAAGTGAGCATCACAACACTTGTGAAATAAGGTCACTGTTAGATTTGGCTAATGTTTTGTAATTGAAAGCTCTGGGGTTTTTTTAAAGTTGGTTATCTGTAAGAGGGTTTTTAACTATTCCTCTTCTTCAAAAACAGAGATTTTCTCTTTCAGGAGACTGAAGAACAAAATGTTTCCACTACCAGCAACCAAAACCTAAAGAGATTTTCAGGTCTGGGATAACAGCTAAGCTATTACCAAGGGGGAGTGGGAAGGACACTTTTCCAAGTAGATGTATGAATTAGGAAAGACATGGCCATTCTGGATACCAGCACAGGACCTCTGCAGTAGCAGCCCCTAGAAAAACCTTGGCAATGTTTGGGAGATATATAGGACCTGTTCCCAAACACTCTCTCGTTCCTATCTCAAGCATGAGGTGTTCAAGGCTCCTTTTCTTGTTACCAACCATTACCTATTCTCCACTTTTTAATTTTTTTTCTATGTAACTGGTGCTTACCACTTCCTTCAGTAGGTGTTGATAGCAACTATACATATGACATAGGGGAAGCCTGCCATGATGGCATCTCTCCATTGCCCACAGAGATGGGGCAGATGTGTCAGGAACCCCAGCAGAGCTCCTGTCTTCGCTCGCCCTCTCTAAATCTACACAAGTACGAGGAACCAAGCGGGGGAAAAAAGAAGAAAATAAAACCATGGGCTTTTTTATAGATAATAAATACCCATCCTGAATGTTCAAGTGGTGTTTGATGGCGGAAGAAATGTAACCTCGTCTTGGCTTAATGTCTACTACACTTCAGAATTTATGGTCTGTTATAGCAGTTTCCACTGTGCCTCATTCACTTATTCTTGAATCATTATGACCATGGCTCACTTTCCATTTTTTACACCAGCATCTGCCTCCTTCTCAGGTTCCAAATTTGGACTCCTCACGAGTTTCTCCCGTGCTTGCCCCCACCTCCCGCCTTGGTTTGCCTACGTGCTGCGGTGGCCACGCTTTCTGCTGCGGTACCTGTGTCTCAGCATCTGTCTTCTCACCTTTTGTGCACCTGTTTCCACTCCATCAGCTTTACTGTCAGCAGTTTTATAGCACAGGGTTTTGCGCTTCTCTCCTCGTCTTTATGACCGTCCATCACAGTAGCAAATGGAAGCTGCACGCTTCTCTTTTCACCTCAAATACACAAGTCTGCATAGCAAGAGGTGATAAAAATAATATGATCTGTCTAGGAATCTTTCCGTAGCCTCTTCAGCTGACTGTGAACTGTCCATAAATTAAGAGTTTAAGATCTTTCAGGGTGTTTAGAAATCAGGGAATACAACACTGAATCACTCCAGCAGCTGATGCAGATAGCTGCTGCTTTGTTGCCAAAACAGCCAGTGCAGATGCTTCAGAGAACAGGACAAGGGTACAAATAAGGGACAGCAAGGGAACTGATTTAGGAGGAGAATTCCCTCCTAAATGTTTAGCAATAAGCAAATCCGTGCAGAGATTTTAAGGGCACCAGAGACTAAATGAATCCCAGAGATCAAGATGTCCCAGAGGCTGTTTACAATTACGTGAAAATAAAAAATATTACCTTGTAAGAGTAGTAACATTTAGTCTTTCGAGAGCACAAAAAGCCTTTTTATTTCCACCTTGTCCTAAAGATTTGCATCTCATTAATTTTCTCTACCCCATGCATTAACAAGTGTTCTTCTTTCTCCCCTCAAGTTACTCCATTCTTATTCAGGCAGCACCACCCTCTGCTGTGATCACTGTGTGCTTATTAACCAGTTAAACCTCAAACACAACATTCACAGTTCCTGAGTATTAATAATTATAATTAGGCACAAAAACATTCTTACATGTTTGGATTTTGGTTTTGTGTTTGTTTTTTTTTTTAATCACCCATCCAATGTCCTTCCAAGACTGACATGGATCTCCTCTCCATCCTCTACATGGAAAGACAGAACTTCACCTTGCTTCCCAGGCTGCTTAGCTTAATACATAGTATCTTGATTTAATATACTAATATACTTAAAATACCTCACACTTAACGTAGACACATCCCATTTTTTTAACCTTTTCTCATAATGAAAATTGATATTATTTCAATATACTTAATCCACTGACCTAGTTTCAAGTTCATGCTTCTCCAACCTCCTTAAGACTTCCTTGGCTTTGTCTTGCAAGTGATT
The DNA here is from genome assembly GCA_013399365.1 of Pampusana beccarii. Lineage (NCBI taxonomy): Eukaryota > Metazoa > Chordata > Aves > Columbiformes > Columbidae > Pampusana > Pampusana beccarii. The sequence continues at coordinate 71,685 of VWYH01000890.1, forward strand.
TTATAAAAGATTTTTTCATTGTCCAAATAAATCTCTTCTATTACTTTTATCTTCTCCAGAAGTATTCCAGCAGACTAGTATAAAAATACTTTCCCTTACAGAAGGCATTTAGCATTACCCTTTCTATTCACTTAGTCACTTTATAATTCTATGTTTAGTCTGCCTGCCTACTAAAATGGCAGGTAAACCATCCAATGTAGCAGAATCACATTTATCATCTGTATCAAAAACATATGTGTTTGCTCACAATCTGCTTAGTAACTGAGAGTCAAACAGGGTATTTGAAAGAAAACATTTTTGACAGCGGCTTGGATATTCCATCTCTCTCTTTGCAAATAATTTGGCTGAATGGGAAGTAAGACAAGAGTCACTCTGTGATTTTTTTTTTTATGGTTGCAAAAACAACAGAGAGAAAGGAATAACGAAATGAAGAAAAGATCCATTTAGGCTGAGTATCTGTTAAAACACCCTAAAAGCAAAATCTGTTCATATATGGAAGAATCTCTAAGGCAAAGACAAATAAGATTTGTTCAGTTGGAAAGTTTAGAAAAAGCACCAAACACTGGAAAATAAGGTGTAGCAAAGATGCTATCTCCAGTGGCAGGGGGATGGGCACGAATATCTCATCATTTCCATCTTAATTGCCGAATGTGTGATTAAGAACAGTGAAAAGCATGGGTGTCATCAACTCCACTCAAAGTCAAAATTTATGCAGCACATGAAACATTTGCATTAGTATCCCATTCATCACTGGCATAAGCAGAAAGAGTTCACCAAGCAGTTATTCTGCTCCCACGATCCTAATTTGAGTTATCGAGTCAGCAGAAGCACAGGATACAGCAGTGGGTCTCCCCAGCTTCTGCATCCCAGAGGTACCACAGCCATCCAAGCCCAGAGCCTTTTCCATCTCTTGGAGCTGCACCTAACTCACCTTCAAACCAGCTGCTGGCATCGCAGAGCTCAGCAAAAGCTCATGGTGTGAATAGGCATCACAGCCCAGACCAAACACTATTACGCCAGAAGCTTATGTCTGTGTCAATTTACTCCAAAACCCCATGGGAACATGCATTCAAGCTGTTTGTACATTTGGTTTGCCACACAAACACACCTCTCCTAAATCCAGTGTGCTGAACTACTGTGGTCCCTGATGAAAGAAACCAATGAAAAAAAAGGTTCCTGAAAAGTGACATTGCTATGAATTATTATTTTTACTATCTATGTTATCAGAGCACCACGAAGCCTCAGGCATAGTCAGAGATCCCACTGCTCCAAATGCTGTACCAGCACAGAAATCTCACAAACTGGCAGATAACCATATTTCTCATAACAGTGAGGAAAGAGAAAAACAAGCTGTGAAGGAAGAAGGAAAACAAGAAGTGCAGCTAAAGGAAAGATCCACTATAGATTCAAAATGAACTACCTGCCAGTGCATTAAGTGCATTCTCAAGCCTTTTGGGTTAAAAAGAATAAGAGCTTCATCAAGGAGGGTTTCTTCCAACCGAAATGATTCTGTGATTTTAAGTCTTCAAAGGGCTGTAGTACCCTCTAACAGGCTGTACTTTTCACTGACCAACTTCATCCCTGTCTGAATCTGCCCAAACCAGAGCCAGTCACAGTGAGAGCTGTTGTGATTTTAATGATAATACACCCAGATCACTCAATGGGGCTGAATTAGGGCAAATGGCAAAGTTTTGAGACCAACACACAATAGCCAGGTATTAGCCATGTTTTACACGTACTGTTAACTTTTGTTCTTCCCTTTTGTAAATCAGCTGGTCTGCTACCCTGGTTCTTTGCAAGCTCTTTTTTTTTCTTCTCTCCATCCAGACATGTTTGTAATTATATTCCCTGGAACATATGGTTGCATGGATCCACACACACACCAGCACAAGTTACACACAGCTTTTTAACCACTTGAGTGAGAATTATCTCTTGTCTAAAAGAATATACAAGGGAAAATAAAGTAAAACAACATTGTCTATCATTCCAAAAAGAAGGCAAAAGCACTCAGGTCCAGATCCAAAGGCGCACAGAAGTAGAGCTCAGGAAAGAATTTGCACACCTAAAGCCCACTATGTAATGCTCAAAATACCAGCTCTACGTCTTTCGTACCTCTGCTGAGATTCAGCTGTCACCCTCAACTGAGAGGTTCACTTGTTTAAGCAAAGAGTTTAGGACAAACTCTATAATAGAATGGCCTGTTTCCCTTCACTAGGTAAAAAGAGAGATAAGTAATTCAAAGCAGGTGGCTACATAAATCCTCCCCTCAATGGATGACCAACATTTAGGAGAAACATGCCCAAAACAGCCACTGATTTCGGTATCCCCCTATAGCAACACTAACACTGAGCTCTGATGCTGAGGCTCTGCTACTTGGAAAACAAGAAGGAGATTCAATAGGCAAAGAGGAAATATTCCCCAGGTCAGAGATGCTCTCTTTCCCCGCAGGCAGGAGACATGGTCTTCTACAGCCCCAGCTGAGGAGGTCCCACACTGCAATAGCTTCCAAGTATGGATCAGGAGCCTTCAACAGACAAGTGCTCTGACCTGGCTGCAGTCACTTACCCCCAATCCAGGCTGGAGATATACAAATTATTTATTGCTAAACAGTGCAACTGCAGTAGGAGAGATAATGAAGCTCTGTTCCAGGAGCATTATTGAGGGGTAAGAGAAAGGAGATCAGCTACTGCCAACCCACTTGCAGGCTTCTGCTTGCTAGAGCACTGCCTCGGCCACCAAGACCTGTTTGGGTAGCTGGTACTTACCACCCCTACACCTGGATCTAAAATGCAAGACCCACTTTCTCTTTGAAAGTTACAGAGAGGGTCTCCCTGCAGTTAGGAGTGAGGATAGAAACCCTGGAGAGGAGGGTCAGCCTTGGTCCCCTCCATTGGGTCTCCTTCTTGGCCACCTGGAGCCGGCCCAGGGCTGGGCATCCTGGTCCGGCAGCCTCAGCTCCCGCATCCCGCACGGACCTGCAGATCAGTCCCTGCTCCCAGAACACCGAATCGCTCCTGTTTCAGGTTTTTTACAGTAGAAGGGAGACAGAAAGTTTATCTCCCCGTGTCAAACACACAGCTCAGCCTAGGACATCCCAGGCTGACACAGCGGGGTCGGTACAGCTTCACCACCTGCCCTCCTTACTCTCCCTTTTTTGCACTGATTTAACGCGGTATTTAGAAAACCAGCGAGGCCAGCCGAGTCCCCCTCGTTTTGGAGGGGTCTCTTCTATTCCATTGCACTGGAGGGAGCAGCAATAACCCGAGGGTGTGGGGGGACAATTCGCGACCCACGGCTAAGGGGGCCGATCCACGCGTGACGCCGGGTGGGGGCGCAGAGCCCCCGGCAGCACCGCGGCGGCGGCTCCTTCTCCGCGGGTCCGACCCCTCTACGGTCCCACGAACAGCCCTGAGGGGGCCAACAACCCCCTGCAATACCCCCCTCCTGGGCTGCCACCTCCCACCCAAGCCGGTACATCCCCCCCGACCTTCCTCCCGCCCCTAAGGATGGGGAAAACCCCCGGAGGAGGAGGAAAAATCTCACCTCTTCGCAGGGCGGCAGCTGCAGGGCGGCCGCTTGCCAGCCCAGCAGCCAGCAGCACACCCAGGCTGCTCCCGGGTACCCCCGCTCCGCTCCGGCTCGCCGCATCCTCATCCTCATCTTCATCCTCCGCCGCGCACCCCTTCCTCCGCCGCCCCCGGGAGGCTGGAGGGGGGTGGGATCACCGCCCCCTGGCCCTGCCGGAGACCTCCCTGCCCCGGCTGCGGCCGGCGGGTCGGGCTGGCCCTGGCCCTGCGCCCCGCCCGCAGCCGAGCATAACCCCGGGGGCTGGCACGGACCGCAGCGGCCCCGCCGCCCGCCCGCTCCCGGCTGCCGGTACCGCTAAAGCCGGGAGGAGGGGCCGGAGGGGGAGGAGGAGGAGGGAGGAAGGCAGGCAGCGCAGGCGCGTGCTGCCGAGGCTCGTCCAGACCCGGCGTGGCAAACGGGATCGCAGCAGCACCCCCCGGTTGCACCCCCATGACCCCAAAGGCGCTGGGGTGGGAGCAGCAGCGGGGGGTGAAATCCTGCGGGCAGCCCCGGCCAAGCTCGGGGAGCGCGACAGCAGCGCAGGGTTGGACACTCCCCGGCCCCAAAAGGCTCTGAGGTGGGAATGGTATCTGGTATAGCATCTGGAATATTGTGTCCAGTTCTGGGCGCCTCAGTTCCAGAAGGACAGGGAACTGCTGGAGAGAGTCCAGTGCAGGGCAACAAAGATGCTGAAGGGAGTGGAGCATCTGCCGTGTGAGGAAAGGCTGAGGGAGCTGGGGCTCTTGAGCTTGGAGAAGAGGAGACTGAGGGGTGACCCCATTAATGTTTATAAATATGTAAAGGGTGAGTGTCAGGAGGNGTATGGTACTGGGGAGTGAAATCTCCACGCCCTGATCCTGCTGCAGGACGCTGGTCTGCAGCCCCCAACAGCCCCCTCTTGGCTGCAGGGACCTTCGCACCCCATCCCTGGGCACGGCAGCGCCAGGCAATGAGGGGAGCTTGCACCCATCTCCCTGCTCCTCCAGTGCTTGGGATGTCCGTGTCCCTCCTTAAGGTAAGATCCCACCATTTGGGATGTGCGGTGGACCACTCGCCTCCTCACCAGATCATGACAGTGACCCTCCTCCGTGGGATGAGACAATGGTTTCTTCGTGGCCTGACCCAAATTATTGTTATCCCCAGAATTATCACAGAATCATAGAATAGTTTGGGTTGGAAGGGACCTTCAAAGCTCACCCAGTGCCACCCCTGCCATGAGCAGGGACATCTTCACCAGATCAGGTTGCTCAGAGCCCCGTCCAGCCTGGCCTGGGATGTCTCCAGGGATGGGGCATCCAACACCTCTCTGGGCAACCTAGGCCAGTGTTTTACCACCCTCATTGTAAGAAATGTCTTCCTCATGTCCAGCCTGAATCTCCCCCCTTCTAGTTTAAAACCATTACCCCTTGCTCTGACAGAACAGGCCCTGCTAAAAAGTCTGTGCCCATTCTTACAGATTCCTTTTAACTGTGAAGGTTTCCGCAGAGCCTTCTCGTCTCCAGGCTGAACAATGATGTTGATTTCTCCCTCAGTGGTTGCCTTTGAGTTCAGATTTCGTCCCCCCTTCCCCAGCAACGTCCAGTTACTCATTTCTCATGAAGCGTTGTACTGCCTCGGGCACTGACGGTCCTCTGCCTCCCTGGCATCTCTGCCAAACCTGCTCACTTTCCTGCTCCCCCATCTCTTCCCTCCCTTCTGCCTCCTCTTATCTAACCAGCAAAACCCAGCACAGACACAGCGCTCCCCATCGCTAGCACAGCGTGTTCCTCTCCCTATTGATCTACCTTTTCGAACTCCAATACACTGCGCTTTTTTTCGGTACTTCTAATTTCTCGAGTGACCGTTTTTTGGCAATTTACTGCGATTCCTGCTCATCATGATCCAGGTTTGACTCAGCCTTTATTCATCTCTTGAAAAGAGATGAGGAGTATAAAGGTAGAATCGGATCTTTGCCTGCGTCGTGCAAACCCTCTCGCCATCCCTGGCTGGTGTCGTCACTGTGACTGTATGCTAACACAAAAATGGATTAATTCTCTCATTTTATGTCATTTAAGGACCTTGCTGGAGCAGTCTGGAGGGACCTCTGCAATACTCCGCTAACAGAGACAAGTTTGAAATTTCCCTTTGTTCTCATACCAAGCCTTGATCTGCTTTTAGCTCCAGCTGGAGGAAAGAAAATGGGTTATCAGATCTTCCAGTGACGGTCCCCGTTCCTCACCAGGCTGCCAAATGAAGCAGCTTGTGTCAACTGTTACACAAAAAAGTCAAACTATCTTTCCAGAAGAAGTGAAGAACAGGATAGAAATGGTGACATTTCTTCATGTTTTGTGCTCTTGGAGCAGTTAGATCACTCCCAAGGATTTGTTGCTGATATTGACTGTGGGATAAAATCCAGTGTTTGAGGAACACTGATTTCAGCTGGAGCAGCAGTTCTCTTTACATCTGCTAAAATAAAACACACAAGGCTGCAGGCGCTCCTAGGCATACAGCAAGGGACTCAACCTGCAAATACATGGAAAAAAAATATTTTGGTTGGATTCAGTATATCTTTCATACAAGGAAAATGGGTACAAGGTCAGCTTCCAGAAAAGTGCACTTTTTTATTTCTGCAGTTGGATTAAAATTCAGGGTGCGAAGTAGACCTGACAGGGGCTGCTTGCAGAATTGCTTTCTGCAATATTAGGGTTACTGCCCCAGTGCTCTGCTGATCCCCAGGGACTCTCCAGGAGGCAATGGGGCCACTAACACAGCAACAGCAGGTGGTCCAAGTGAGCAGACCTCCCGTATGGCACAGGGATGGCCAGGAAACCACAGTGTGCCTCGTCAGCTGCTCCGACACCCTTTTGTTTCACTAAATTAATGAATTTTAAGAACTCAGAATGGGAAGAACTCAATTTACAAATAAAAGGCTGGATACTCATCTTCAGTGCTCGCTGTATATTACCAAAAATTATTTACTGTCCTCTGTGGGATTTGCTGTCTTCCTAGCAAGAAAAATCACTAGGATCTGAGATTATTTTTGTCTTGCTTTATGTTTCCAAATGACAGAAGGCCCAGAAATTTCTTGAGCTTTAAAAGCAATGTTGTCACTTTGGTTACTGTGCTGTTTGAACAGGATCTGAAATCCCTGTGATATTAAATCCTGCAAAGCTTACCTGAAGGCAGCATGGCAAAAATTCTGCAGTGCGTAGTAAGCGTGAGGCCAGAAAAAAAAACAAAGCACTATACTATTTAAAAAATTAATCAGTTTAGATAGACATGAACTAATGAGGTAGAGGAAAGCGGTGTTGGATTTGAGAAGCATCATGTAACCAGCACTAAAAAACGAACAAACAAAAAGTAACACCTATGTATAAGGCAGCAGAGTTAAAGGATTTTTTCAATCTAGTAAAAGCAGATAGCAGTGAGTTAACTTGTCAGGTTTGAGAGCTGCATCTGAAATCTTGACCTAGTATTTTGATTCAAGTGAGAGGATAGAAAAATAATTCAGAAGATTCATTCAATATGAGTTAAAGACAATCGCCTTGCTCTACTATGTTGAAGTACAAAAGGAAAGGAAGGAATCTAAGTAGTACGTAATAATTTATACTGCAACAACTGTGAGATGTATTTCAAGCCACATCTCCCAAATATCCTGTGTTTTATCGTGCCTCTCCATCACTCTCATATAAGTTAAAGATGCCCTTAAAAGTGTACCTTCGTACTGTTGTTGTAAGCTGTGCCCAGAAAAACCCAACAGCTTTCAAGCATTTAGGATCCAGGTCTGTAAATGGTTCTTCCTGGCATCAGTGAGATGTTTAAAGTTAATCGTGGACGTTCATGTTTGCAGAGCTCCAGCCATAGGTTTCCTCAGTTGCCATTTAGCCGTGGCTGGGAAGCAGCCATATGTCGCTAATGTTAATGACACCAAGTGAAAGGGAAAATTAAATGGCTGCCAGCTACTGTTTGGATGACAGCAATTAGTAACTACACCCGGGATTAGTCAGGCCTGTAGGCTGACATCGGCTTGCGTGGGAATACATCATAGGATAAATGAAACTATTAACCCTTTTTCGCTCTGCCTGCTTCTGATGAAAGCTCTTTAAAGACCTTGCCTGCACTCGCATTTCACTGCAGCTTTTGGAAAAGGGAGGCAATATAAAGCAATTTCTTGGAGTTTGTTCATTGGAACTCATTTTCCAACACTGGTGACTCTCCATTTGGTTAAATAAAACGATCACTCTACAAGAGTAAGTGATTTTTCCACAGAAGGTAACATGTTCTTTTAATTTGCGAACACATCCATCTGTGGGCTCTACCACAGTGTGTTTTGTTCAGACATCTCCTTTTTCTTATGGACCATATATTTTCCTCTATAACCTGGTCATCTGTGCACCCTGCACCAGGGTACACATTATCTGAGATAAAAATTAACATTCAAGACATCATATCATCCTGGTGCTCTGCTTGTTCAAGATACACTCTTGCTCATGCACACGTTCTTACTTTTGGATTCCCAAAAGAAGTTATAAACATGTCAGATACACATTTTAAAGGGTACCTTAAAGTGTTCTGAGCTGAAAGTGATGGTAGCACTCATCCAACCTGTTTTAATCACCTATTTTAGGAGGAGCTTAGTGTCTTTTCTCTCCATTGACTGCATAGGCAGCCCAGATATGGACACCTACACATGGTCAAATGAAGCCCACCCCAGATAATTTTCTGCTGCCTGGTGCCCTCTGTAGATGAGGTTCATGTCCTCCAGCTTTAGGTGTGTATTAAGCGGTACATGTCCTTATGTAAACCCACACCTGCAAAACCCTGGGGAAAGGCTTTCTGGGTAGAGAAAAGCCGGGATCAGATTGTACTGCCTTTTTGTAATTCTCGCTCTTGTATGTAATGTTCAGCATTTATTCCTTCCCCTCCTTTCTTAATATCTTTGTGTCTGAACACTGTATTTTTGCCTCTTCTCCCTGAAGATGTTTAAAGTGCCTGTATTTTGCTTTTCTGCCAAACTTCATCTTTTGTGCCCCCTTAAAACCTCTGTGAGCCTTCCAGTTGTGATCTCTTTGTTCATCCTTTCTCTGGTTGCGACTTTAGTTGAATTTTCCTATAAATCTTGCTCATGGCTTGACATTAGAGGAGCTCCTTGAATACATACAATTTAATATTGGCCGTGCAAAGGTTAGACATAAAAGACCCAAAGCATCTTTTTAATCTTATGGACCTGGAGAAGAGAGGTTAGAGAGCTCAGCTGTCTTGCTTGAATCTGAATCACAAGACATTCAACCATAAGAGAAGAATTTCTCTGCTTTTGAGATAGCCACATGATTTGACAGTTCCTTCTTTGCTTTCCCGACTAAGGGGAAAATAGGCATTTTCAGTTTTAAAATGTATAGGCCTGCTGATTTTTTTTCCCCAATGTGTCTAGAATAAAAAGTGGTGTTCACTGCATTAAAATCAGCATGTTTGTTTTGAGTAAGGAGAAACAGCAGTGGTAAATATTTCAGAGTTAACTGATGATAAACAGCAGGATCAGCATCCGAAGCCCTTTACTGTTGCTATTAGAGTTTCTTAGCCATTCATCCACAGATGCCTTTTCCCAGCAGACTTATTTATCTGCTATCATGTAGCAGGAGCATGTTGAGTAACGATGATTCTCTTAACTTGCTGTGCAAAACTGAGCCTCGTTAGACGACTGTCAGGGACCCATCATGACATGGTTACATCCAAAGAGGACACACAGTCTGGGTGTGGGGTTAGGTGAGAAATTAACGTAGCTCCATTTATAGAGCACCAAGTGCAAACTGTTAGAAAGCTAAATCTATATGCTCTGGCTGTGATGATTTGCTATGTGAACTAAGTTAGGATGGATGACACTGAATAAATAGTTTTCTGCAGTAAAGAAAGGTTATTTGTGCTAATCCTGTATCCATTTTTATGGGAATGCCAGGAATATCGAGGCTGATGATCACCATTGTTGGTTAGCAAGGGCTCTGCAGATGCACATGCTTGGCTCTGGGAAAGAGCAAAAGGCAGAGTGGCCTCCACACAGTGCTGTATCCCTGCCCAAAGGGTCCCCACATTATCCAACTTTTCCAGCCACCATTTGCTCCTTGCACCATCACCAAAGTGTCAGGGGCCGCTCTCCCATGGTGTGGTGGAGAGAACGGCCTCTCCCATCCACCCCACCAGAGGCATCTTGCTCCTCCAGAAAAATGAAAGTCAAAACGTCGCAAGGCTTTCACACAGTTGGACTAGGTGACCTTTAAACATCCCTCCCAACCCAAACCACTCTAGGCCTCAGGTAGTGCCAGGGGAGGTTTACATTGGATATTAAGAAAAAATTATTTCAGAAAGGGTTGTCAGGCATTGGAACAGGCTGCCCAGGAAAGTGGTGGAGTCACCATCCCTGGAGGGGTTTAAAAGATGTGGAGATGAGGTTTTTAGGGACGTGGTTTAGTGACAGTGTCAGGTTACGGTTGGACTCGATGGTCTTGAGGGTCTCTTCCAACCAAAATGATTCTGTGATTCTATGACTCCGATAGTGTACCCTGGAGGGAAAAGGGGCTTCATATTTTCTTTTGACCAGTTTGATCTTTATGAAGGCTTTTGTGATTAAAAGCCTGCATTTTCAAAGGTCTTTCCAAAGGTCTTTCTGCTCCCCCTGAATCAATGACAACATCTCCTTACTCTTCAAAATCTTCAAAGAAAGCAATGCTGGGCTGTCCCAGGCAAGCTGGTGGGAGGCATATTGAGCCAAGATTAAAATGCTTTGAATGTCCCACCTGTTTGATAAACAGGAACTTTTGTAGATATCACGTATTCTATTGCCATATTGTTGCTATGGCTGGCAGCAAAATTAATTGAGCTGACATTGCCGATAGCGTTGACACACGCAATGGCAGCAAACAACTCTAACTCAGTATTAACAACAGTATTGATTTTCTGCTCCCAGGAGAGCCTTTGCAAACTTTCAAAACCCAGTTTTTTCCGAGTAAAAAGCACCCAAGCAAATGTCAGAGACTGTAACGAAGTCATTTCAGTAGAAGGCAGAGCTGTAATTTGTCATGCGAGGTGACTGATTCTGATCCCACATATGCAGGTGTGAAATTGCAATGACCCTATGCGAGCACACAGCTGAAATAGGTCTTTTCAAGGTGTCTCCAAGGTGATGCTGTGACCAAGCAGCCTGATCTACGCTGACAGGGTGACCTACAGGTCAATGTAAAGTCCCACCTATATTTGTGGGGCTTCAGCTGTAAGGAGGCTACAGCCACTCATGTTGCACCTGACTCGAGTGCTGTGAAAGTGTGTTCCTGTGGGTAAGAATCTATGTGAGCTAAAGCAGAGCATGTGGTGTTAGATGATTTTGCAGCTATGCCAGGGAAAGTTTAAGATGCACAGTGCTGTTAGAAGTTCTCTCAGTATCTGGGAGGCTTTCACCTCCATCATCACCAGTCACTGAAGCACTAAATACCATCAAACATCTGCGCTAATGCAAAACCCTCATAATGACCTCTTCTTCCCTCTGTCGCTTATTGCAATTAGATGAGCACATCTAACTGTCACATTTGTCATGTATTTCAGGAGTTATTTTGTCCTAATACTGCGACAGTCACCATTCAGATTTTCTGTAGTTCAGCTCTTTGTGAGTCAGAGTATTTACCCAGCACGCTGGGCTCGGTTATGTTTAATTTCTGAAAACAATTTCCGCAGCCATCCAGATGCCTGCATGCTCAAAAATAAAGATCACATAAACCCTTTGCCTGTCTTGAGTTTTCAGCCTTCCCCTCCTGAAACTCCCACACTTTTTCATTCATTAGACCGAGCTCTCCTTATTGATCCTCAGGGAAAGAGGGAGGTTTGGAGCCAAACCCTGCAGAGGAGCGGCCTCCCAGCTTGGGGGGCTTTCACCCCTTCCCAAGAGGGAGGACCACTCATTTTGGGGGAAGGGATATACAGACCTGGATGATGGCTGGGGTTGCAGGAGGAGGGAGCAGATGTCTATGTACCATAGCAGCCCTGTCCCCACCTTCAGGAGATGCCTCAGACTCAGCCTTGATCGCTCCACAAGTGGTTTTGGGGTGAATTGTCTCTGAAGCAGATGCTCTGGGTCCTATAGATTAAAGAGTATTACGATGTCTTTAGGAGTACCAGCTGTTTCACTCACAGGGAATATGGCAGTATTTGAACAGGGATTATACCTTTGGCTGCTGTTTACTCCTCCAGCTCCCTCAGGGTGATGTTGTTTTGACACAAAGTCTTGGTTTGATTTGCTCCAGAAAATACCGATTGCTCTGTCAGCACCTTTAAATTGGGTAACACACCACAGCCTTCAAAATACACAAATGTAAATTTACAGTTTAAGGGGCGAAGTGATTTATTGCACTATAAATAGCCTACCACATTAACATAAGAGTGCTCAAGTGGCACTAAGCTAAGTAGAATACTTGTAAAGGTAATTTTGATGCTTTATTAATTGTTCCCTCATGGATTTGCTTTCCTCTTTACCACTTCTCTTGGTGTCAGGTTTATTCCCCTTTTTTAAACTGCTGCTTAACTTATTACCTTACCTAAAGATGCAATTTCCCCAGCATCTTTCCCAATGCCCCCTTCCCCCACAAGCTCACTTGAAAGAAAATATTTTGAATTAAAAGTCTGTGAGACACTTTGGCTCATTTTAAACCCTACTTTCTGAACAGAGATTCAGCTCATATGCCAGCCCCACTGGTTGTGAAGATGTAGAGCAGAGCAGCGAGGACGGGTCCCTGCAAGAGAGATGCGTCTGGTGGGTAAAACGAGCTCTCCGGGGACGTGTTTTCCACTCTCATCACTGCCACTGACTCATTCCAGGTACAATTTATTCTTTTGCAGAACACCAGCCCAAAACTTAGACCTTGTTTGGGCCATAGTTAAACATTCAAGGTGGGATTTCAATAGACCTGAGAGCTGAATGATGCTTTTATGCGTCTTCCTCACCAGACTGAACTGTAGCTTCTGCTTTCTCAGGGAAGCCACTTTAGATTTCTTTATTTCAATTTCTTTCTCTGTAAATCAGTATTTACTCAGCCTTTGAGATGCTTGGCTAAGAAGGACTCACAGCAGGACAGGAGTGGTTTATCTGCCAGCTGATTATGGCCAAAAAAAGTGCAGTTATCTAGCAAATGAAGATGGAATGCAAGTCTCCTTGATCCAGGCTTCTTATAGGAACACAGATGCTCATGCGAGAGCACTTGACTGCTTCTCCTTGGCACATGGATGCTCATTCCAGCCTAGACATGCCCAAGCAGAGATACAGGATGACCCATGAGGAGTCTGGTCCTGGCATAAGCTCCACAGGGCTCCAGAGAAACATCAGGCATCTCAGGATGGAACCAAAAGAGACAACACAAACCCAGATCAAAAGGATAGCAGAGCGGTGTTTCTGTTTTACCTGCGTTTCATTACCCACTGAGGGCTGGAAAGTTTTTTTTAAACCCCTGGTGAGGCTCTGTATTAACTCATCACTAGATATCACCAAGAAATAGTGAAGGTGAGGGCAAGGTGAACCTTTAGTACCTCCGGCTTTAAAACATACGAACATTGCTGTCATTAGAAATCCACAGACATGCAAGGGATCAGCCCGAAAGAATTTTAAATTAACCTTGCAAACTGAGTAGTGTGTTTGAATTAATGTCTAAAAACGTGCTTTACCGTGGAGGTAAGGTAAAATGTAAGCCTGAAGTTAAAAGCTTTGTCGAAGCAATCTCTGTTTTAAGACTCAAAGTGACCCCTGATATTTATCAAGGTAATGAAAATACTACAAGCCTTTTCAAAAGCTGATGAGAGGTTGTATTCAGCTCACCCATTGTAATAACCAGGTGTTTTTTCCCATAGCTGGACAACTCTCTTCTCTACCACTTTTCCACATAGGGGGGACAAAATCCTTCAGCCTGCTTATTCTTATTTCCCAGCATATTTCTGCTAAACTTCAGTGTTAATTAAATATACACATATTTATATGTATATGTATATGTATATGTATATGTATATTTATATTTATATTTATATTTATATTTATATTTATATTTATATTTATATTTATATTTATATTTATATTTAATTAACATATAGATATGATATATAACGAATACCTATATATATTTCTGGTGACTGAAGTGGCCTGACAGAGGCAACCCAGCCGACCCCCAAACGTCCCAGACAACCTGGCAGACAAAGATGCTTTAAGCAGGAGGGATAACAGAGGTGACTCAGCCCTCTTCCCGCTGTGTCACAAGCGGCTGAACAGAGACAGACGTCACCTCCCCACGCACGGGCACAGGCGATGATTCGGCTGGCTCAGTGTGCAGGCTGCTGTTGTATAGGTAATCCATTAATGCCTGAGGCCGATGACAATAGGTCTTTAATTTGCTGAGCACAATACAAATAGAGAAGACGAAAAACTGGTGAAGCCGAACTGCAAAGAAGTCCTGTGTCAAAAATACCAAATGAGTAAGTTATAATTTCTTTCCGAATACAACATTTCCCTGCCTAGTCAATGCAGCTGGCTCATACTGCCAAGGACTTTCTTTTCCTCTCCCCAGGAAATCATAGGAAAACATTGAATCCCCTATTTGGAAGAACACAAGGAGAACCAACCACAGGCTTGTGTCCCTGATAGTGAGGCAAAATATAGACATTTTTTTGGCACTTGTATAAGATTAATTGGGTGTTTCATCCTGCTCTAGTTGCAGTTGTCCTCCACCTACAGAAAGATCCATCTCCATGGGTACCCCTTTGCGTGTCTCCAGTAAACACAGGTAAATGGGATTTCATGAATAAATTATCAGCCGAAAGCCAGTAACCTGATGGCAGTGGAAGTACAACGGGGTCAAAAATCCTCCAAATCCTGAAGGTTTAAAAGTTGCACAGCTGCTGTGAAGTCTGATCCCACTTTTTACCACCCAGCACACTTGAGTTTTTGTGCTAATGGACTGTAAGCCTGGATCAGGCCAGCTGGCCAGGACCTTCTCCATCTGTAATACATCTCCATCTGCAGTACATCCCTGATTTTCAGACATCCCATTGCCAGTGCAGAGGTGACTGTAAGGTATATTATAGTTTATCTTTTGATATGTCACTCTAAAACTGATTTCTTATTTTGCATTTTAGTCAGTGATGCTCATTTTACTCTTACCTTAAATATTCCTTAATTGCTTCGGAGATCTGCAAAATTCTTGGCAGAGTGTCACCTAGGGAAGAGCAATATCAAAACAAAACCAGCTTGCTGTGCCAAGCATCCCGAAGCGGTGTCAGGAGTCCCCAAAGCTGGCAACTGCGGAGCTGCTGCAAAGCTGGCGACTGAGCTTATGGAGAAGGGACTCTCACCAGCAAATGTTAACCAAAGCTGCTGTGACATTCAGCAATTGCGAGGAGAGAGATCGTGGGGTCTCCACACAATCGTAGCACTGAATTTATAAGACGTATTTAGTAAGTGAGCTAAGAACACGAGTGTTTTGTACCAACCGCAGTTCTGATTGAAGATGATCGTGGGATGATTGTTATGCATTAAGTTATCGAAGGATTTTGTCCTGTTACACTGATTTGCTAAAAACAGATTAAAGCTCTCTCTGATTTTTAAGGTGGAGCAGCAGCCAGGATATCAAACATTTCAGAGCCATCTGCTGCACATTTGGATTCACATGGCTTATTTCAGACATCTGCACAAAAATAGGATGAATGAAATCCAACAGATACCTATTTCTCTCCACTGGCTAGAATGGTCTGGGCAGCTTGTTGAAATGCAGGTGTCTGTGCTGTGGATACGTGCTTGCTCACGGGCATTCCAAACTAGTGCTTATTTCAGAAGATAATTAAAAATCACTGACATTGCTAAGTGTATTTCCACTTGTTACAATAAGGATTAAATGTGACCCTACAAAGCTCCCACGAAGTATTTAAATGATTTAGCCCGTATCAAGATTGTTGTTTTCACCCATCTTGTATCCAAACACAAGGTTATTTGTCCAAGTGAGGGTCCACAAGTCACAGCAGGGTAATGCTGGAGAAACCAAAGTGCCCTGAGTCCAGCTCTGGGCAGAATTCCTCTTCTCCAAAACTATAAAAACATGCAGTTTTCCACATAAGAAAACTGAATTCAAACAGCTTTACAAGTTTCAACACTGCTTTGATTTTTGACCGGGAAAAAAAGGTACGTTTTTTTCAGCAGAAATGCAAAGCTACCATATTAAACTAACATGCCCCGTTGACATGGTACCATTATGCAGAATAACTGAAAGCAGAGCCCTTGCTAATCTTAGAAGCGTAGGTCTGGAAGCAATCTCCAGGGCAGGGGATACCTCATCCACATTCCAGGCACTGAAACACCCGGCCTCGTGCAGCGATTCTGGCAGCTGCTGTTATGAAGATCATTATCTTTCTTAACCTCTATGCAAAATTCATAGGAAAGCAGAGCGCTCAGAGCCAGGATTCACTTTACATCACTCGTGGTAATAGTCTGACACTCCTGAAGTCCTTATTATTCCATACAGCAACAAAAAATATATGTATCCAGTTTTCATTTTGATTTAGACCAGAGAAGACAAATCCTGCCTTACAGAACTGGTCCTGCCTGCTTAATTCATAAAATCGTCCCCCAAAGACATTCTGCCCTTAATCACGTCATTAGGAGAATCACCTCTCAGATCTGCTGTAACACAGAACTGCTCTGGGTTGCCTCAGAGAGCGGCTTTGGACAGAAAACAGCATAAACTGCTCTCTGAGTCTTCATTGTAACCCTGGAGCATAATAACAACATTTCTTCGTAAAACAGAGGCAAAGTTACTGAGCTGTAATTCTGAGGCAAAGAATAAATAAAACAGAAGCAAAGCTGAAGGGGAGGGAACAATGTTCCTCCTCTGTTTGTTTGATAAAATAGTGTTATCCAGGAGAAAAACACAGAAACACTCATCTTATGCCCCTTCACAGCCAACTCATTACATGGGCAGAGCTCTAATTTTGGGTGGAGCCCCACTGTCATCTCCATGGGACAATTCAGCTTATACATAACTTCAGGTTATTATAAAACTATAAGAGAAAGGACTTCAGTGTGACCCTGCTAACTGGGATTTGCTTCCTGGCTAAGCCCTGTCTATAGTGGTGCTTAGAGACAGTCATGATTTCCTGCTCCAATTTTATTCTAAGGGGAATATGGATGAATCAAAAGATGTAAATCACATGAAACCTTTTTACATACTACTGCTAATCACAGGATTGAGACCTTCCAAACTCTGTTTTGGAAGGTGCAATAAAGACTGGTTCAGAGATGATTAAGTTACCTCATTAAGAAGAGTTCTATGAATCAAGCTAGTTTTTAAATTTCATTTCTTTTGTTTTAATTCGGCTTGGGTTAGGGTTTTTTGTTGGTTTTTTGGGGTTTTTTTTTAGGAATCAAATAAGATTTCGTATGAATAGGATTCCCCCTAGATAAAACAAAGGAAAGAAATTTCAGTGCTTTCACACAGTAAAATACCATCTGCTTCTATTTAAGAAATCCACGATAATGGGACCCGAAACACTTTGATCAGATGTTTAATGTGACTTTAAAAGTTTCGAATTAGTATTCCAGATCAGCCTTGCAAAAAGTTGTCAGCTCCAAAATTGCTTCTCAGCTCCTTCCCGTGGCAACCGAGAAAGAAAAAAAACAATATTTCATTCTTTGAGAACAATAAAAAAAATACTTCCCCACAAATTTGATGAGTTTGTTATAAACACAGAAGAAAACTCTGACATGTACACAGCTATAAACATCAGATTTGGGTCAGACCGAATGAAACGGCTCTTACTCCGAATCACTCACTTAAGGAGAATTTAAGAGTATCTTCCTATAGGCTGTAAATGGGAATTTAATATCCCAGCATAGTAAGACTGCAAAAATGAATACGCCACAAAATGAAGATTGAGTAGAAAGTTAAAATGGCAGAAAGATGTCTCTCTAACCCCCCACAAAAAGGATTAGGAACCTCAGATACAATTTCATGCATTTCAAAATAAATGGCTGCAGAGGCATCTCTATGACCTTGCAGGGATTTCTTTCAACCATGGTAGGACATGGCCAGGGGAAAGGAGAACAAAATCTGGTATTGTTTTAGGCTGGATCAGGACACCAGACATGCTCAGGAACAACTCATAAAGCTGAAACAGGACTCGATCAGAGGCAGGAAGGTGAGGTAGGCCACCATGAAGGAGCTGAATTAGGAGTGAAGCAACTTCAGAGACCAACAGGCTGAGAGAACTGCAACAAAAGGCCAAGGCGAGGTCACACTGGTAGGGCTGATACTGGTTTGTGGCAAAGGCAGGGAAGAGGAGCCACCTTAAGAAGACATCAACCTTAGGCACAGACTCAGCAGGGCCTTGTTTTGGGTGAAGCCCTCCTTCTCCAGCATCACCAGCACATCCCGTTGCCCTTGGGGTGGTGGTGTGGCCTTGTTCTTCTGTAAAGCGACTGTTCTCTTATGGGAGGTGTCTAAGCTTCTACAGATCTTCAAGATGGGAAATCTCTACACAGTGTGGGCAGGCATTTAGAACCATGGAATCAAAGAATGGTTTGGATTGAAAGGGACCTTCGAGATCGTCAAGTTCCAACCCACTGCCATGGGCAGGGACACCCCCCACTAGAGCAGGTTGCTCGAACCTGGCCTTGAACACTTCCAGTGATGGGGCAACCACAACTTCTCTGGGCAGCCTGTTCCAGTGCCTCACTACCTTCATAATGAAGCATTTCTTCCTTATATCAAATCTAAATCCACCCTCTTTCAGTTTAAAGCCATTTCGCCTTGTCCTGTCCCTACACACCCTTGTAAAAAGTCCCTCTCCAGCTTTCTTGTAGGTCCCTTTTAGGTAATGAAAGGCCGCAACAAGGTCTCCCTGGAGCCTTCTGTTCTCCAGGCTGAAAAACTCCAACTCTCTCAGCCTGTCCTCATAGGGGAGATGCTCCAGCCCTCTGATCATGGCTCTCTGATCATGGCTCTCCTCTGGACCCTTTTGAGTAGGTCCAGCACTGCAGGCAGGGGAGGGTTTTGAAACAAGCAGATTTCCTTGACCTCTTTGGTAGAGAGGAATAGCCGTTTCATAGGAAAAACACATATTTTTTCTTGTATTTCAATATTCAGTACTTCATGGTCACCTCCGGTGGTCACAGAGGTCACAGCAAACTTTCCAAAGCTTGGGAAATATGGGCTGGGTTGGGTAGATGAGAGCGGTCCATGGCTGTTCTTACCTGGGCAGGGATGCTGAGGGATCCAGGAGAGAGCACCAGAAACTGTGAGGGGCCACTGCATTCGGGACTGCTGGTTTCTCTAGCTGCTTCCTGACAGCACGGAGTGTTTGACTTAGAATTCACATTATGGCAGAAATGTTTGCTCTTCCCTAAGATTTATAAGGAAATAAGAAATAGAACAGTGACAACAACTTCTACTTGTACCCCAAAAAGAAGAGAGCAATGGACCAAAAAGCTATAACAAAATTGCAAAATACCAAAAAGAATTCCAGAGCAAGTCAGGGCACACATTCCTTGTAACCTTGTTTATCTCAAATCTCCTGCAAGATACCTATGTGCCCTCAAAAATACCCACTTAAAAATGCAAGATTTGTATGTGTTCATGTGTTTCCCTGTATATATACAAACAAGCCTAAAACTGTTTTGTAACATAGAAGCTGGCAGCTTCCCTGTCAGTTTTGGGAAAAACAATGAATTCCTCTCTATTATTGTTGAAAACAGTTGCTTTTCTTCAGTAAACTATGTAAATTCTGGCTATTTGAAATTCAAAATTCAGAGTTTAGAAAACATATTCTAAATTACTAAAATGCCAGCTTCCCGAAACATTACTATTTGGATTTTATGTATTTTTCTGCAATTGTCTAGAAAATAAGGAGTTAAAATCAAACATTTGTGCCCTACCCAATTCTGGGGCAAATAAACCTTTCACAGGAAAAGAGTAATTAATGCATTTATTCTCTTTACCCAGTTAAGGAAAAGGCAAACTAAATTCATTTTCTAGAGGTGTTACAGTGAAAAGAAAATGCCATATGGTTTTCCCCAGGATTTGTTAACCTACGTTAAGTGATAATTGAAATCGGATTATTTTTCAGGCTACGTTATTTTAAAGGCACGTGGACACAAGTACATTTTAAATCTTGAAGATATCAGCAATCCTGCCCTTTCACCTACACTTGATGTGCATGAGGAAAAAATGGCCATTTCTTTAGGTTACAGTGGAAATGAGATGCCCAGCTCCTACCTTCAAATCTCATCTCCAATACCATTTCCACCCCAAAACCAGACATTTTCAGTCATAGCTGTTAACGTGATGCTCATAAGCGAGGAAAAGCCCCTAAAACCCCACTCCCTGAATCATCCAGCTGCTACAGCATTTAATACTTAGATATGAAAATGTCACAGATCAGACCAGAACAGGTTTATTCCAATTCTTTCTGTCTTCCCCATTTAATTTGTACACTTGGCACTCTCTCAGTATTGCCCACTTTGGAGCTTGTTTGTACAGAAAAAAATTACACGAGGTGTGTGTATCAGTGGACCGAGGCACCTGGATTGAAAAAGCATGTACCCTTGCCAAGACAAATAAGCTGATTAGATACAATCATAAGGAAATTTTTAAGAATGTCATCTTTAATTCCTGTGAAATATACCTCTGTCTGGGTTTCCCGATACACTGAATGCCTTCCTATAAAAGCCTCAGGGAACAAATAGAAAATGCTGAGGTTATTTCAGTCTGTAAATGACCGTAGCCTCATGAAGACAAACTCACTCTTTTCATCTGTGCTGGCTGCAGAATTGCTTCCAAATCTGCCTAGAATCTAATAGATCATTCACATCACCTTTTTCTTTTTTTTTTTTTTTAATAGATGAATATTCATGGTGATGGTTTGCAGTTATAATTTGTAGGATGCTAAATTTCTGGCAAAGTTTGCACAGGAATAGCCAGTTCCTTTTTAATTATCACACATCTTTAAGGCACTTGTTGAAATTGCCTATAGGAATTCAGAAGAATATTGTCAAGTAGTGAAACTCAAAGTTTGCAGAGTGTTGCTAAGAAAGGCACAAGTGAAAGCTTTGATATGAGAGAGAGAAAAGGTTAGAGGGGAACTCCCTCTTCAGTTCCTCATTGCTTTTTATCTTCCCTTTTGGATGTCCGCAAAAATTGATGCAGGCAAAGTTTGGAACCAAGCAGAGCTGAACTGTCATCCCTGGCCTTTTCGTGTGTCGTTCTGGCACTCCTGGCTGTGCAAGCTTTCTCCCATTTGGCAAAATAAAGCTTGAGTCATTTTCTCCTTACGGAATAAAGCACAAAGCTGAACACCAGGATTGAAATAGCTGCACACCAAGCATGAAATTTCTCTTTGGTATGAAAGCTAATTTCGTAGAGGGAGCATCTGTTCAAAAAGCGATTCTGCCCGTCTCTACTCATTGGAGTATTGATGATGTGAGTTGGGTGATTCAGTCCATTGCAGACGAGGTCCCCAGCGGGGTGCTGGCTCTATAGAGAACCTACAGCTTCCTTGAGCTCTATAGACAACCTACAGCTTCCAGCTCTTCTGCAATCCTATTGAGATAGTGGAGATGCACAACACTGAAAATGACCCTCTGGTGCAACTGTCCTGAAGACCCTCACTTGTTCCCATTTTGCTCTTATGTAGTCTTTATTTAAGTGTAATTACATGTATTGTATTGGAAATTTCCTCATTAAAAATTAAAAGAATGCAATGGTAAAACAAGCATATGTGCTTTTATTCGGGGCTGATTTTTAAATCTCGTCTCCTTTTACAGAGCTGAAGTATCACAGGGCTTTTCATGCCAGCTCAGGTTCTCCGTGACTTTGTGAAGGCTAGATACTGAGGTTTTATTAATATTTTGACCCTGTAAGACATCCCCATGGCATTAAAACATTCATGAAACTTAAACACAACTAGTGAGTGAGTTTTCTTCGATTTATCCAGTACTGTCCCTTCATGCATGTCAGGGCTCTTGCAGGATCCAGGTCGGGTTCAATCACAAACCTGCCTTTTTCTTTCCCCTTCCCTTCCCTCCTCCCCTCTCACTCTCTCACCTCCCCCCTCCTCCCCCTTCCCCCTCCCCTCCTCCCCCTTCCCCCTCCCCTCCTCCCCCTTCCCCCTCCCCTCCTCCCCCTTCCCCCTCCCCTCCTCCCCCTTCCCCCTCCCCTCCTCCCCCTTCCCCCTCCCCCCCCTCCTTCCCCCCTTCCCTCCTCCCTATATCCTCCTGTAAGTCGCTAATACTCTAAATAGGATAAAAATGCCTGGAATGTTCACTCCAGAGTTTGCCAGAGAATTAAGCTATAATTTTGTCTCCTAGCAATAGAGTGACAATCCAGTCATTTTTGCAAAAAATTTGTACTGCTGCTGAGGACTGACCCCGTTTCCCTCCCTCTGAACCGGGCGCTGCTGCTCTCGCAGCTCTGCCTGACCCAGGCGGCAGCTACAGTGCAAATAAACCCAGGTGACATCGCATTGATTCAGCAAGTGTCGATGAGAGAGAAGAGGACAGGGGAGGGGAGGAGAGAAAGACTTAGTATTTTCTATAGAAACCCCTTGCTGGATTAAGCTCAAGAATTGGGGCCATGCGAACCTCATGAGGTTCAACAAGGCCAAGTTCAAGGTCCTGCACCTGGGTCGGGGCAACCCCCGGTATCAATCCAGGCTGGGGATGAAGGGATGGAGAGCAGCCCTGCTGAGAAGGACTTGGGGGTGCTGGTGGATGAGAGATGGGACACGAGCCGGCAATGTGCGCTTGCAGCCCAGAAGCCAATGGTGTCCTGGGCTGCATCACAAGGAGCGTGGGCAGCAGGTCAGGGAGGGGATTCTGCCCCTCTGCTCCGCTCTGGTGAGACCCCACCTGCAGTGCTGGTCCAGCTCTGGGGTCCTCAGCACAGGACACACATGGACCTGTTGGAGAGGGGCAGAGGAGCCCCAGAAATGATCCGAGGCTGGAACAGCTCTGCTGGGAGGACAGGCTGAGAGAGCTGGGGTGTTCAGCTGGAGAAGAGAAGGCTCTGGGAAGACCTTATTGTGGGCTTTCAGTGCTTAAAAGGGGCTTGTGAGAAAGATGGGGACAGACTTTTTAGCAGGGCCTGTTGTGATAGGACAACGGGTGATGGCTTTAAACTAAAAGAGGGGAGATTCAGGCTGAACATGAGGAGGAACTTTCTTACACTGAGGGTGGTGAAACCCTGTCCCAGGTTGCCCAGAGAGGCGGTGGATGCCCCATCCCTGGAGACATCCCAGGCCAGGCTGGACGGGGCTCTGAGCAACCTGATCTGGTGAAGATGTCCCTGCTCACGGCAGGGGTGGGACTACGTGAGCTCTGAAGGTCCCTTCCAACCCAAACTGTTCTATGATTCTATGTTATGTGCCCTGGAAACAGAAACCAAACCACTGCCCTTCAGCCAGCAAGTAGGACTGGGTCAGGTCAGGACGGACTGTGACTGGTAAACAGAGGTAACTCTGCATGAGGGATTGTCAGGGCAGAATTTAGCAGATTATAGACAAAACACTGAAGAGGCTTTTTGACTCCTTGTTTCCCATTTCTTTTTCTTGACTCTTTAATGCTTTTCTGAAAGCCTACATTAGATAGTAACTATTCACTTGACAAATGTATTAACATGTTCTAGAAAATCTGCATTTTAGAGGAGGCTCTTTCATGGTCTTAAGTCAAACCATGGACTGTTTGGAACAAAAAGAGATCCTGCAGGTCTCTTGAGATCTGTTGAAGAAAATGGAAACGTGCAATTACATTCTAGCAAGTATATTCCTGATGAGGTTGATTTCTCCATATACAACTGACACAACTCTAATAAAAAAGAAGTGGATTTCTGCAGCTCCTGAAATCACAGCTCTTCAAATTAATTCTGATTCAGCATGGCGACTATGTACTTAATCAAAATTATAGCCGTTTTGTTCAACACATGGGAGCTGCAGTGCTAGGTGCCCCTGATTCTTCGTGGCTATAATAGATGTAGATGTAATGGGGGACCTTTCCACAGAATATTCATAGGGTGAGACTGTCAGGTCATCCATAGACAGATATTTTCTGAGGCTGTGAAACTGTGGAGCCAAAATTCGGTATCTAAGACACCAGATCCTATCTGAAATTGAAAAATATAGACAAACAAATAATCTAAATAAGTCTGGTAAGCATGTCTTGCAGCAGGGGGGAAAAGATATCTCTTTTTCCTCATTTATTCAAAGAAAGTTAAAAGGTGCTTTGTGCACAGGTGCCTTGGTCACAGCCTGTTCAATAAATGCGTTTTGGATTCTAGGCAGTTTCTTCCCCCCCCAAAAAAAGATATAATGAGAACCAGCTGGAAGCCGATGCTAAATAATTTCACATTAAAAATAAGATAAGGCACAGAAAGGTGACAGGAAAGGTGAGTCATGGAACAATATGCATAGGGTTGTGTTGGCTGCATATCATCAGAAATCTTTAAATCATGGCCAGATGTTATTCTGAAAGGTCCGCTACGGCTGAAGCGGAATTTCCCACTCCATGCAGAAATTACTAAGTGGGACTCAGAAGTTTGTGCTGTGCGAGACGTGAGTTAGAGGCAACAACAGACCCGTGTAGCTAAAACCTGATTTTGTCACACTGCTGAAAGTACCTGTCAATGTAAAATGATACTGCTAACGACAGGCACGTGAGGTCTCAAAATCTAATTCATAAACTCCCATCAATCAGAAGATGACACTTAGTATAGCATTCATCCCTCCAGAAGCAAAAGGTTTGATGGGGAAAACAAGAAACCTGCCAGCAAAGGTTATTTTCAGCACACTGGATACTGTATGTTATGGTGACTGTTTGCCTACCTCCACTTTATAAGTCGAGAAACTCTTTCTCTCTGCCTCTCTCTCGGAGCACTGTGACAAGGGGAAGTCAATAAAACCTCCACTGAAACTATAACAGAAAAAGAGCAAACAAGAGCCAAAGTAAATAACAGCTGGTTCAACAAATATGAATTTCAGGTAAGGGTTATAAACAACAGGCTGGAACTGTGGATGCTAATAAAGTGAGAGCAAAGATCAAACCCTGCTTTTTAACAACATGGCTTGGCTCAAAACAACAAATAAAATGGAAGTTTGGTCCACAAAAAAAAGAAAAAAAAAAAAACAAAAACAAACAACACAACAAAACAAAAAAGCATTTGATACTGTGAGTAATGAACAGAGTTCTTCCTCCCAGCAATCCTCCAAATCGTAGCACGTACAGGAGCGGTGCCTCCAAACAAACTGATAACAAAAAAGCACCTGGGAGGCTGAAATTGCTGCCGATCCTGCTGACCAAACTCCCTGTTTTGTGTCATTCCTCAGCCCGTTGATTCGCATCCGCCTCCCATCTCTTCTCTGATAAACAGACCGCAAACTGTTCAGAGCAAAAACATCTTTTTTTATTCTTTCTTTGTGTGGTGGGTCACACGAGGGGGTTCTGGTCTTGCCTTTGACACTCTGGATCTATGGAAGCAGTTGTAACAGTAATCGATAATATTTCATCCTTAACAACTAACGCGTGCAGAGCCCCTGGAAATGAACAGAAGAACTCACACTGGTATCCTGGCTTTGAAGTTTAGGGAAGAGATTCAGCAGCTAGAGAGATACTGAGGATATTCATCTATTGCAGGTCAAAACCCAGGGAAGGTCAGTCTCGGTGAGGTTATTGCTGGAGTTGGTTTCTTCTCCATTCGCTCGTGTACAATTTTGGGTGCAGCTGTGCAGGGGGCAGGATGCTGAGCCATGGGGATGTCGATACCGATCCAGACTCTCAGCTCCTATGAGAATCATTAGCCCTCAGACAGCTGTAAGTAATAATAATCAGATTTCATGCTTATCACAAGGAAAGTCCCATCATTGCCTTAATAGCTCTATAAACAATTTCCCCTGTTATTTATTTCTTTGTTTGCCAGTGCGGTAACCTGAACACAGATGGCCGGGAAATGTATTTTTCCATCATGTGACATTTGGGGTCTATTGTCAGCTTGCTTTCTGCACAGTGCCAGAAAAAATGTGGAGGAAAAAAAAAATCGTCGGAATAGTCAAGAACCTTGTATTAAATGTATTCGCTTGGGCTAGAAGAATGTACCTCTGAGTCAAAACCATCTTGAAACGGAGGCAGAGAAATCTCTGGCTGACCCAAGGATTAATTAATTGATTAGAAAAAGCATAAAAGATCCCACAGGAGAAACTGAGGATCACAGAATCACACACAGAATCACAGAATGTCAGGGATTGGAAGGGACCTCAAAAGCTCATCCAGTCCAATCCCCCCGCCGGAGCAGGAACACCCAGATGAGGTTACACAGGAAGGTGTCCAGGCGGGTTTGAATGGCTGCAGAGAAGGAGACTCCACGACCTCCCTGGGCAGCCTGGGCCAGGCTTTGTCACCCTCACCAAGAAGAAGTTTCTTCTCAAATTTAAGTGGAACCTCTTGTGTTCCAG